>SJYV01003225.1:1793865-1853611 GCA_006410875.1 Neotragus pygmaeus
GTGTGTGTGTGTGTGTGTGTGTGTGTATGCGCTCACATCTGTGAGAGAGAGAAATACAACTTCCAAATTAACTTTACAAAGAAATACAAGAATTTTTATGAACTTTTACAAGCCCTTAGTTTCAGAGCACAGCTTCTTTGTATTTAGAATACATTCAGAAAGTGAATAATATATTTTAATCAGGGCTAACAGCCCCATATTTATGGAGTCTCTGAGAAAAGCCATTTTATAATCTTGCTCTTTTATAAGGAGACCATGTGGCCATCTATGGGCAGGTCATGCATAGCTGGGATAACCAAAATTGGTGGACAAATGCCCCAGTCTCTGCTACACAAGCAAGAACCACAGGAGCTTTTGGTTCCATCATTGATGGATGTTTATTGAACATCAACAGTATGTTTCAGGCTAGCCAAAAAGTTCATTGGGTTTTCTGTAACATCTTACCCGAGTGAAATATTTAGCTAACTTGACACAATCTCATGGTCTACATTGAGGAATGACCAAAAAAAAAAAAAGCCTGAAAAAACTTATAGTGGAAGTTTAAGAGAAACAAGTCCTGGAATTCACTTCTTTTTAACTAAAATCTAATGCTAAAATCAATATGTAAAATATAAAAGCAGACTGTTCTAGAGGATGCAGAGGTAAAGGCCTGGAGATCTATATATAAGTTTTTCCCAAGCGGCCCCTAAGAAAAACCAACAGGTCCAGAAGATGTACGAAAGCATAGATGGGTTTGTGATTATGACTGAATGTAGTTGGTCATGGTGAGGAAACCACAGCAAGTAGGCTGTCTGTGTGCTGGACACTCTTACTGAAGTTTTGCCTCTATCAAGTAATTTAATCCTCACAACAAGCTGGCTTGGTTGTTACAAGCATTCCTATTTGATGGCTAAGGATTGAGGTTTGGAAAGACAAAATGACTTACCCAACATCTCATAGCTATATTTGGCAGTCCTGAGACTCAGATGCAACTTCAGCCACTTCCACCATCCTACACCTCCACCATGACAGCTCTTACACCTAATAGGATGCAAGAGTTAAGTACGACACAGGGCAAGCAGTAGAATTACAGCCAGAGGTCTGGGCATAACAAATTCTGAGTCTAGCCGTTGGAGTACGACACAAAAGAGATGCATCTTCCAGGTAGAACATAGTCAACTGAAACTTATACACGCTGACAAATACACTGTGTGTGCAGAACCCTGAGCCTGAAAGCTCTTATTGTTTAGAAAATCTTCCTAGAGGGGAGGAGGACTGGATTTAGAGTAATGCGTGGTAGCCTCAGAGGAGCTCCCTCTCAAATACTTCTTAATGACTGTCTTAACTTATGTCTTAATTACTGTCTTAACTTATGTCCACAGCTTTTTGGTACTACTCCCACCAGGAGGAGAGCTTAACTCCTCACCCCCCCCAAAAGTTATAAGATGTGGGTAGTAAGTTATATATCATAACATGGAGCTGAATTAAGCTGTTCTGACAATTAAAGCAAAACTTGAAGTATATTAGATTTCACTGTTGTCATTCCTTGACAAGAGAAAACCAAATCATTCCTTTGCAGAAGCAAAAACAATTTTTGTTTGTTTGTCTATTCCTGTTACTACCTTTAAGGTAGTAACAATCATGGAGGTCTTTTATGATTTCACTGGTGAACAAACAAGAAACTTTCTGAAAGGCAGAGAGACTATCCAAATAGATGATCCTTGTTCAGCTCTTTATAAAAGGTCTTCATGTTTACAATCAAACTGTAACTCGATGAAGGCATTCCTGCAAGGGTGGAGAGGATGTGGACAGACTTGTTTGTTTTATGACTCTTCTGCATTGATTCTGAGAAAATTGCCTTGAAGAATCGAAAAGAATGAATAGCTAAGCACCACTTTTATCACACCTCTCTCTTACTAAAAAGGTTTCAATTATTCTCTATTTCCTACAGGTTTTTAAAACTAAATATCCTATAGTAAAAGAGCTGTACCTCGGGGACTCATTAGAGAATCCCATCATAAACTATTTGCACTCTAGCATTTGCCAAAGGTGTGTGTATTACTGACTTTGGCTGTTGACAAGCATCTAGTGGANTTAAAAAAAGGAAATAATTCTGAGGTATTTGAATTAATTTTTCCATTTGCCTAAAGTGAAAAAGCTTTACCCAAGGAGGCAAGAGAAGGTTAGGTGCAAAAGAAGCCTCAACCGAACAAACGTGTGGCCTCCTGATGATGTAATTTTGAGGGAAGCAATGTTAATTTGGCTATTTTTGTATTTTTCCCAAGTCTTATTTTGTTACTATTACCTGCAAAATCTAGTCGGGTGCTTATATTGGCACCTCAGTCTCCTCATGGAAAACAAAAGAATATAAGGAGGCTGTTTCTGAGAATGTGTGCATTAAAAGACAGAGGTTGCTTAGAGATTTCAAGTAACAATTTAGATGGAGAAAAGTCTCAGAAAAAACCTCTGTCTTGAGCCAAAGACTTGATCCTCTATCCTGACCCCATTGTGAATTCATCAGCACTAGGCGGTCTACATTCTGTATCACCATTTTTCAGACAGGATGGTGAGAGAGAACAATTTATAAGCTAACAGGATTCCTAAGAAAGGTGCACTTACTTGTTGGCTATAGGTCAGTCATTCTGCACAAGATTTCCAATCNATTCATCAGCACTAGGCGGTCTACATTCTGTATCACCATTTTTCAGACAGGATGGTGAGAGAGAACAATTTATAAGCTAACAGGATTCCTAAGAAAGGTGCACTTACTTGTTGGCTATAGGTCAGTCATTCTGCACAAGATTTCCAATCATGGACAAAATAACCAAGCCACCAACATCTTCTTCTTGATCCTTCTGGTTTGATAATGAATCCAAAGGAGAGTGAGGCTGAACCTGTTCGACTTTCCTGAAAATCAGGAAACCACCCTTGTCTTTAGAAGACAACACCACAGACAGTCTTTGCACATGGCGAGATGACTTGTACCAAATGAGAAGTCCCCCTATTTCCTCTTTACTTCTGTTGAACGTCAAATCTATTAAGGTTACTCAGAGCCCAGGTTTGTGGCAGGCGGTACATGTGTCTGCCTTGTGTTGATCTTCTGTTGTCCTGGTGCTCCCAGGATCGTGGTGGAAAGTGTTGAGCTTTTATGTCTAGACAGATACTCATAATGAAATAGATGTCTGGCTCTTGAAGCTAACTTCTTAGTCTGGAGGTACTTTGGTTTACAAAGGCACCAGTAAGAATGATGACATTGTCTTGGGTGAAGCCACAGAGACTAAGAGGAAAAATGAGCAGGCATGGGAGGAAGGGCCATTCACCTAAGGCAGAATACGGACGATAATAGGAATTCCATGTGTTCAGTCGTATGGACCAAAAAGTAGTCATCTAGTCCGACTTTCCCAGACATCCAAATAACCTGCCTTGATCTTCCTAATGCTCCCAAATTGTTGCAGGTTTTCTTAATGGCTTGTTTTCTTTTGGCATTCTCAGGACCCTTGATTTTAGCAGAAGCTAGAGCAAGCCTCTAGGTGCTATGTTCACATTACACAGCGTCCATGACCATTTTATGAATTTTATCATAAGCAAAGCCAGTCGGACAAAGAATGAGCTCTTACTTTCCCCTCCATTTCCCCCCTTCCCAATTTTCCATACTGTGCAATGAAGTTTGAAAGGATTTTCTCTTGACTTCTATCTATTAATGAAAGTTCATCATTCCTTGCTTAGCCAAATCTACTGTCTCTGCATTACCTAGAAATTATAGTGTGATAAATGAGAATAAGTTAAAATAGAGTAAGATGAAATGGCAGTACTTTCTAAAAACTCCTTTTTTTCCCCTTCCTTTTTAAGCTTTACCGTCATCTGCCTGCCAGGTGGAACCTATTTGGATAATATAGCACAGATGTACCTTGTTGTACCCAACAGATGAATTCCTGAAAAGCTGCATTTGATAGAATTTTTATAAATTGAATCTCATTTTCCTGTAGACTCATCTAACAGAAGCCATTATCCACATTTGACTGATCTTCAATTGGCAGAGGCCTCTCACTCTTGAGCTTCAAGTTTCTCAGCCAAATCTCTATGTCAAACAGTTAATGATCTGGAAATAATAAGCAGTTATGTGAGCTCGGGGAGCACTATACTTAAAGGAAATTTTATTTTATTCCTCTGAAAGTAAAGAATCCTTATTGCGCAATGTGACTTTTCAGTCGTGGAATCTTAGACTATCAGGAACATTAGAGACAGTGTAGTTTGAACCTCTCTTTTTTTCCAGATGAGGAAACTGAGGTCCTGGGTGTTCATTCATCTGTGATGCTGTAAAACAGTCATGTAACATAAAGGAAAGAGCACTGATGTTGAGGTTGGCGGCTTTGAATTCAAATATTCTCTTCCCAGCACACAAGCTATTTGGTTTGGGGTAAGCTATCAGAACTTTCTGAGCTCAATTTCCTCATCTTTAGGGCAAAGATAGTGTTACCCACTTTGCAGGATTTTTGTAAAAATTAAATAAGATATGAGAAGTGGTAACACATTGCCTAGAATACAGTAAGGGTTGGGTGTTTGTCTTCTCAATTTCTCTTTTTAGGATTTTCAAATGACATACTTTATTTATTATTTTTTAATATGTATTTACTCAACAGACATGAGTTTGAGCAAACTCTGGGAAATGGTGAAGGACAGGGAAGCCTGGCGTGCAATCCATGGGGTTGCAAAGAGTTGGACATGACTGAATGAAAAACCACATGTATTTATTTTATTTATTTGGCTGTGGCACATAGGATCTTTGATCTTTGCATTGTGTGACAGGATCTTTAGTTGTAGCATGCAAAACAGTTTTTAGGTGCAGTATGCAAACTCTTAGTTGTGGCATGTGGAATTCTAGTTCCCTGACTGGGGATTGAACCCCAGCCCCCTGCATTGGAAACACAGCGTCTTAGCCACTGGACCACCGGGGAAGTCCCAACATTTTTTTTAAATTGCACTTACTCTAAAAATTACAAAGATAATGATGCTTGTCACTGAAATTTTTAGAAAGTCAGAGACTTAGAATAAAAAACAAATGGTCTCTTTTTATCCTCCTATACTGTGAGCCCCTTTTCCCAAACCTCTTTCTAAAGGAAAGCACCATTAACAGTTTTATCCCCTTTGTATTTTTCTAGAATTTTTTTTCGCCATCATTTTAGGTGAAACACATCCTGTACCAATATCCTATGTGCATGTATGTGTGTGAAGTCGCTTCAGTCATGCCCAACTGTTTGCAACCCTATAGATTGTAGCCTGCCAGGTTCCTCTGTCCATGGGATTTCCAGGCAAAAATACTGAAGTGAGTTGCTACGTCCTCCTCCAGAGGTTTTCCTGACACAGGGATATAACCCATGTTTCTTACTGAAAGTGAAGTGAAAGTGAAGTCGCTCAGTCGTGTCCGACTCTTTGTGACCCCATGGACTGTGGCCCACCAGGCTCCTCTGTCCGTCTTCTGCATTGGCAGGTGGGTTTCTTTACCTTTAGCACTACTTGGGAAGATACTCCAACATCCTTATGCTGCTGCATCCTAAGTTGCTTAAGTCATGTCTGACTCTGTGTGACCTCATAGACTGCAGCCTACCAGGCTCCTCTGTCCATTGGATTTGCCAGGCAAGAGTACTGGAGTGGGTTGCCATTGCCTTCTCCCAATATCCTTATAAGGACCTTCAAAAAGTTTCTGTTATCAGTTTGTTATTGCCATAAAAACACTGTGTAGCAGAATGGTTACCAAGCCTCGATGGCATACCACCACTAGTATTTATTTCTCACTCATTGGAGAGTCAGCTGGATGGCTCTGCTGATGTCAACTGTGTTTCTGGGTTTGCAAGTCCTGGTTCAGTTCTGCTTCACGAATAAGGTTTGGCTCCAAGGTCAGTTCAGTTATGCTGCATTTGTTTCTCTTTCTTCTGGGGCCATCAGGGCATATTCTTTTCATAGCAGAGGTTGGAGGTTCCCCGAGAGATGAATGGAATCAAGCGATATCTCTTGAGGACAAAACTTGCACTGGACTCACTGTCACTCTGAGCCAAATTCCATTCATCAAAGCAAGTCACATGGCCCAGCCCATCAAAAGTGGAGTAGGGAAGTAAATCCATCTCTAGGAAGAGGAACTGCCAAGTCACAAGGCAAACGGCATGGCTAGAGGGCAGAGTGAACAACTGGGATCAGTAATGCAATTCCCTATCATCATAGCAAGGGCAAACCCACTCGAAAGTTGAACATGTCCCCTTAGCCTGCCTATAAACTCCTGATGGGCAAGAACCATAATTGATTTGTTCTTTGCTCTATTTCCAACATCAAATTTTGACATTGGCAAAGAAAAAAATAATCAGCATTCAGTAATTCTTTGTTGAATGAACACTGAGAATCCTTGTCCAGAAATAGTAACCCTAAGTGTTTCCTTTATGTTTGTGAAGCTGCCTCTTCCTCTGGAGCTCAACATGCGTTCATCAGAATGTGAAGCTGGCAGCCAGTATTCAGAGCAGGCCAGAGGTTCTAGAGTTGGCCCTCTGTCAGAGAGCGGTAATTTTTATGCCAGTGTAAACCTTTGCTTAATTGCTCCGGCCTGGCCATCTGAGAATGACAAGCCCATCAGTGACATGTGGAAATATAGAATGCACTCACAGCTTGCCTTTAAATGTCAACAGCGTAGCTGAGGGGTTGGCCTGAAATTTAGATATGGTTGCCAAACCAACTGTCCTTTATAATTTGTTGTGTTAATAGACAGAGATGGTAAAAGGAATATTTTGGGGTCACCTGAAAAGCACTCAGCCCACTGAGGCTGTAGAAGGGACTTGTTACTAAGCAGAGGAGGGGAGGCTGGGTGAGAGCCTGGAAGCTGGTGCCTGGCCTCTAGCGCAATTGCTGGGACCCCAGGGAACCATCCTGACGGCAGTTGATTACCCCTCTCCCAAGTTTACCTAGGGGCCATCCATCCCCTTTGTGAACTTTATCGTTGAGATAATCACAATGTAATTATACAATTATCTTAATTGTGGGTAATTGTCAGCACTGTATCATTTTGAAACCTAGCCTCCAACACTGTGGCCCAATTTGGAGGCAAGAGACACCCACACATGCAAAGCAGCCACTTGATCCTTCTTCTCATTCGGGGATTTTTTTTTTTTTTTTCCCTTTCAAGGTGCCAGAAAGGAAGAACAGCCCTCTTTTATAAATCCATTGTCTGCAAAACAAGGGACCCTGACAAACACGTTTGCAGAAAATCAAGGGCTTTGTCAAGAGCCATGTGTTTTGGCACTAGAAGTCCAAACCATGTGCCAGGGGAATGCTGGAACCAGCAAAGGTTTTCCTTCCTACACTGAGCAGCGAGAGGGTCAAATTGCAGTCTCGTGGCTGATTCCCTCCCTGGGGCATTCCATTGAGGGTGGTTCTGAACTGAAGTGTTGTCTCTGCCATCCTTCACACCAGCTAATCAGCATGACTGAGGGTGATGGGAAGACCTTTCCTTTCTCAGAACTCTCTGGGATAACCCTATCCACAAATGCCATTGTCTGGGCCTCATACTGATCATAATTGCCACCATGTGATCAGCATTCAAAATCTGCCATGCCAGGTACTACGCTGAACAGTGACATAATATATTGTCATACTGAACCATGAAACTCCCCCAAAGGTGTAGTTACTATTGTTATCCCCATTTTACAGATGAGAAAGCTGAGGCTCCCTCCAAAAAGTTTAGCAAGTGGATCCAAGTCCCATAGCCAGTGAGTAGCTTCATGGCCATTTGAATATACTTTCTTTTGAGGCTGGGGTCCTGTGCACACCACTCCTTTGGGATGAGGGGTTATCCCATTAATGTGCATTTAATTTTAATATTTACACATATGCTTGCTTTCACTGCTTGCTCACTGGGTTGGTAGGGATTAAAGTAAGAACCCAGGTGAGTGGGGGCAAGGCACACACTGTTGAAAGGATGTGAAGATGCAGGTGAGGAAAGAATGAAGATAAAAGTGTTGAAGGTAATGAAAGATTTAAAAAAAAAAACAGTCATATCAGCAGCCAGACCAGGTGTTGTATGTACCACATAGAGACATAAACTTCACCAGAATGTCAGCTTCACTGAGTAGCATGCTTCTGTCTCTATCACCAAATCTCATACAAGTCCTGGCATTTTCATTACATGTTGTCATTTACATTATGGTAATGTCCAAGAAATGCTCAGTAGATACTAGTTGAATAAATGAAACTCCTGGGGAAAGGGTGAGACACAAACTCAAATGCCTACAAGGTCCCAGTGCTTATGAAAATAAATGATGCTGGCCAGGTTAAAAATAAACACACAAACAAATAGCACAAAAGTGGCAAATGCTAGTAGAGACAAAAGCTCTGAGTCTGTCAGTCACTTCTGAAAGTCACAAACCTAATGAACAGTAGAACTATTAATAGCACCCAGGTCTCCTGACTTTCTGTTCCATATTTTTTCCATGACCACTGCTACTCAAGCTCATGGATATGGATTTCTTGCATCCACTATCACAGATTTATTGAATCCATTGCTCTCATTTTACAGTGGAGAAACCAGGCCCAGAAAAGAGAGATGATTTGCCCAGATCATATAGTAAGTAAGTGGCACAGCCAGGTGTGGTGGCTATTAACCTAAGGCTCTTTCAACTGTTCTGTAGGGCCTCATATGTGGCCTGGAAGTACCCTGGCTTTGTGGACAGCTAGAACACTGTGAGAGTTCATTAGGCTATTCTCCTACCTGAAAATAAAGACACATTTTGAATTTCAATTGGGGAAGAAAAACCCTGTTGAAACACAAACTGAATTTACATTAAAGATAGTTCTTCATAGCATCAGAGAATATTAGATCTGGAAGGGCCTTTAGAGAGCAAAGGATTTACTACCCTTATTTACAGATGAGGAAACTAAGGCCCTGAGAGATTAATGAGGAATATTTTTGTTATTTCCATTATGGTCATGTCTGCTTCCCTGGTGGCTCAGATGGTAAAGAATCTGCCTGCGATGCAGGAGACCTGGGTTCAATTCCTGGGCCAGGAAGAGCCTCTGGAGCAGGAAATGGCAATCCACTCCAGTATTCTTCCCTGGAGAATTCCATGAACAGAGGAGCCTGGTGAGCTATAGTCCATTGGGGTTACAAAGAGTCGGACACAACTGAGCAACTAACAATTTCTTGTCCCTGCAGTGTCATCCAGAAATCAGAAAAGACCAGACAGAGAATAAAAACATAATAAGCAGAAGTAAGTTCTTATCCCCTGAAATGAGCAATTCATTCCCACTCACCAGTGCCCTTTCCCTTTGGAGCATTTAGGGAAGAGTAATCACTAGCACAGATGGCTTGAGATTTCATAAAGGGATACTAGCAGGAGCAGGTGATGCTTGGTATCTTTAATCCTGCTTGAAGGAGCAAAGATGTTGTCCTCTTAGATGATGCTTTTCAAGGCTTAAGAGATGGGAATCATTCCAGGAAGGCAAAGCCTTGAGCTAAGCTTTGAGAAGAAAATTAAGAAAGAAGGAAAATTTGTGCCAAGTGCTCCTCCAAGCCCTCCTACCTCACATCATGGTCAACAAGGTGTCTTCATGGTGAGACCTGGGCCAAAAACTCAGGAACCTACGGGGCCAGCAGGTCCACAAAAGAAGGAAATGTGCTGTTTCACCTCATCATCACCTCTGGGGATCTCATCACTATTGGCTTTTTTTTTTTTTCCAAGAGGAGCTTGACACTAGATTTAAAAAAATGAGAAACTAATTACATTTATAAAAATACAGCATATGGCAAAACCAAAATCTTATATCTGAGTTAAAAGTTGGCTGATGGTATTTTAGAGCTTAGCTGATCTAACCAGTCAGGGCAGAGGTTTAAATTTTTGGTGGCTAAGGACCGCACAAAAGAGCAAGATGTGTGGGAAGTTCATTTGAAACTTCTGTAGACAGTTAAATTGTTTAGATGATCCAAGGCTTCTTTCCTTCCAAAAAGAAAATAAATATGTGCCCTGGAGACAGTATTGTTAAATAGAAGGAGCACTGGCTTAGGAGATAGGAATTCTAGACTTGATGCCTGCAGTTTTTGGTTTGATGACCTCGGGTGAATCCTTCTCCTTTCTGATATTCTTATTTGTTAAGTGAGGTCTCTCACCCTGCCTTAAATACCTCACAGGTTTACTTCTGATCAAATTGGATGGTGCTCTGAAAGTACTTTGTCATCTGTAACATGTTATGTAGACAAGATTGTGTCTTAAAAGTCTATCAATCAACTTTTATGAGAGAAAATGATGATAAAATGGACAATTTATAGATTTTTGAGTCAGAAAGATCATGAGCTCAAATTCTGGATTCCCTACCACCAACTATACTCCTTGGGCAATGTTTCTCTGTCTTGAGGCTCAGTTTCCTCATCAACAAAATGGGATACTTGTGTTTCTCTATATAATGCTATTGTGAGGATTAAATGAAACTATGTATGTAGGAAAAGCACATAGTACGTCAGTGGGTACTTGATAAACATTTTCTTTCTCAATCTATCATTAAACTTCATTGACTCAGAAGGACATAGCATTATAAGAGAGTACTAGTATTTGGTAATTTTCCTTATTCTGAAAGGATATGATTTTGAACAAAGAGATAACAAGAGATTTAGCAGATTTAAAATAAAATGAGAAGGAAATGAAAAGGGGCGGAAGTCTGCCGTGGGGAGGCAGTTAGGGAAAGTGGTCGCCGGGAGGTGACATTTCACTCAGTCTCTTGAGCATGAGACGGCACCAAGGAGGCTTGCAGCAGGCGACGGCAAACAATGTTTTAAACAGGGGGATAGAATGGGAAGATTGTGAAAGAGAGAGAGCAAGCAGGCTCCATCCAGGAAATAAAATGGATATAGAACATAGATTCTGGAAGGGAAGAAGGACAACCAGAAAGATAGTGGTGGTTAGCTTGCATTTCTCAGGAGTTTGCTTTATTCTGTAGACCATGGGGAGCCATCCAAAGGTTTGACCCATAGAAGAAACATAATCAGCTTTTGAAGGAAAAGCTTTCCTTCATTTTGAAGGAAAAGCTTTCTGGCTGGAGTATGAAGGATTGGATGAGAGAGGAGTACACTGGAGGCAGAGAGACTCATCAGGAAGCTCTTGGACTAGGGCAATGGCAATGAGAGGGGTCGAGTCAGCGAGGACTGGATCAACACCTCAAAGACCACTGCTGGATTTGAATCGTATTGATACAGAGAAATTCTGGTATGCTATTTCTGGGGAAAACATTTCCTTTTCCCAACTGGACCACTTTAAAAACCATTATTATTCTGGTCAATGAAAGAGAATGTAGGAGGCTTTAATTGGCTTCCTGAATAGATCAATTTTTATTATTAAGATGGTTGACTAGGGAGACCAGTGGTAATAGATGCCATCTTACTAACTACTGTGTCTCTCCTTCTGGTAGCCTCTTTTGAAATAATTATATGTGACTTCAATATGTTTCATCATTCTAAAATAAAGTCAAAATGATTTTATTTTACTATGAAACTTAAATCAATCAGGCATTACTAGTAATACCAAAAGGGGATATATTAAAGTTTAATATTAAAATGTTAGCATCTGTTACAGTCTCAGGCTTTATTGAACTTTCCAAACTTTCAGATGAAGAAACAGCAAACTTAAAGCAGAAGTACCCTGAATGAATAAAATAACCTTGTCTCCTTGGCAATTCAGGAAGAGAATGGGAGATAAACTCTCTCTTCAGGGAGAGATAAAAAGGAGAAAAATTAAAGAGATTTTTCTGCATTGAGTATATGAAAGGCTCCTTTTAGGATTGGTCTATGCCAAGTACATTAATTTTCTTTTAAAGGAAATAACTTTGCCTACCTATTTTCTGGGTTCTGTTTCTCAAACTGTAGCAATTGGAGTCCAAAAAAAAAAAACAAAAAACACCAACAGATGGCCACTGGAATGGGGCAGTTCAGGAGGGTTTCACAAGGGGATTTGAGCAGGATTCAAACAAAGATTTGAACAGGATTGATGAAAGCCAGCAAGAGACAGTGAAGCACCTTGCTTCTATTAATAACCTGGGGCCAGAAAAGCAGAAAATGGGGTGACTGCTGGAACCTGGAGAAAGCCATAACCTTGGAGAGGGTCATAGGCGAGAAATCATGGCTTCGGTAGAGAACGATGGCCACTGCCAACCAGTGATCAGATGGAATGGGAATGTTAGAATGAATCTCTCAGCCTCACTGTTCTCTCACTTATCCTGCCTATCACAGTCTCCTGTGGGCACTTCCCACTGGCCAAACCCAAATGGAAACTAGGGTGTGGGGGAGCCTGGTGATGCTGTTCAAAAAAGCCAGGCTCCCTGAGCATAGAGCTGAGGGGTGGAGGGCAGAGAGTGGTTCTAGAGGGNACCTTGGAGAGGGTCATAGGCGAGAAATCATGGCTTCGGTAGAGAACGATGGCCACTGCCAACCAGTGATTGGATGGAATGGGAATGTTAGAATGAATCTCTCAGCCTCACTGTTCTCTCACTTATCCTGTCTATCACAGTCTCCTGTGGGCACTTCCCACTGGCCAAACCCAAATGGAAACTAGGGTGGGGGAGCCTGGTGATGCTGTTCAAAAAAGCCAGGCTCCCTGAGCATAGAGCTGAGGGGTGGAGGGTAGAGAGTGGTTCTAGAGAGGCAAGGGTAGCACACTCGGGGTGAGGGATTTGTGAGTTGCTGATACCAAGCATGTTGAGAAAGTATTAAATGTGGTAAAGAGCATGGGCCTGGAGTGGGCCTGTATTTCTGTTTTGCCATCTATTACATTATTATTATTATTACATTATTATCCAAAGAATGCTCAAANCAGGAGTTGGTGATGGACAGGGAGGCCTGGCGTGCTGCGATTCATGGGGTCGCAAAGAGTCGTACACGATTGAGCGACTGAACTGAACTGAACTGACATTGTTATTCCTGGGAAGTTTCCTCATCTATGAAATGTTTATAATGAGCCTATCTCCTTGTGTTACTTAGAAGATGAAATGAGACTGATTGTCGCTGCCTTGGCACAGTAACTGGCCGGAGGTACTGATATGAAAGCCTTCGTCCCCTTTGTCCATTTGAGACCCTTCATGCTCTTGGATTGGATGAGCAAGGGTGCCAAGATATTGCTAGAGGATGTTTTACATAAACATAGAAATGTTATCATTTAAGATCCTGATCACAATCTTATTTTTATAAAAAGGAAATACCAAATAAGCGGAAAACCCTGGAAGGTTTTTATGGGGTTTGTTATTTGTTATCAGGAAATGCTGTTGTGGGCCTCACCAAAAAAACTTTACTTTCTTGTCTTTCTATTTGGAGCTAATCTACCTGAAAAAAGATTTACAAAGGAGAATTAGGCAGAATATTTGCTAAATAAATTATTTGAGAACTTATTCTACGGCAAAGACTGTAATAGTTGCTTTACAAACATTCGTTAACTAATCCTCACAGAAGCTCTCTTGGAACTATAGCAGGTGAAAGTGAAGTGAAAGTGAGTCACTTGGTCGTGTCCAACTCTTTGCGACCCCATGGACTATACAGTCCATGGAATTCTCCAGGCCAGAATACTGGAGTGAATAGCCTTTCCCTTCTCTCGGGGATCTTCCCAACCCTGGGATCAAACCCAGATCTCCTGCATTGCAGGCNCCCCATGGACTATACAGTCCATGGAATTCTCCAGGCCAGAATACTGGAGTGAATAGCCTTTCCCTTCTCTCGGGGATCTTCCCAACCCTGGGATCAAACCCAGATCTCCTGCATTGCAGGCGGAGGTGAAAATGTACTTATTTATAGTTTCCAAAACTGTGTGTTGAATTTTTTATTCTCTTTAGGGGAGTTTAAGGAGTTATGTCCCGATAGCATCCAGAAGTGTTGAGTCTTCCTGAAATTATTTCCAGAACTTTGACCTGTAGCAGAAATACGCTTGTCGATGTGACATCTGGGAGACAGAGACCTAGGCCTTACTCTGGGGCCACGTGGCTGCGCACGGGAGGAGAGCTGAGCGAGGGTTCAGAGTGTGAGAATGCCACTGTGCCTGTTAGATTCAGTCCGAGGGAAGTATTGTCTCAGCAGTTGGGACACCGCTCTTTCCAGAGCCTCAAACCATCTCTCTTTTGTACAGATAATGTTTTAATGTTTATTGAAGATCAAATTCTGTGTTTCACTTGAATTGATAGCTTAAAACCTTCTTATTTGTTTTCAGTCTTGTCTGTGATGAAAAAAAAAAAAAGATTGGATTCAGGTGGATGGATTTGGTTACCAATTCATCAAATTACAGGTATTGTTTGCAAGTTACTACACCTTAGCATCTGATACCCTTAAGATGTTTAAATAGACACTATCTCATTTCTCCAGTGGGCTAGCATTCCGCAACAAAAGTGTTTTCTAACTTGTTGCTTCCCAGATAAGCAGCATCAGAAAGATATTTAATGAGTCATTTTATTTTTATTTTGACAACATAAAAATGGGGTTAAAAGTTCTTTAAAGAAAAAGTATTTCTTTAATAATCTCCACTCTATGTTTTTCCACATATCATCAGTTCAGTTCAGTTCAGTCGCTCAGTCATGTCTGATTCTTTGCGACCCCATGAATTGCAGCATGCCAGGCCTCCCTGTTCATTACCATCTCCCGGAGTTCACTCAGTCTCACATCTATCGAGTCCGTGTTGCCATCCAGCCATCTCATCCTCAGTCGTCCCCTTCTCCTCCTGCCCCCCAATCCCTCCCAGCATCAGAGTCTTTTCCAATGAGTTTCCTTCTAAAATTTGTTACTTACTTGAGCATTTTAAATAACTAAAAATCATACTGTTGGAAAGTTTATTTCTCTCTTTTCCATCATATTACTCCATAGTAACTTATACGATCTTATGCATCCCTTACCCACACTTACCCATTCCCTCATGNTTCCTTCTAAAATTTGTTACTTACTTGAGCATTTTAAATAACTAAAAATCATACTGTTGGAAAGTTTATTTCTCTCTTTTCCATCATATTACTCCATAGTAACTTATACGATCTTATGCATCCCTTACCCACACTTACCCATTCCCTCATGTTGAACATGCAGGTTGTCTCTAATTCATCAGCTACTACAGGCAAAAGCAAAAAGAGCATATTAACTCAAAGTTAATTTTTTTTATTTTGTTAAATTATTTACAAAAGCTAAATATGCAGAAGAGAAATAGCTGTGCCAAAAGAGAATGATTTGATACTCGATAGCCCTCTGATTACTGGTGGTGATCTGCTCACCTGGCTGTCTATGCCACTGTCCCGTTTCTCTCTCACTGCTCCATTGTAGACTATGGGCAGACATCACTCAGGTTCAAAACACCTACCACTGAATACACATTGTGAATGGTTTCCCAGATTTGGTTTGCACGAGTGAGAAATGCTTTGTGGTTGAGTTAAGCCACCTTCGGTACATCAGAATAACCTTACCCATGCTGACTGATACAAGTGTGAATTCATCTAAATAAGCTCTCAAAGTGTATTTGGAGAATTGAAGAATATTAACATTGCTAATGATGTTTGATAAGGGTATTGGTTGGCTAGTGTGTCAAACATACTATGTAAAAATACTCCAAAACCCAGTAATTTAACATTCAGTCTCATGGATCTGCTGATCAACACATCTAAGGTTGGTCTAACGAGCCTGACCCTATGTGTCTCTCGTCCTCCTTCCAATAGCAGGTTGACCCAGGCATGGTCTTCTGAAGATGGTAAAAACCTTACAGGTCACACCCAATCACACACGCACATTTCTGGCCCCTATTTGTGTCATGCTTACTAATACCCATTAGTCAAGACAAGACATGTGGTTGAGCCTTAAATCAAGGGCAGGGAAATGCACTCTGCCTCCAGAGAGAAGCCGAGGGAAGAGATAAAAAGTTGGGACCAGTCATTCAATCTACCAAAATATGAATGCCACAGTGCTTACTAAAGATTCTAGCAAACTGCCTTTCCACTATATCTATGCTGCTGCTAAGTCGCTTCAGTCGTGTCCAACTCTGTGCCACCCCATAGACGGCAGCCCACCAGGCTCTGCCGTCCCTGGGATTCTCCAGGCACCTCCTCCATCCATGGGATTCTCCAGGCAAGAATACTGGAGTGGGTTGCCATTGCCTTCTCCACCACTATATCCATAAGCGTTACATACACCCACAATCTCCATAGGCCTAACTGTTTATGCTGATGTTTTCTTCTTGATGATTTAATGAATGTAAAATAGTATCTCTGTGTTACTTTACCTTTCACTCCTTTAAATAGCACAAAGAGAAACATCTTCCCCATGCACTGAAATGCTTCATTAAACTTCAGTGGGGACAATTCCGGAATGAAAAGCTGCCATTTTCTTTTTTTAAACTTTGTCCTTGTAGCTGGATGTTTTGGATGTTACAGCCAGACAATGGGAGTACTGCAGCTTTTCTTATTTCTGAACACACCTGTGGCCACAAATTGAATGGCTGCATCTTTCATATGGAAAATACCTATCAGATGTTTAAAATCCTGCAGTGGTGACAAAGGATTCTCTTTTTATTCCCCACTCTTCATTCTCCTAGCTTATGTCTTCCTGAATAATATTCTCTCCTTTGACCCCAAGCTTTTGTTCCTGCTCAAGATTCTCATACTTCACTCTCTACTTCACTACCTCTTACCCTTAAACACCCTTTCCTATGCAATCAGAGTACTGAGTGTCCTGCATCCCTTCTGTTAGGGAGGAGCTGTGACTGGATTTGGCTAATGAGTTGTGACCGGAATTGACACGTGTCACTGCTAGGATATAGCCTTCCATGGGCAGGTGAAACCCTCCTGAGCTAGAATCCCTCTGTCATTGCTATTTGCCCCATTAGCTTGGATCCCCTGCCAACCTGCGATGGTCCTTAGCATAAGTGAGAAATAATCCCGTGTTGTCTTAAGCTGTTTGAACTGGCATATTGTTTGATGCTACAGCACAACCTGGCCTACCCTGACTGACTCACAGGGTTACGAACTCATCCTATATCCCTTCAGAGTGTTGGNAAAAAAATACCGTGCTTAAGAATGTTTTTAGATGCTAGGGTTGTTACACAGAAATGTGTCTTGTGACATTTTAATTCTTTCTATTATACAAATTTGTAACAGGATTGCTCAAAGGAACTTAACAAGACTCAAAGTAATTATTCTCATCCATCTCACTAAAGATATATAAATGTTATATTAAAGATTTTGCAAGTTATGGAAACATATTGTCTCTATAAAATACATTCAGCATCAGTTGAGGCTTTGAAATAATAATTTTGAGAAACCCAACTGATTTAAATTAGCCCTCAACAATATTGCCCAGGAAATCATGCTATAGGTCTTTCACTCCATGTTTATGTCTCTTCCATAAGTAGATTATGCTAATAGGTGCCAAGAGATTCATATCTCCAGCAGGCTGAGATTGGCTGTGGTTACTTTAAATTCTCTTTCTCTCAAAGGGCAGACATCATAACCCAAAGCATTTTCATTATGATTCGCTTAACAAGACAATGTGTGGCAGGTAAACTGCCTATCAATAATATTTAGTGAGTATTCATTCTGGACAAGCTTTGTAATGTGGTTTTGGAGAAGAAAGGCAAATAAAAGAAGTCATGATCTTTCTTTATAGACACTTGAGTGAAAATTAGCATTCCTCTTCTCCTTTTTATAGTGACACATGAGGTATAGAGTAATTCCCCATGGAGTTAGGTCTCACTAACTATAACTTATTCTTGAACATATACTAGGTCCTAAATCCTTACCTCCATATTTCCTGAAGAAATTATAAACTGTATATGTAAAGCACATGAACAGACCAATAAATAAACATGAAAATAAACAAAAAAGTCTACCTTAAGAAGAGAATATTTAACCTCTTTCCAGCATTATTTTCTCTGGCTCCCTCTTTTTTTTTATTGATAAAATTATGATAACAAACGTACTGATATTATACATACATGTGAGTATGAAATGAGATAAAATTAAAAGATCATAAACAAAATCAGCACCAAAATTATTAAATACTAAATATTACTACTTTAATAATAAAACAATATTAAAGTATTATTGATAGTAGTATTATTATGTGTGTGCTCAATCACTCAGTTGTGTCTGACTCTTTATGACCCCATGGATTGTAGACTACCAGTCTCCTCTCTCCATGGAAATTTCCAGGCAAGAATACTGGAGCAGGTTCCCATTTCCTACTGCTGAGGATCTTCCTGACCCAGGGGTTGAACCAGTTTCTCTTGTGTCTCCTGCATTGTCAGATGCATTTTTTACCACTATGCCACGTGGAAACCCCTTATTATTATTATACTTTATTATTAAATTAGTAGGAATAGCATTAACAGCAGCAGCAGCCTCTCTAAAAATAGGAGGCTTAGTAGTCAATTCATGAACTAGAATTGAGTATCTTTTATATGTAAGACAGTAGGTCCTGGAAAAATGAAAATAAACCATATATTCTACACCCTTGATTATTTGTTAGGTTTTAGAAAACATAAACATACTACAAAATACAAAGATACAAATAGAATGTGATAAGTATTCTGATTACATTTGATAAGGTGTTATAAGAGTACATAGAAGGTCATTGCTTGGCAGATGTCACATATTTTCTGGCATTTTCATACTGTCTGCTTAAATCTAGACAAAACTTTAAATAGAATTTATTCTTGTCATTTTTGATAAGATATCAACCATTGCTACCCAGTGAACTTTTCTGAGTTGTATGGCCAGTACATTGATCAGCTATCACATATAGAATCTTTCTCAAAGTCACCAGGACTTCAACATGCATCCATGTGACAAAAGATTACAACTCACATTGGTCATACAACCAACATTCCATTACAATGAATGTCCAGTGAGTTGACATCATAGTATTTTTGTAAGATGGGATTTCACTGGTGCAGAAACTCTAGGGATATAACCCAGCACCACTGTTCAGAGTGTTATTTTAACTGCAACTGGTTTTTCATTTAAATGGTCTTGAGGCTAGATAGTGTGATTCCACCTGTATAAGCTACAGTAAAAATGAAAAATAATATTTTAGGTTTCTCACAGTTCTGCTATTTATTTGGAATAAATCCATGATAAAACTGTTTACATTTTCTTAAATGAGTAAAATTAACAACTGTAAAAAATATTAACTTTGTAAAGAAAATTCTAATATCTTAGTTTTTCATCAGTTACACCCACAGATAACTCATCATATCCTATCTAACAAAAGAGTATGTAGACAAAATGCACTCTGCTCAGCCAGAGACACTGGAGGTATACTAAATGTATACCCCTCTATTATCCATTGCAAACATTTCNAATATCTTAGTTTTTCATCAGTTACACCCACAGATAACTCATCATATCCTATCTAACAAAAGAGTATGTAGACAAAATGCACTCTGCTCAGCCAGAGACACTGGAGGTATACTAAATGTATACCCCTCTATTATCCATTGCAAACATTTCTTTGGAAATAGGCCTTGTTAATGAAAGCCATAGTAACAACATCTTTGTTTTCAATTTCCTTCTATTTTAGAATGAAAATTCGTAAGCAATAATTACCTTGCCTTTTGGAAAGCACTAAAATATCAGCTGGCAGTTTGATAGGAGGTGGAGTTTTGTACATCTTCAAATAGTAGTATTAGCAATTGATGATAAACATTTCTTAGCAGGAGAGGCATGCTTATTATTATTATTACTAATTAGAAATGGGGTATGCATATTATACAAAATGATGACCATGGTTTAAATTGGCTGCAGAAGCCTCAACGATGGTCTTGCAACACAACAATAAAAAGATAAATCATCTGATTTTAAAATGAGCAAAAGATCTGAATAGTCATTTCTTTAAGGAAGATGAAAAAGTGGCCAATAGCGCAAGACAATTATTTGATATCATTATTTATTAGGGGCCCTTCCCTGATGGCTCAAATGGTAAAGAATCCTCCTGTAATGCAGGAGACCCAGGTTTGATCCCTGGGTCAGTAAGATCCCTTGGAGAAGGGAATGGCTACCCACTCCAGCATTCTTGCCTGGAGAATTTAATGGACAGAGGAGCCTGGAGGACTACAAAGATGGGGTTGCAAAGAGTCAGACATGTAAGCAACTAGCACAGTAATTAGGGAAATTCATGTCAAAGCCATGAGGGCACACCACCACATAATCCTTAGAATTGTTATACTTTACTACTAATAAAAAGAAATAGAAGAGTATGTGTTGATATGAGATGTGGAGAAAATGAAATCCTTATATATAGTCAGTGGGGATGTCTATAATGTATCAGCCACTCTGTAAAACAGTTAACAATTCCTCAAATGCTAAATGTAAAGTTCCCATAAGACTCAGCAACACTTAGGTATATAACCAAAAGAAATGAAATCATATGTAAAAATAAAAGTTACACATAAATTTTATAGTAGCATTATTTATAACATAAAAATTGGAAACAACCTCAAATATCCATCAATTTGTAAGTGGAAAAATAAACTGTGGTCAGTTCAGTTCAGTCAATTATCATGTCCAACTTCTTGCGACCCCACGGATTGCAGCACGGCAGGCTTCCCTGTCTATTACCAGCTTTCAGAGTCTACTCAAATTCATGTCCATCACGTTGTTGATACCATCCAACCATCTCATTCTCTGTCATCCCCTTCCCTTCCCACCTTCAATCTTTCCCAGCATCAGGGTCTTTTCAAATGAGTCAGTTCTTCACATCACGTGGCCAAAGTATTGGAGCTTCAGCTTGAGCATCAGTCCTTCCAGTGAATGTTCAGGATTGATTTCCTTTAGGATGGACTGGTTGGATCTCCTTGCAGTCCAAGGGACTCTCAAGAGTCTTCTCCAACACCACAGTNTTCTCAAGGCAAGAACACTGGAGTGGGTTGCCATTTCCTTCTCCAACGCATGCATGCATGCTAAGTTGCTTCAGTCATGTCCGACTCTGTGCAACTCCACAGACAGCAGCCCACCAGGCTCCTCTGTCCACTGGCTTCTCTAGGCAAGAATACTGGAGTGGGTTGCCATTTCCTTCTCCAGGACAAAATATGCTTAATACATGTGTACATGTATGTGTTTATGTAAACACCTCTTAGAGTTTAAGCTTACAAAGAAGCAACAATGATGTGAAATTCTTAGCTAATACTAAGATTCATTTTGATTCTTTATTTGAACTAGATGTCTACTCATCCAGTTAACCAAAACCAAAATGGCCAGAATCCTTCTTCTCCAAACTTCTGCTGTGGGGAAGAAGTAGGAAGTCTCAATACACATGAAAGACCCAGAGGGGAGGATAAAAATCTACTACTGGGAAAAAAAAAAAAAAAACTACTACTATTCAGCAAGTGGGGAAGGACCACAGAGAGGTTCCAGAAGTGATGGGCAGAGCGTGGACCTTGCATGAAAGTCCTCTTCACTGAAAAGTTCAGAAAGAATAAATGACGACTCTCAGGCTGTATCACCTGATAAAATCTCAGCACTGTCCAAAGAAGTAGGAAGAGCAAAACCAAGCAGAGAAACTAGTTGCCAGCTCTTCTGAGAGACAGCTTTGCTAAAAACCTGGGGGATACACACAAATGAGATGGATAATTTGGGCAATTTACTCAACCTCTCCAAACTTTGGAGAGTTTACTCATTTGGTGGTACTAATACCTAGCTGAGTTTTTGTAGGCCAAAAAAAGACAATGATATAACCTGTTTACCATAATGCCTCACCTAAGCGAAGCACAGAACAAGCGATACTTCTGTTAGCCGAAAGCATGCTCATATAAGAGAACGGGATTCACGNGAAGCAGAGCAAAGGCTAACACAGTTTTGCCAAGAGAACATACTGGTCATAGCAAACACCCTCTTCCAACAACACAAGAGAAGACTCGACTCTACATGTGAACATCACCAGATGGTCAATCCTGAAATCAGACTGATTATATTCTTTGCAGCCAAAGGAGAAGCTCTATACGGTCAGCAAAAACAAGACTGAGAGCTGACTGTGGCTCAGATCATCAGCTCCTCGTTGCAAAATTCAGGCTTAAATTGAAAAAAGTAAGGAAAACCACTAGGCCATTCAGGTATGACTTAAATCAAATCCCTTATGATTATACAGTAGAAGTGACAAACAGATTTAAGGGAGTAAATCTGGTAGACAGAGCACCTGAGGAACTATGGACAGAGGTTTGTAACACTGTATAGAAGGCAGTGACCAAAACCATTCCGAAGAAAAAGAAATTCAAGAAGGCAAGTGGTTGTCTGAGAAGGTTTTATAAATGGCTGAGAAAAGAAGAGAAAAGGCAAGGGAGAAAGGGAAAAACATAGGTAACTGAATGCAGAGTCCCAAAGAATGGCAAAGAGAGATGAGAAAGCCTTCCTCAGTGAACAATGCAAAGAAACAAGAGGAAAACGATACAGTGCAAAAGACTAAAAATCTCTTCAAGAAAATTGGAGACATCAAGGGAAAATTTCATGCCAGGATGGGCACAGTAAAGGACAGACATGGTATGGACCTAACAGAAGCAGAAGAGAATAAGAAGAGCTGGAAAGAATATACAGAAGAACTGTACAAAGTATTAATAACTCAGACAACCAAGACAGTGTAAACACTTACTTAGAGCCAGACATCCTGGAGTGTGAAGTGGGCCTTAAGAAGCATTACTGTGATGAAGCTAGTGGAAGTGATGGAATTCCAGCTGAGCTATTTCAAATCTTAAAAGATGATGCTGTTAAAGAGCTCAATATGCCAGCAAATTTAGAAAACTCAGCAGTGGCCACAGGACTGAAAAGGGTCAGTTTTCATTCAAATCCCAAAGAAGAGCAATGCTGGAGAATGTTTCAACTAATGTACAATTGTATTCATTTCATATCCCAGCAAGGTTATGCTCAAAATCCTTCAAACTAGTCTTCAATAGTAAGTGAACTGAGAGCTTCCAGATGTACAAGCTGGATTTAGAAAAGGCAGAGAAACCAGAGATCAAACTGCCAACAATCACTGGATCATGGAGAAAGCAAGAGAGTTCCAGGAAAACATCTACTTCTTCTCCACTGACTGTGGAAAATTCTGAAAGGGATGGGAATTCTTAAAGAGATGGGGATACCAGAGGGCTTGACCTGCCTCCTGAGAAGCCTGTATGCAGGTCAAGAAACAACACAGAACCAGACATGGAACAACTGACTGGATCAACACTGGTGAATGAGTACGGCAAATCCATATAGTGTCACCCTGCTTATTTAATTTTTACGCAGCATACTTCATGCACTGTGCAGGGCTGGATGAATCACAGGTTGGAATCAAGTTTGCCAGAAGAAATATAACAACCTCAGATATGAAGATGACACCACTTAATGGCAGAAAGTGAAGAGGGATTAAAGAGCCTCTTGATGAGGGTAGAAGAGGAAAGTGAAAAAGCTGGCTTGAAACTAAACATTAAAAAACTAAGATCGTGGCCTCTTGGTCCCATCCCTTCCTGGCAAACAGAAGAGGGAAAAGGGGAAGCAGTGACAGATTTTATTTTCTTGGGCTCCAAAATCACTGTGGATGGTGACTGCAGCCATGAAACTAAAAGACGCTTGCTCTTTGGAAAAAAGTTATGACCAGCCTAGACATTACTTTGCTGAAAAAGGACTGACTATTCAAAGCTATGGTTTTTCTAGTAGTCATAGATGGATGTGAGAGTTGGACCATAAAGCTGAGCACCGAAGAATTGATGCTTTTGAACTGNCGCTTGCTCTTTGGTAGAAAGCTATGGCGAATCTAGGCAGCATATTAACAAGCAGAGACACTACTTTGCCGACAAAGGTCTGTATACTCAAACCTATGGCTTTTTCAGTAGTCATGTACAGAAGGGAGGGTTGGACCATAAAGAAGACTGAACACCAAGACGTGATGCTTTCAAACTGTGGTGCTGGAAAAGACTCTTAAGAGTCCCTTGGACAGCAAGGAGATCAAATCAGTCAATCCTAAAGGAAATCAACCCTGAATATTCACTGGAAGGACTGATGCTGAAGTTCTAACACTTTGGCCACCTGATGCAAAGAGTCTGCTCATTGGAAAAGACCTTGATTTTGGGAAAGATTGAGAGCAGGAGGAGAAGAGGGCGGCAGAGGAAGAGATGGCTGGATGGCAGCACCGACTCAGTGCACATGAGTCTGAGCAAACCGCAGGAGACAGTGAAGGACAGGGAAGCCTGGCGTGCTGCAGTCCACGAGGTCACAAAGAGCTGAACACAACTTAGCGACTTATCAACAACAGTCTTACTTAGAAACGTCCTTCTCAGCCTGAAGGTATAAAGATGCTCACTTCTCATTGGTTCTTCCTATAAGAAAAGAGGTACAAGTATTGTTTTTACTTTTAAAGAGTTGCTGACCTGAAACTGATGATTGTGCATCATGGATGGAAGGGACCCAGGCGGTTCCCTCGACTCCTGTCCGCGCTCAACTCTGGCGGAATCTCAGGCCCCCTATCCTCAGGATCGGCCACAATTCCTCTGCGGGGTGTTGCTTCTGTAACTGTGTGGGTCTCTTTAGGGGATGTCTATCTGTTCACTCTGGACACGACAACATGCTGTGCTAACGGCAACGCCGCACAAGCAGCCTTGCTACCTGATGGTGCGGATCACCCTTTCTGTCTCCATGTGCTTCGCTCATCTTCTCATTTGTCTCTGCTGTTATTGGCTTTCACTCGTCCATATTAGAGGAAAGAACCATCTGTCAAGAAACAACAAAATGATTCGAAACATGGTTTCAACTGCACTAAATTTAAACTTGGGAAGATGTAACACTCTCATAATTTGTCTTATGACTTGTGAATATATGATTCAGTTCAGTTCAGTTCAGTTGCTCAGTCATGTCCGACTCTCTGCAACCCCATCAATCGCAGCACGCCAGGCCTCCCTGTCCATCACCAACTCCCAGAGTTCACTCAGACTCACGTCCATCGAGTCCGTGATGCCAACCACCCATCTCATCCTCNTCTCTGTGAGAAAAACATCAGTTCCAGCTGCAGCTTAAAGTCCCAGTTGGGACTCCAACTCATTGAGTTACAAAGAAACAGTATGATACTAAGAACTTAGTTTCTGGATTTGGGAAGACCTGGGTTCCAAACCTGACTCCATCACTTCTTGGTGACATGATTTAGGGTAATTCTCCTTATTCCACTGAGCCTTTGTTTTCTCACTTGTAAACCTTATGAGGATAAAAATAGATAAAACCCTATGAGGTAGGTTTTCTTTCTTTTCTAATTTTTAAAAACAAATTTTTAAATTTGTAGAACTGACACACTTCTGCAAATGCAAAGTGTTATGTAGAAAGAAATTGAGGTGAAGATGGGCTGTTTTTGTCTGACCAGTACCCTTTTTCTTCCTTCTAGTAACTATGTCCAGCCCCTGCCTCCTTGCTTGGAAGATTTGTCTGCTTCTCTTTTACCTGTGATCCCAATGGAAAGAGTATCAGAATAACAGGGTTTCTGAGGGGTTTAATTGGTACAGTCATTACAGGTAATCCCTAGTCACAGCCAGGGCCAAACATATAGTGTTAGTTACTTTTATAATGTCCTATGTGATTGCTTGGACTCAGGGCTGTGTACAACCCTTTCAGCCCATAGATTCTGGGCCTCTCTCCTTCCCTCTCCCTTTGCCTTTCTGCCTTAAATTCCTTAGACATGATTCGCCTACAGAGTCATGCTCACCGTCCCTTCAGCCTCCATGAATTTGTCTCAGTGATGCCGAACCTTGCTATTTACTTTCTTCATTATCCACTGTACGCTGCATTTGTGATCACTCAGAGGTTTCTTTTCGAAAAAATATTGAGAATTAGAATGAGTAGCCACACATGTGCCCCCAAAGGCCGCCAAGCATTTCCAACCAGATCCAGATTATGATGTCAAACCCAGAGGGCCACGACTGTCCTGACTGCTTTATCAGCTTCCATGCATCTGTGCTGCTATTACAAAAAAAAAAAAAAAAGACAGAGAGAGAGGACAGGGACCAAAGAGTGTGGCAGGAGAGAAAGAACTCCCCCTTCTCCTCTCCACAAACCCAGGATCGTCAGGCTACGTCCCAGTCTGTGTTTTAGGACTGTTTCACATTCCATTGGCTCTCTTGGAATTGAATTGTTTGGTAGGGCCCCATCAGCTCTCCCCAAAGCAGAGAAATTAAGTAAGTGCAAGTTGATGTGTGTATGCTTTTCTGTGGAGTCCCAGAATGACTTGAGTCTCCTGAATGGAATTTCATACATGTGTTGGGTGAGGTGATTTATTATGGGAGGTAATGGAAATTAATTTCACTTTGAACTCTGGGGCACCAGAAAATGCCTAAGTGCTGAGCCATTTTCTGTAAGTAGGCTATAAAGCTGCTACTAGCTTCTGACTGGGCGGCGAGGTGGCGATGACCACTTGTAAAACAATGAGCTGGAAGAGGAGGTTAATGGGCCCTGGCCGTCAGGCAGCCTCCAGTGCCTGCCCCACCGGCCCCTGCCGTCACGGGACTCTTAGTCTTCTTGGCGCCACAGATAACAGGGATGCTGGAACAGCCCCTGTGCAGAAGGAGAGCCAAAGGAGAAGCGAGGGGAACATTCTTCAGGGGCCAGTGACCGTGTTTGACCGGGGGCATTTGGCTAGGTGGAGGGGCCCCAGCCTGGGAGTTCCCTTAGTAGGAAGCAGAATGGCTCAGAGCTATAAATGGGTCCTGAGGAAATTCTGTTTCTAAAGATGGCCTCAGTTCAGGCTCTCACTGATTTGAGAGGGACGGGATTTCCCAAATCAGCTTCTGGCCTCCAAGGTCTCTCACACCACAGTCTTCTGATTTAGGATTTTCAAAAGACCTCCTAGTCACTATTGAAAAGCACAAAATCCAGGGACTATTCTAAGGCCTCCAGTTGAAGCCATTCCACAGACCCTGTTATTACATCACAGTTTTGATGGTCTTCTTGGTTAGAAGACCCTCCAGGGTTTTCTGGGGGAGGGGGCTTCTCTTGGAAATCATATGGAATTCAAACATGTGCTCACTACATTAAAGAATCACTATCTGACATACTATGTGAGTATAAATACATACATATGTATACAAATTGTCTCATTTTATGTTTGTTTCTTCATTAGAATGTTTTATTTACTATCACATTCCTAGAGTTTAGAACAATGCCTGGCACATAAGAGTCCCTCAATAATTGTTTGTTGAATGAAAGAATGAATCACAGTAAGTGTTTGGGAGAATATAAAGATGAATGAGGTAAAATATAGGCCTTTGAATAATTTTAAACTTATTAGAGAAAGCAAATATTGACTTCATTCATCTGTTTATTCATTTCCTAAGAAATATTTAATGAGTGTTTACTAAGTACCAGGCACCACTCTGGGATTTCAACAGTGAATGAAATATATTCTGGGCTGCATCTCAGAGCCAGGAAAAACTGAGTTTCTGCAAAATAAAGATGGTTTGATCTACTAAACAGTGTGTATTTTATAACTAATCAGGTTTCCCTTTTTACATTTTTTATGAAGAAGCTCAGTGTTCATTTGCTAACCCACATATGGTCATCACATTTGCATTTTTGCTTTTCTGTGTATAAGCTTAGCCCTCTGAGCATTCTATACCATTTCCTTTCCCTCTGAGTTCTATTTTTCACTTTTTGTTTTAGGGTTTTTGTTGTTGTTTTTTTTTTTTCTGTTTGTTAGAGGGCAATATAAAAAGATTATAATCATCTAGTGTTTCAAATCCTTTAGGGAATGATGTAGCGCATGAGACCATACAAGTAAAAGTATTTTTGGTCTATTTGTAAAAACATCACTTGACAACAGAGATCTAGATTGTCATAAAATATGAAGACTTTGTTGAGATCACTAGACCCTTATAGGCAATGTGTTGTACATGAAATTCACTTCAGGGGGTCATGAAAAGCACTTCAAAGAGAAACCCAATCACTTCTTCAGGAGCTGAAAATGAGATACCTGAGGTCTAAATTACTGACCAACCAGGAAAGATGTACCATAAATATTAAGGTGTCATGGTCAGAGATAGCAAACTTTTGTTTTACATTGAAGTCCCAAGTTGAAAGTCACAAGCGCGAGACCCTTCAAATCAATGTTTTTCGCATGGGCAACACTCTGAAAAAGAGAGACAGCAACGATTTATTATTTAAATAACAATTAAATGATGAATGATCTATCTTAGCAATCTAGGAAGTAAAATCAAGAAATACTCAAGGACATTTAAAGACACCATGAATACTAAACAAAAATGGACCGTGGAGGATAAGATGAACTTGGGTCTGGTAATATATATTCCCATAGACCAAGGTCACTTCCCTATACAGTTACATTATGATTAGCCATTCTGGTTCAGAGATAACTTCCAGGAATAATCCTATGACCTTCTGTGCTGACTTGTGTCCTGACCTGAAGGTTCAAGGCCAGAGGACACATTGTGATATGAATGTTTCCTGTATCATTCAGCAGGAAAGAATATGTGGACACAAGGTTTGGAATGTATGGAGCTAAAAGCTTGCCTGTGAAGGCTCCTTCCAGAGACTATCCAGTGGTTAGGACTCCACAGGTTCCATCCCTGGTCAGGAAACTAACATTCCCACACGTTTCACAGCACCCCCACTCCCCTCCACCACCCAAAAAAATCCTTCCAAATATTACAGCTTGATAATTTTTTTTCCTGGACTTGAATTTACATGACATTACCTAAAATTAGCTGTAAAGCTGAAAGAAAGTTTTCTAAACTATCAATAATTTAAAAATATTTACACTAACTGCACTCCACAAAAACCACACCTGACCTTACAATATGGTGAAACCACTGGGAGAAATATCAAATGGCCTTATCCTACATTGTAAAGGAAGTCAGAAGAGCCAAGACATAGAGGAAACAGGCTCTCAGTCTCTGGGAGACCCTAGGGAACCCTGCAAAGGAGGAGGGAATGGACATTTTCACAAAAGCGGTCCCTGTATTTGGGGACCGGGCTTCCTGAAAATCGAGGATTGAGGGCTGTTTTAACTCTAACTTGTCATGTGGATGTTTAAGGACTACAAGTTTAGTGTGTAGCTTTCTAGTGGAGAAGAACAAGTAAAATGCAAAAACGGGTGGAGAGAAAGGAAGGCATTGGTCCCTGTGCTTTCTCCTACTCAATTCTGGGAGAAAAGGATTCTCCCAGCAATAAGACACGGAAGCCTCCGCTTCCTAGAAGAAAATGACATGTAAACTGCAGAAAGAAAAGCCTATTTATCCCAAGCACATTGGAATCTACAACTTTTTGAGGTCATGAACCACTTATGAAAATAAGTGGCAGCAGTTCTTCCTTAACATGATTGGGTTAAGGAAAGAAAGACGCTCCTGGTAGAAATGCTTCTTTGGCTTGAGCTGCAGCTAGAACTGTCAGCTGCAGATGGCTAAGATATCTCTTATGTCTCCTGAATTGGCAGGTGAGGTCTTTATCACTAATGCCTTTGGATTCTGTCAACTGCTCAAGCCCCTTCATGAATATACATGTACTCTTAGCTTAAAACTTCCCCAGTTTTGTAGTTCAGGGAGACACTGCTTTGGGAAGGAGCCCTGGTGTTCTCCTTACTTGGTGCAAGTAATAATAAATGCTTAATTCTCTCCTTGGTTTGATTGTGTTTTGGCTCAACACTCAGCAACATTCACTCAACTTAAAAACCTGGTTTTCAGGTGACAGTATTGGCTCTCACCATTGTGAAGGATAAGGCTGCAAGCTAGAACCCTAGGAAAGCTGTTAGTGTAGTTAGAAGGCACAAGAGCCTCTCTGGGTCTCAAAGCCTAAGAACCAGCATCACTGAAGGCAGGAGAAGATGGATCCCCCAGTTCTGAATAAATTCAACTTTCCTCTGCCTTTTTTTTTTTTTATTCAGCCTCTCAGTGGATTAGATGATACACTAGTGATAAAGAACCTACTTGCTAACGTGAGAGACATAAGAACACGGGTTCAATCCCTGGGTTGAGAAGATCCCCCGGAGGTGGGCATGGCAGCCCACTCCAGTATGCTTGCCTGGAGAATCCCATGGACAGAGGAGCCTGGTGGGCTACAGTCCGCAGGGTAGCAAAGAGTCAGAAACTACTGTAGTGACTTAGCCCACGGGCAACCACACTGGGAAGGGCCATCTACTTTACTCAGCCCATCAATTCAAATGCCAATCTCTTCTGGAAACACCCTCACAGACCCACCCAAGAATCACATGTAACTAACTAACCTGGGCATCCCAAAGCTCAGTTTTCTAGTTGACACATAAAATTCACAGTAACTGAGCCTACAGGCCTTGTTCCTCTGTGGATCAGAAGCCAAGAAGTACTCAGAGAGCCCTTCTGATTTTGCCATTCCAGAATTCCTGGGCAGGGGTTGTAGTCACAGGTTTTCATCTCAGAGCTTGCCTATGTCTTTCAAGGACAAAGTGATAATGCGAAATGATCAGCTTGGAGCCAGGCAGCCTGAGTGGGCACCCCAGCTCTCATACTTTCTAGTCCTGTGACTGTAGGCAAGTTCGTCACTTTGTTAATAGCTGTCAATAAGTAAGCTAATACTATCTAGTGATATAAAACAGAAGGGGAATAGGCAGGGTACAATCTTTAAAAGAATAACATAGCCCAAGGACAGGACATAACCTGACTGGAACCCAATAGGTCTAAGATTGCAGATAGTGAATGAATCGCTCAGTCATGTCAGACTCTTTCTGACCCCATGGACTTTAGCCTACCAGGCTCTTCAGTCCATGGAATTTTCCAGGTAAGAGTACTGGAGTGGGTTGCCATTTCCTTCCCCAGGTGATCTTCCCAACCCAGGGATCGAACCCGGGTCTCCTGCATTGCAGGCAGACAATTTACTGCCTGAGCCACCAGGGAAGGCTTATGAGATGGCAGATAAATCCACTTCCATTAGAACTTGAGCCTCGGGATACTCTCATTGCAACACACCAGCAACCGAAGCAACACACCCACAGACACCATGACAGTTTCAATGCCGACAATAAGGGTCAAAAAGTGGGTGGTGGCCCAGTTTCTAGAAATCCCGATCCTGTCCCCAAAATAGCTAGATTACTCTTTACCTTCATTAGCCTATGAAACTACCCACCCATATAAAAACTGACCCTGGTGGCACCCTTGCCTTCCGAGATGGCCCACTGTCTGTGGAGTTTTTTCCTCTCTAAATAAATCCACTTCTTGCCTATCATTTTGTCTCTCATTGAATTCTTTCTTCAGTGAGACATCAAGAACCTGAGCTTCATAAAGTCCTGAGGCCAAGTATGATTTCAATTAAAAGACCATGGGTTGAAGCCGTATTCTGTGTTTCGGCTGGGTTTGCGTCCCAGCGTTTGCATTCAAGTCCTAGTCTGAGTTGCATGGTTTCAGTACAACCAAACATTATATAGCACTTAGTGTGTGTCAGGTATTGTTCTGATATATCAATTCATCTGATATATGAATTCAAGGAGATACTTTAATTATCTCCATTTTACACATGAGGAAACTGAGGCACAGATAGGCAACGTAATTTGCTCAAAGTCACACATAGAGTGAGTTACTGATCTTGAATTCCAACCTGGCAGCCTAGATACAGTGTCTTTGTTTGGAACTAATAATAGTCTCTCAAGTAGATTATAAACACAAACAAAGTGACAAAGTGAACACGGGCATTGAAAATGTGTGGCTACTCTTATAAGCTCTTTATGGTCATGGAAATCATCCTACTAAATGATTCAGATATACCTATATTTACCTACATTACTTTTTAAGACTTCAACAGAAATAAATTTTAAAAGATATTTTTCCATGAGAAATTCATGGAATCCTGAGAGTATGTCCATAGAGTTTACAGAACCCAGCAAACAAAAACAAAAACACTAAGATTAAACTGTGAATAATAGCCTTAGCACTGCTTAGGAAAGCTAAAGCACTCACTATAACAACATCTCTTCTGAATCTTCTTGATTTCTTCTTTGTATTTGCAAGAGCTACTAGGTTCGATGTCTCAAGTGATTTTAAGACTAGCATGGATGGCCATTTAACAGAAACACTGTAACAAGGATTCATGCATTGGCTGGAAGGTTTTAGTAACTGATCTCTAAGGTATTATCAATTCTGAGAAATCATGATTTTATGAAAGTACCATTGTTACTGAAAGGTATGCATGGGGGAATCTGGCTGCTCACCACTCAAAAGTCAGTAAACAGGCCAGGTTGGTGCAAAGGAAAGTTTGTTCTGTTTCAGATGCCAGCAACTGGTGGGGAGGGTGGCAGACATCTGTCCAATGGCCAGCGTCCCCCGACCCCACCCTCCAACAAACAGGGGGTGAGAGCTTTTACAGAGTTGCAGGGGGTAGGTTAAATGCAGAAACAGCACAGTCATCTCTAATAGTCATCTTCAACTGGTCATCAGTAGTCTGACCAGCATCATCTGGGTTGTTTTAGGTACAGTTATTCTTCAGTTCCAGGGTGCATTTGTTCCCATTTCTTTGTGGTCAGGTCTCGGAATTGTGGCAGCTCATGTCCTGGATACAGTCTTGTCATCATGTAGTTAACTTCTTCACCTGGAGTTTTAGTATTGATAAGACAGCTCACAAGATATGGCTCAGAATATTATCTATAGCCCTTGAGAAAGAACTGAAGGTCCTTCCTTGGCTATGTTTAATGATCACATTATTATTTAGTCTCCCTAGACTGTTTTCCTTTGTTTCTGCATTTCTCACTTTTCTGATTAAACTTATTCTTTGACTAAAGTTTTCCACAGGAAAAAGGCAGGCAGAGAACATGATCGGTTGCAGGGGCCTGGGGGGTGGGCATCAAGGACCACAGGGTCCTGCTCCATTTCACCATGAGCCCTAGGGCTGGGAGGAGAGGAGGAAGAGGTGGGGTTACCAGAAACCAGTTGCCCAGAGAATTAATCCTGAGGAGTTGGTCTTCAGGCCTCTGAGAAGGGCCTGCATACTTCAGGGTCTCAGAGAAAATTTCCCTGCAGAGCCAGTGCCCAGCCTTCTGAGGAGGAGGCTCCTCAGCCCTTACTGGTCCCTTTGATGGGGCAACACAAATCTAGCTGGATTCCAACAGCGGTTTACTTTATCTAAGAAATTCAAGCTTGGTTTAACATTTGAAAATAAATCACATTTGCCACATTAGCAAACTAAAGGGGAAAAATCATTGAAAAATCTCAATAGATTGTTTAAAAAAAAAAAAAAAATTGGCAAAATCTAACACTTATCATGGTAAAAACCATGAACAAACTAGCAGCAGATAGGGAAATTCCCCAACTGGATACAGGACATCTGTAGAAAACCTTAGGCTAACATCAAAGTCAATGTCAAAACACTAAATGCTTTTACACTCAGAACAAAAAAAAACCCTCAAGAATGTCTGTTCTTATCATTTCCATTCAACATTGTATTGGAAACCTAGCATGTGCAATAGGCAATAAAAAGAAATAAAGATCATATAGATTAGAAAGGAAGTAGTAAAACTATTTTTACTCACAGACACATGGTTGTGTACATAGAAAATTCTAATAATCTACAATAGAGCTATTGGAACTTACAAGGAACTCAAAAAACAATGTCAGTATATAAAACAATTGTAATTCTATGTACTAGTAACAATTAGCAAATAACATTTTAAAAATCATTTACTACAATATCAACAAATATTAAATACTCAGCGATACATTTAACAAAATGTCTACAAGACCTGTACAGTGAAAACTAAAATACATTGCTGAGACACTGAATTGGAAAGAAAACATATATCCATACTTGAGAAGATTCATTATTACGAAAATGCCCATTCTTCTGAAATTGATCCATCAGTTTAACGTAAGTCCATTTAAAATTCTAGCGGATTTTGGAGAAATTGATAAACTGATACTAAAATTGATACAGAATTCTAAGAACCTAAAATAGCCAAAAGAATTTTGAAATAGAGGAACAAATTTGGACCTGAAGTCTTACTATATACAAAGCTACGGTAATTAAGAGGGTGCGGTATTGACATAAGGCATACAGAGTAATTGGACAATAGTGAGTCCCGAAGCACACTCACATAAATATGGTCAATAAATTATTTTGATGGTCTGCAACTGAATCTCCAAAATCTGTGAGATATTTGCCCAATAAAAATAAAAACATGTATCCACACAAAGACTTATACACAAGTGCTCAAGTTGTTTTATTCACAGAAGTTCAAAACCTCAACTGTCAATCAACAGGTGAATGAATAAACAAATTGTGGTTATACATGCCACAGAATACAATTTAGCAATAAAAAGAAACCATTGGTATATAAAATAACATGGATGAATCTCAAAAATATTATGCTAAGTGAAGGAAACTAGATGCCAATAAGTATATATTGTCTGATTCTATTTGTATGCAATTCTAGAATAGGCAAAGTTTATTGTAACAGAAAGCAGGTCAGATTTTGCTTGTAGTTGGGAGTGAGGATTGGTCACAAAAGGGCATGAAAGAAACTTTGGGGTTACAGGAAATATTTTATATTTTAATTGTGGTACGTTTACATGGGTATATACATTTGTCAAAAATGCATTGAACTACACATTTAAAAGAAGATGAATTTTATTGTATGTAAATTATCCTTCAGGGATGTTAGAAATAAAAAGAATTTAAAAGAGTAGTAAATTGAATGGATGCAAGATAAACTTATTTGATTAGTTTGTTAGGGCTCCATGACAAACTCCCAATGATCAGGTGCTTAAACAACAGAAATTTATTTTCACGTGATTCTGGAGGCTAAAAGTCCAAGATCAAAGTGTCAGCATGGTTGGTTTGTCTTGGAGCCTTTCTGCTAGCCTTGTAGATGATCTTCTGTTGTCTTTATGTCATCTTCCTTCTGTGTGTATCTGTGTCCTAATATTTTCTTCTCATAAAGATACTAAGTCATATTAGATTAGAGCCCACCTTAATAATCTCAGTTAACTTAGTCACCTCTTTAAAGGCCCTATTTCCAAATGCAGTCACATTCTGAGATACTGGGATTTAGGACTTTGAAATATTAATTTTGAAGTGATGTTATTCAGCCTATCATAATTATAGAGCCAAACATATTTTTTAATGTAATAAATTTATGGTGAGTTAATGTTGATGAGGCTGAACTGGGATGCTGCAGAACTGTCAAAACAAGATTGATCAAATCTTCATGTCCACTTTGTGGATCCTGTGTATGTTAGTAGCTCAGTCATGTCTGACTCTTTGCGACCTCATGGACTATAGCCTGCCAGGTTCCTCTATCCATAGAATTCTCCAGGCAAGGATACTGGAGTGGGTTGCCATTTCCTTCTCCAGGGGATCTTTCTGACCCGGGGATTGAACCCAGGTCTCCAGCATTGCAAGCAGACTGTTTAATGTCTGAGCCACCAGGAAAGCCTAGTGGTTTGTGGATCCTAGCTCAATTTTAAAAAGAAAAAGAAAAAAAAAAAGTTAAGTAGGAAGGCTGATGTAGGGGGAGAAAAGGGTCGGAATATAGTTGCTTGAATGGTAACTTTCAAACAAAATGATTAAGTTATGGAAAAATTTGAGAGCTTAAGATCAGGCTTCCCACTATTATCCTATTGTAAGGGAAGCTTTGGAGGCCCCCTTGCTGAGATATCAATTTCCCAAGTGTTTATGGCTGATACTACTGAAGTTATACCCCCTGGAAACTGTTTTTGTTTTTATCTCTGTTGTCAGAAGGAGCCAAAAAAGTCTATACGTGTGTTTCATAGCATAAATAGAGCTCTTCAAAAAGGTGGTTCTTGTTCAAAAAAAAAATAATATGAAGATTAAAAATCATTTCAGATGTCAAATGGGAAACACAATGATTTGATTTTCTGTGACCACATTCCCAGGAGGGAGGAGGGGATAGCATCTGAGGAAAAAAGCTGGGGCAAATAGGGGTTGACAGGATATAGGAAATCTCTCTTTTATTGATAGGCTCTTCATAAAGGGTAAGAATGATTTCACTCTCTTAGAAAAATAGTATGGGCTGAGCAATTACTGTTATAGCAAAGGTTAAACCATAGTGAACTCTACCTTTACAGTGGAATCATTAATAAAAATCCTTTCTGAACTCAGAAATATGTTATTTAAGGCTAATTAAGATTTCTCAGCCAGTGACACCAAGCCCCTGGCACCTTTGAAAGAGCATCAGCACACATGGATGAGAGGAAAGGTGTTCAGTGCTTCCCAATAGCTGTTGGAAAGTAAAGAAGAAGAAAAAAAAATCAGCCCATTTACAGACATGGCTAGGATACAAGAAACACTTTCATCGCTGTTCCCATCCTGGAGTCCCAAGACAGTTCTCTACAAATCAAATTTGAATAATGACTATCTCGACTTCTAGCAGAGAAAGAATATAAGGAACTTCGCCACTATAATCTGGGTTCACAGACACTGAGATTAGGAATATTATTTGGGAGACAGAGCTAGAGCAGGGAAGGGCTGATCTTTCCCTTGGGAGTGCTGTGAAGCTGCCTTAGGGAGAGAGAGAACTGAGATGTACAGGATTCATATTAAAGAGCTGGTTGGAGGTGGCTGTATGAGAAGTGAGCGACACTGCATAAGACCAACCAAACGTCCTTATTCAGTCACAGATGGGATGACCTTGTGTCCTGGTTTGTCTGGCACAGTTTCATTTACTCACTTGAGTGCTAGTGTAATTATTCATTTAACCCCCTTCATGTTCAGTGCAGATGATAGATAATTATATAGTTACAACAGCACTAACAGACTTTTCCCAGACTCTGCCATGCAGGGGATAAAAGAAACGCAAAGAGCCAGGCCACACCTTCTAGAACATAATAAGCAACATGCAGGAAGCAAACCCTCCTTGCCTGTCTGGGTCAGGGAGGCAGCCACAATCGTTGCAACAACACTGGACGCTGCAGAGTAGAGGACATCACCAGTGACAACAGAGGAGAGTTCCCTGACTTCCAAGGCAATCATGGAAGCCATCTGGACAATGGCCACAGGGAGTCAGAAGGCTTAGGAGTAGGGAGTGGGATGGGGACCTTAGCATTCCTCAGACTGAAAAAGTGAAAGTGTTAGTCGCTCAGTCATGTCTGACTCTTTGTAACCCCATGGACTGTAGCCCGCCAGGTGCCTCTGATCACGAGATTCTCCAGGCCAGAATACTGGAATGGGTTTCCATGCCCACTCCAGGGGATCTTCCCGACCCAGAGATCGAACCCAGGTCTCTTGCATTGTTGGCGAATTCTTTATGGTCTGAGCCACCAGTGAAGCTAATCTGTTTAAGGCCATTGTTACTGGGGTTTTCATATTCTCAGAGCTGTTTTCATGAGCACACAACTAGGACCTTGCCCTCAAAAGAATCCTGCTTTGGGGGTTTTATGTTCTGCAGTCACCATCTTGAAATTCTTAATAAAGTTATCTTTGATACTATATTTCATAAGTCAGGTCCAGTGAGAAAATAGAGTGTGTTCCAAAGACATAGAGTCTCAGCTCACATTCACTCTGCCTCAGGCTGTCTTCTGTCTCCCCAGGGCGGGTTTTCAGTAGTCCACTCCCTTCCCCACAAGTGCCAACCTGCCTGATCTCCCCACCCCTGCTCTCTGCCTCTGCTGGACACAGTGGGATCCGAGTGAGGTGAGCATGGCAGGATGGTATTAGCCTTTGGTAATGAGGCAGGCATTAGCTTAAGGTGCATATCCTGGTGCCAAGGTTGAAACCCTTTAGACGTCAGCTGTGCACTGAGTCAGCTGCGATGATGGGCCTGTGGGAAGGGGAGAGTGCCTTTCCCACCCCTAACCTGGGCTCTGTGCTTGGTGGCAGGAGGGGGGTGCCCTGCACCTGGTGGGCTGTTTGCCCACCTGACAAATGCAGAGCAGAACCTCGGATGCCTGTGAGGGCTGTGCTCACCTGATGAGAATTCCCATGCCTGAGGGAGGGGGAGGTTAAATAGCAGGAAGAAATACCATGACAGATTGAGAAAGAGAGAGAAAAGTGCTATATTCTAATACTTCAACACTTTCTCCCTGGTCCTTGGACAAGTGGCCCACTTTTTCCTTTTGCCCCAGGGCCCTCTAATTATGGAGTCACCTCTGTGAGCTCCCCTTAAGAAGCTGAGGTAGTAGATGGCTTTCAGAGAAGAACCTGCATCCCTTGGCTGACAGACAGGTAGGGGCCTATGGTAGTCCTCTGACAGCGCTCTGAGATGGACCCTGCCTCTGAATCCAGTCCTTTTTCTAGACCCAAACTTGTCTGTGTGCCTTGGAGATGCCTGTCGTTCTGTACTCCCGCTCTGCAACCTCAGTATGTCCCTGGTTCCAGCCGATTTCCAATTACTAGTGCCACCATCGATCTGATTAGTTCAGCTGATTCACATCTGTCTTGGAGTTTGAGAACCCAGAATTTTCACTCCTCTTCAATCATTTGTAAGAAATGTTGTATAGCGGGAAGAACATGATAGTTAGACTCACATGTCCTGGTTTTAAGATCTTCCCTAGTGGCTCAGATGGTAAAGCGTCTGCCTACAATATGGGAGACCCAGGTTCAATCCCTGGGTTGGGAAGATCTCCTGGAGAAAGAAATGGCAACCCATTCCAGTATTCTTGCCTGGAAAATCCCATGGATGGAAGAGCCTGGTAGGCTACAGTCCATGGGGTCTCAAAGAGTCGGACACGACTGAGCAACTTCACTTTCACTTTGTCATTCACTAGATGTACAAACTCGGGTGATTTGTTTCACCTCCCTCAGCCTTAGTTTCCTTATCTGTAAAATGGGAATCTATATCCTACTCTCCAGTTCCTTGATTGCCCAGGTGAGTGTGGCATCCAGAATTAGATTTTGATTTCTCGGTGAGTCAAGTCAGTATTTCTATAACTGTTTTACTGGAAGTCCCCAAAGTACCCTATGTTCTTTAGGACAGAAAGCTAATCTAGACTTCCTATACTTACCGACAATTTTTTAAAAACTCCTAACCAGTCTCTTAGCTAATCTCCTGTAGTTTAGCATCTAGAGTCTCTCTCTCTTTGTCTGTGTGCATGCTAAGTCACTTCAGTCATATCCGACTCTTTGCAACCCTATGAACTATAGCACACCAGGCTCCTCTGTCCATGGGATTCTCCAGGCAAGAATACTGGAGTGGGTTTTCATGCCCTCCTCCAGGAATCTTCCCGACCCAAGGATTGAACCCTTGTCTCCTACGTTTCCTGCATTGGCAGGGCAGTTCTTTACCACAAGCACCATCTGGAAAGCCCCTCTCTTTGTCTACTTTTTTCAAATGACCTTGGAGAGTCAGTTGGGCAGCGTATTGCTTTTGGTTTGACCCCAAGATGTCTCTCTTTAGGCCACCATGCAGTTCCATGAATTGGAAGGAAGCAGTAGGCAAATTTAGTCCCCCACCAGCCCCAGAACCACCTGCCTCACTCCATCTCCCTAGCCTAGCTCAGATTCCTAGACTCTGCCAGGAGCCAAGACCCTGGCCCTCTCCTTTGCACAAAGGGAGATTCAGCATACTTGCTGTGTCTTGCCTTTTGCATCCTTTGCCCAACATCCTTTTTACCTTTGGCCTGTGTGGGCTAAAGACATGATATTTAATTACACAGTCAGATAATCGATGTAAAAATAAAGTTTGAAAAGAAGCATCGCTACACCAGAAGACATCACATTTCCAAGAAGCACCCTCTGCTAATGAACTCAGAGTTGGAGACGGTGGAAGCATCCACACAGGCATCTCCCTCCTTCCCTGGGGAGGAGGCAGCAGCAGCCAGCAGGCTGGCCCCATGGCTTTATAGGTGGGGAGCCACAGGCATTCAGATGCTGAGTGATGTTCCTGGAGATCAGAGGGCTTTTGTGAATGAGGCGTTCAAACATGGGCTGGCCTACTTCCCACGTGGTTTTACAATGGACGGGATTTATGTCTTGGCTTTTCCTGTCCGAAGCCTCCCAGTCACCATATGATGATGAGTCTAATCCCCAGGGATTTGGGTGTGAAGACAGAATGGTTTTGGCTGCCCTCCTTTCCCCTCAAGTCTCTGCTTTAGAGAAAAGACAGTGTTCTTGAGTCAGGCAGAATTCCGAAATGAGGTCTGCACCTGGTTGCAAAGACAGCCTGGGGGAAATCTGCCTGATTACAGGTTTTAAGAAATGACCTTCCTGTGGTTCTGGCTCTCAGCTGAAAAAACCAACAAGTTACTGGGTCAAGATTATTTGTGTTCTTTTTGACTATATACAATGAGATAATCCCAGGAGAGAACAGTTGAGATCTTCACTTTTATTGCCTAGCAAAGGGCCTGCCACAGTGTAGGAACTCACAAATCTGCTTTCACAAGATGTATCTATTCCATCTTATCTAAGAGACGAGGCAGGAAGATGCTTACAACGAGGGGTAAGGGCCAAGGGTCCTGTCATGGGCAGAGAAATCTAAAAGTACTCAGCTATTTGGACACTTCAACAACATCCTTGAGCTTCCCCGGTGGCGCTAGTGATAAAGAACCTGCCTGCCAACACAGGAGACATAAGAGATGTGGGTCTGATCCCTGGGTCCAGAAGATCCCCTGGAGCAGGAAATGGCAACCCACTCTAGTGTTCTTGCTTGGGAAATCCCACGGACAGAAGAGCCTGGTGGGCTATGGTGCATAAGTCGCAAAGAGTCGGACACGACTGAAGCGACTTAGCACAGCACAACATGTGACACCCTCATTCATTTATTCCACCAGAAGGTCTGTGCCCCCTCCTCTCCATCTCCATGACCACTCTCTTCAGTAAAGCCCTAATAATCTCTAACCTAGACCATTGCAAAATTTTCCTATTCATCCATCTGCTTCCAGCACTCACTGGCTTCTTCTACCGTCCAATGTTTTCTTCAGACTGACCCCCAAAGCCCTATTTCTAAAATGCAAGGCTTATCATGACTCTCGCTTGATTGCAACCCTTCACTGGCTCCCTATTTCCCACTCCAGTATTCTCAGCTCCTCATGTCCCAAGATTTAAAAAAATCTCATTCTTGCTGAGCTTTGGATATGCCCAACAGCCTCTCCTTTCTCTGAAGTGGCAGATTCCCCATACTCTGAAGACAGAGTGACTTGTGTGTTGAGAACAGTTCTCCTGCCTTTGCACACTATCGAAACAGTGGGGATGTATAATGTTGAAAATGCTTTGAACAAAGTATACTGCCTACCCAGTGATTCTGATATTTCCTTCCAGAGACACATCATGGTGAAGGATAACTACCCTAGGAGAGAAAATCCATGCCTTGCGTGAGAGCTTTTTCATGATGGGTCCCTGCTGTCATCTGTGACTTCATCTCCCACTGCTTGCCAGCTCACCCCATCCCCTGTGTCCCCATCAGCTCCTTGTACTAGTCATTGTGAACCATCAGCAGCTCACCCACTCTCCTGTGCTGTTTCTGGCCTCTATACTTTTGCACGAGCAATTTTCTCTGTTTGAGTCAACATTTATTGCATGCTTGCAAAGTACTAGACACTATGTTAAGAGATTTACATGTTTTAACTCAGCCATCAGAATAATCCTCTAAGGCACTACAATGGTTGATCCTATTGTAGAAAATGAAATTGAGGCTCAGAGAGGTGAAGTAACCTCAGAGAGGTTATCTTAATCTACACAGCTAATGGTGATAGAACTAGGAATGGGTACATGCATTTTGCTTCCAGATTGCGTGTATTTAACCCCGAGCTACAGCTGCTTCTTCTGTGTTTTCCTAGTAAACCCCTCTTCATCCTTCNAGAGAGGTTATCTTAATCTACACAGCTAATGGTGATAGAACTAGGAATGGGTACATGCATTTTGCTTCCAGATTGTGTGTATTTAACCCTGAGCTACAGCTGCTTCTTCTGTGTTTTCCTAGTAAACCCCTCTTCATCCTTCAATACTCCACTGAGGCACCACCTCTTCCTTGAAGTCTCCTCTGGTCTCTCTGGGTAAATTTAAACATAAGCTCTCACGCCCCACTGAGACCTCTCGGTGGGCTCTCAACAAAACGGAAGGCAATTATTAGTCCCTCGCCCCACCCACACACCCATGAGGATCTCATCTGTGCATCTCTCAAACCTACAGTGGCCCAACCTAGATGTACAATAGAGTTCCGTTGAATGGAATTTCACACTCTTAATATATGAATCATTTCCTTTCTTAGTCTTGGCTTTGTGAATCAGCTCTGCCTCCCGGTTATCCTCAGCACCCCTCTTCTAGAATATGCTTTCAGCTGTAGACAACACAAGAGCAAACTTTCCAGCAATGGGAGGACTCTTGAAGTTAAATTAAGAACATGTAAGTAGACCACGGAATTACTGAGGCCAGCATCACTCAGCTTCACAAAATGTGCTTCTTCAACCAGGACATCCATATCATGTTGTAGGCATGGCTTCAGTCTCCCAAAGAAGCAGCTCCTTCACTGAGTTTACAAATTTCTGTTCCCCTTACCTACAGCTATAAATCAAACCATCTTAAACCTTATTGATCTCTTGTGCTTTTGAATCTGTGACTGAGACCAGGCTTGGCAGGGTCAACTCATCTTACTCCACATGAAGCCTGGGGCATCTGGTAAGACTGGCTGTGGGGAGCTTTTCAGGTAAATCCCCCTCCTCCTACAGTCTCAGGACCGCCCCATGTGGCCTCTGCCTGTGCTCTTTCTAGCCTGGTGGCCTCACAGTGGTTAGACATCATCCATGGCAGTTGGCTTCCCAGGGTGAGCTCTCAAAGATGCCCAGGCTGAAGCTCCAAGGCTTCTAATTACTTGGTCTCAGAGTTGCAGAACATCATCGCCTTAGCATTCTATTGATCAAGAGAAATACTAAGCTCAATCTCGATTCAGGGGAACAGAAATTAGACTCTGTCTCAAAACGATGAGTAGCAAAGAATTTGAAGCCAGTTTTAAAAATGGATTTTTAACTTTATTTTTGGCTGCGTTGTGTGTTTGTGGCCGTGCTTGGACTTTCTCTGGTTGTGGAGACTGGGGGCTGCTGCTCTCTAGTTTTGGTGCGCGGGCTTCTCATTGCAGTGGCTTCTCCTGTTGGGCCTTAGGGCATGCGAGCTCCAGTAGCTGCTGCACTGGGCTCAGCAGTTGCAGTGGACAGGCTCCAGAATTGAGGCTCAGTAGCTGGGGCACACGGGCTTTGTTGCCCCTCAGCATATGGGATCTTCCTGGACCAGGGATTGAACCATTATCCCCTGCACTGCAAGGCAGATTCTTAACCACTGAAATATCAGGGAAGCCCTGAAGCCATTCTTTAATATTCCACAGTACCTAAAGCCATGATCCCCTGGAGAAGGAAATGGCAACCCACTCCAGTATTCTTGCCTGGGAAATTCCATGGACAGAGAAGCCTGGTGGACTACAGTCCATGGTGTTGCAAAAGAGTCAGACATGACTGAGAGAAATAGACAACAACAAACAACAACCCAAAGCCAAAGAACAAGTACAAGAGACACTGGGGTACAGAACGTGGTCACTCAGACACTCAGGACAATAGAAACCCAAATGATGGCAGGAGACCTGCCTGAACACAGAAGAAGGGACACGGCAAGAATCCCAGGAAAGAGCTTAAGGGTACTCCTCCGAGCTTCATATTTGACTGTGAGACTTTCTGATAACAAGAAAAACAATGGAAACCAACTAAGTATTTGCTATACATTTTCTCTTTTAAGACGGCGTCATCTACTAACTCATCTAATCCTCTTAATTGAAAACTGGAGCTCTATGAGGTCAAATAACATAAACCACACAGTTAGCTGAGCACCCCTCATGTCTCAGATGGTAGAGTCTGCCTGCAATGTGGTTCGATCCCTGAGCCAGGAAGATCCCCTGGAGAAGGAAATGGCAACCCACTCCAGTATTCTTGCTTGGAAAATCCAGTGGATGGAGAAGCCTGGTGGGCTACAGTCCATTTAGTTGCAGAGTCAGACACAACTGAGCAACTAACACACAGCTAACAAGCAATAGAGCCAGAATTTCAGCTTTGATCATCCATTCCTAGAGCTGACGTGTTTAAGGCCATTCCATACGTACTATTAAGATCAAGCACATTTTCTCCACACACAGGCAGACGTGTGGAGAGAGCATCTTCTCAAGCTCTTGGTCAGGTTGTAGTCTGTATCTTAGACAGAGATTTTTTATCCCATTTATCTAGAATAAGACCTAAGCATACGTATTTCCCAGATGATTCTAATGGGTGGCCAAGGTGGAAGATAACTGTTCTGAGCCATGTTCTCTGAGACCCCAAATTACAAAAGTTAGCTCTGATTTTGATTTGGTTTGAACATGACACCCAGGATCCTAACTCATGTTAGGCTTACCACGTGGGTGAGGTCAGTGCTGGATGTGCATGTGAATGCACATGTGAATGCACATTCACCCATGTGAACGGGTGAATCATTCTCCCTGTGCTGCCGGGCAGCAGTTCATTTCTTGCTCAGCACCTTCCACAGAGCCTGGAAACCCCATGAGAACAGGAATTGTGTCTGACTTGCTCTGCACTCCATCCCCAAGCATCTGACATACTTCCCGGCATGTCGCAGACACCTAGTAAAGAGGTGTTGAATTAACAAGTAGATGACTCACTAGCACTTGTCTACAAGGGTCAACGTAGTGGAAAAAGCAAGGACTTTGGAGTCAGGAAGACCCAGGTCATAATCTCAGTTTTACATTTCAAGAGAGTTTCAGGGATGCTTTAAAGCTTGTTAGACAAAAATAACACATCATCAGGATTACCTTGCAAAGTCTTTCTAATGGTGCCTCAAGTGAAGCTGGCACAGCCAGTCTTTCTTCCAGAAACAGACCTCTATTTCTCCAGTCGAGCAACAGACCAACTTAGCTTGCATTTTGGAGACAAGTCATAAGAAAATAGCTACCTTTAAATACTGGAATCATCCTCAGTTTGGCCAGTTACTTTTTCAACTCTGAGCAGTACAGGGGGATGAGCCCTCCAAGCCGAACAGCTCACAGCTCCTGAGTGTGGAGTGGGAAGATTAGTAACCCCCATCAGTCAAATTTGTATATAAATGTCATTTTTATTACATATGTTGCATTGATATACATTTTAATATAATTGTGTTTATCATTTTAAATTTTATTTTATTTTGTTTTATTTGCATTCATGTACATTGAATGCTCAAATAAATTCCCAGTTTGCTTCTTTATCAAGCAACATGACTGGTCTGGTCTGCAAACAAAACAAGAAAGGGAGAAAGGGAGCCGTGGGAACCATAAGAAGAAGAAAAGAAATCAACACAGGACAAGAGAGCAGGACCTGGTCTGAACAGCACATACTCTGTTTTCTGATTTCCTCCAACAAAACTCCTTTGAGAATTCTATCTTGACTTCTCCATTTAATTAACAAATGTTCTTGCAGTGTTAACATATACCAGGCGCTATTCTAAGCACTTTATAAATATTATCTCAATCTTCACAATATCCCCATGAGCATCTTGTTACTCTCATTTTACGGAGGAGGAGACTGAAGCATGGAAAGGTAGAATCATTGGTCCAAGGTCACTAGCTACTAAGAGACAAAGCTGAGGCTCCACCCTTACAGTTTGGCTGTACTCTTTACTGCTACTTACCTCCTTTACTCCACTGGCATGGCCTTGGAGCCTTGCCATTTATGCTTCCCAGGTGGCGCAGTGATAAAGAATGTGCCTGACAATGCAGGAGATGTGGGTTTGATCCCTGGTCAGGAAGATGCCCTGGAGAAGGAAATGGCAACCCACTCCAGTATGCTTGCCTGGGAAATTCCATGAACAGAGGCTACAGTCCATGGGGTCGCAAAGTGTTGGAACGACTGAGCACAGATACTGGCTTACGGTCTACCCCGCACACCACTGTCTCCTCACCCTCAGTCCATTCTTCCCGTTGTTGAATAATCTGCTTAAATGCCAGTCTGAAGCTTCAGCCTCTACTTCATACCTGTAGTAGGATTTGCCTAACGAAATTTCTCAGAACAGGATACGGGACAAATAGATTTGGGGAAATGCTATATACGCATCCTCTTCTTGGGGAGGGGGGCTTCGTATAAGGGCAGGGCAGTGGGCGAGACAAACTGCAGGGTATAAGACAGGCTCAAGGACGTATTGTACAACATAGGGAATAGAGCCAATAATTTAGTAATAGATGTAAAGGAAATGTAGTGTTTAGAATTTTTATAAAAATAAAATTCATTTTTATAAAGGTGCTGCAGAGCCTCAGAGCAAAGAACTCAGCTTAGCTTCACCCAACATTTCCTGAATTTATTGGAGAGCAGACCCTGTTCGGGCAGTGGCTGCTTGCTCACATCTCCCAACGTGACTGTCTTATAGAACTTGAGGCATGTTGGCCTACAGCATAAAGAATAAACTCCATATTTTGTCAAAAAAGGTCTCCTTTAAGACCTGGCTTGGTTCACTTTTTCATCTCATCTCTGATCTCTCTCGCCCTTCCCTAACTTACTGGATTTCCCTTCTTTGAACCTGCCATCCCATTTCATATACATACATATATCAGCATAGTGATTCAGGACTATTTTGCAGATTATGTTCCCTTATAGCTTATTGTAAGATATTAGTATAATTCCCTGTGCTGTATAGTAAATCTGTGTTGCTTATATATTTTATATATAGCAGTTTGTATCTGTTAAATTCCTTACTCCTCATTTGTCCCTCCCACCCCCTCATCCATCTCCACTTTGGTAACCATGATTTTGTTTTCTGTCTGAAGTCTGTTTCTCTTTTGTATAGAGGTTCATTTGTGTTACTTTTTATATTTCATATGAAGTGATACCACATAGTATTTGTCTTTCTCTGATTTACTTCACTCAGTGTGATAATCTCTAGGTCCATCCATGTTACTGCAAATAGCATTTTTCTTTCTTTTTTATGACTAATAGTACATTGTGTGTGTATATGTGTATGTGTTAGTTGCTTAGTCATGTCTGACTCTTTGCTACCCCATCTCTGTCCATGGAATTCTCCAGGCAAGAATACTGGAGTGGGTTGCCGTTCCCTTCTCCAGAGGATCCTCCCAACCCAGCAACATTGCAGGCAGACTCTTTACCATCCAAGCCCCCAAAGAAGCCCATATATACACCACATTCCCACATCTTCTTAAGCCATTCATCTGTTGATGGGCATTTGGATTGCTTCCATGTTTTGGCTATTGTAAACAGTCCTGCTGTGAACACTGGGGTGCATGTATCTTTTTGAATTAGAGTTTTTGTTTTTTTCCAAATATATGCTCAGGAACCTCCATACTGTTTTCCTTGCCATCTCTTTCTTTCCTCTGTGCTTTACTTCCATCATTTCCTCTGCCAAAAATGCCTCCCTCTTTCTCCCCTGGTAAACTCCTAATCATTTTAGAAATAATTTCCAGTATGTCCTCGTCTCTGCAGCCTTTCCCATGTGTGGTCCACTCTTCCTCCTGCACAGTATGTTTAATACCAACCCCCTCTGGACCCTCAGCGGAGAAGGCAAAAATGGCGCCCCACTCCAGTACTCTTGCCTGGAAAATCCCATGGATGGAAGGCCTGGTGGGCTGCAGTCCATGGGGTTGCTAAGAGTTGGACACGACTGAGGGACTTCACTTTGACTTTTCACTCTCATGCATTGGAAAAGGAAATGGCAACCCACTCCAGTGTCCTTGCCTGGAGAATCCCAGGGATGGGGGAGCCTGGTGGGCTGCTGTCTATGGGGTCGCACAGAGTTGGACACAACTGAAGCGACTTAGCAGATTAGCAGCAGCTGGACCCTCAGAGATCTTTATTCACTCTTTCAAGGCTATCAAGTGTTCTGTTTACTCTTCCTTTTTCTATTATATCACCTTTCTTTTAACACTATAATTATTGAGCAAGAACTGTGTGCTAAGCTTTGTGTTCATTAGTTTATGTGAGTTTTTAAATTTATGCTCCATAAAAACTTTGAGTTAGATATTATTTTTGTTTTTGTTCTTGTTACTCCTGTTATTATTTGCTTTTTAATGAAAACGTATCTGAGGCTCAGAAAAATCATAAACCTAAGGTTACTTAGCCCATCCCCTCACTGGATTTGAACCCAGATCTCCTTGGGAACCCATTACATTCATTTTAATTCCACATATATGTCTTCTTCCCTGTTATCTGTTGGTTTCAAGAGCACAGGCTCTTCTTACCCATTTGTCTACCCTCAGCTTCTAGCCCAGGACCTGCCAAGAAGAATGTAATAACTGCTTGTTTTATAAATGAACTGTGGGTGGGAAGTGATCCAAGTGGTGATTCTCCAGCCTTAACACTTCTCTCCCCCTGACCTCTGCTCCATCAGGTGAGACACTTCTCTCTGGTTTTTACTCTCTGACCACAGAGAGAAGTAATCTGCAGGATCTTGGCTCCACAGCCCTCAGCAGACAAGGGATAAGCTCTGGGTCTTCGATATTTTGCCAAGACTGTTTAAGTTAATATTTATCAAGTACCTCCAATGTGGCATATTCATCATTACCACCCTGGTGTAGGTGCTGTTATGAAACCCACCTTACAGATGAGGAAATGGAAGCACAAAGATGACAAAACCTGCCTGAGGGCCCACAGCTACTGAGCATTCCATGGCAAAATCTGGCCCCAGAACGCACACTTTATCAGTGAACCATACAGCCTCCCAACAGCCCCTGCAAAGAGAAAATAACAACTTCTAGACAGAAGAGGAAGTTTCTGTTCTGTTTAGGAATTGCAGTGGTCAGTTGACTGATCTCCTCAATGGATCTATTGCTGGCTCAGGAGCATTTCCAAGGAAACCAATGAAGTGGGTGCCCCACTCAGCGGAGATTATATTAAACAGCCAGGCAATGTCCCTGCGTCACTGTTGCTTTCTGTCTCTGATTCTTTCCATCATTCTCTCTCTGCTGACCCCCTCCTGCCTTTCTATTCTTTCTCCTTCTTTTCATCTCTTTCTCTCTCTCTGACTCCTTTTCCAGTTCCATAGCTCAATGTACACCCTTAATAACTTGGGAGATTCACTTAAAAAAAAAATAGAACTCAAGTTTTACAAGCCAATTCATTTTGGTAGAGGTGGGTGGGAAGAGATCTACCTGTGTTAACGGAGGGATTATACTGGAGGAGCAGAAGCAGAAGCCATGTCAGGGGAAATGCAACCTCCAAAGCCAGAATGAGCCTGTAGCCAATCGGATACTTGTGTCATTTATTACTATAGTGTCTCAATCATATCTTTTGAATTTCCTGAATCTTAATCCAAGAAATCTCTTCTCAACGCTCAGGTGATAAATTATTTATCTGTCTTTCTTTCTCTTTTAGTAATCTTGTCTCCCTGAGGGAATACAGCAACTACTAGCAACTTGCCCCAGACAGAGCACTGTAGGAAGGAGCCAGGGTGTCAAGTCATGGGGATTAGTTCCAGAGACAGTTCAGATCACAGTTCTGCTGGGTTCTTGGATAAGTTACTTGATTTTCTCACCTCTAAAATGGGGATGATAATAATATCCACCTCGTAAAACTATAAGGTTGTATGTATTGCATATGTACAGCATTTATAAGAGTTCTTGGCACATAGTAAATGCTTTATAAATGTTTGCTTTTGCTGTTAATATGATTCTTGTTGGTAGAAGGAGTAATCATTAGTGAGATGGGCTGGTTGAAAGGCAAGAAATTCTCTAAAAACTTTCCATTTATTTATCAAAGAAAATTTTTTTCTATGGGCCATTTTTAAGGTATTTATTGAGCTTGTTATATTATCCCTTCTATGCTTTGATTTTTTGGCCACGAGGCATCTTAGCTCCCCGATGAGGGATCAAACTGGCTCCCTCTGCATTGGAAGGTGAAGGCTTAACCACTGAACACCAGGACGGTCCCTCCACTTATTTTTATTGACCCACTTTGGTTTTACTTCATCAAACATTTCCTGATCATTGTCTGGCCAAATGCTAAGGACTCAAAAAGAAGTAAGGCCCCAAATTAAGTAAATACATAAGTAGATAAATAAATAATAGATAGGTAGATAAAGATCATCCCATCACTTAGAGGCTTAATCCTCCTTGAGAAGTTGGCATATTGGCAGTCAACTCCAATAAATATGTTACTTACTTAGATAGATGAAGGCACAGTATTCAGGGATACCTCACTGAGAGGAGAATGTCCAGTCTCAAGGCACANGAGCCTGTAGCCAATCGGATACTTGTGTCATTTATTACTATAGTGTCTCAATCATATCTTTTGAATTTCCTGAATCTTAATCCAAGAAATCTCTTCTCAACGCTCAGGTGATAAATTATTTATCTGTCTTTCTTTCTCTTTTAGTAATCTTGTCTCCCTGAGGGAATACAGCAACTACTAGCAACTTGCCCCAGACAGAGCACTGTAGGAAGGAGCCAGGGTGTCAAGTCATGGGGATTAGTTCCAGAGACAGTTCAGATCACAGTTCTGCTGGGTTCTTGGATAAGTTACTTGATTTTCTCACCTCTAAAATGGGGATGATAATAATATCCACCTCGTAAAACTATAAGGTTGTATGTATTGCATATGTACAGCATTTATAAGAGTTCTTGGCACATAGTAAATGCTTTATAAATGTTTGCTTTTGCTGTTAATATGATTCTTGTTGGTAGAAGGAGTAATCATTAGTGAGATGGGCTGGTTGAAAGGCAAGAAATTCTCTAAAAACTTTCCATTTATTTATCAAAGAAAATTTTTTTCTATGGGCCATTTTTAAGGTATTTATTGAGCTTGTTATATTATCCCTTCTATGCTTTGATTTTTTGGCCACGAGGCATCTTAGCTCCCCGATGAGGGATCAAACTGGCTCCCTCTGCATTGGAAGGTGAAGGCTTAACCACTGAACACCAGGACGGTCCCTCCACTTATTTTTATTGACCCACTTTGGTTTTACTTCATCAAACATTTCCTGATCATTGTCTGGCCAAATGCTAAGGACTCAAAAAGAAGTAAGGCCCCAAATTAAGTAAATACATAAGTAGATAAATAAATAATAGATAGGTAGATAAAGATCATCCCATCACTTAGAGGCTTAATCCTCCTTGAGAAGTTGGCATATTGGCAGTCAACTCCAATAAATATGTTACTTACTTAGATAGATGAAGGCACAGTATTCAGGGATACCTCACTGAGAGGAGAATGTCCAGTCTCAAGGCACACCAAAGATGAGTGAGAGTGGAGTAGGTGAATTGAGATAGGACTAGAATTCCAGGGTGAGACCACAACAGGAACACAGCACATACAGGAAAATAGCACACTGTCAGTGAAGCATCAAAGCCATGAGACATTGTCAAATCATAGCAGAGAGTTTAGGAAATGAGGCGGGAAAGAAGAGGGCCAAATTATGGATGGGGTGCCAAGTATTTTTGGAATTTACCTTGGTTTGTTCCAGGAAAAGATCCCCAAAAGACTCACAGTTCTTATCACAGGTAATAAAAATTCACATAAATGGTTTCCCCATTCATCTCCCCCAAAAGAGCTCTCTTGACAAGCAATAGATCATTCTCAGTGGCTATAATTAGGAGGTTAGTACTTGCCCCAAATAAGGAAATCCATTCCCAGCTTGGACCTGCTTTGGACTCAGAGGACTCTGGATGTTCTGTTTATCGATTGCCACCTAAATAACCACTCCAAAACTTAGTGGTTTAAAACAAACATTTATAATCACTTAGCTCATCTAAGTGATTCTCACTTAGTGTCACTTGTGAGATTGTAGCTGAACATTGCCTGGGCTATGGTCATCTGAAGACTCCACTCTAGGGTTGGATGTCCAAGATGGCTCATTCACATGGCTGGGAGTTGATGCTGGCTGTTGAGAAGAAACTCAGTTGGGCTCCTGACCACAGCCTCTTCAGATAGTGTGACTTCTCNTTGCCTGGGCTATGGTCATCTGAAGACTCCACTCTAGGGTTGGATGTCCAAGATGGCTCATTCACATGGCTGGGAGTTGATGCTGGCTGTTGAGAAGAAACTCAGTTGGGCTCCTGACCACAGCCTCTTCAGATAGTGTGACTTCTCACAACATGATGGGTGGGCTTTAAAAGGGAACTTCCCAATGGTAAGCGTTTTAAACAGCCCAAGCAAAAATTGCAGAGAAGTCACCATTACTTCCACCATATCCTCTTGATCAAAGCAGTCATAGGGCTCACCCAGATTCAAAGTGATGGAAAAATAGACTCTACCTCTTGATGGAGAAGTGGCAAGAATCCATTGTAGAAGACCGTATGGGATGAAGGATATCACTGTGACCACCTTTGGAAAATGCAATTTGTCACACTGGCACAAAGAGGACACTTCCCAAGAATGTTTAGGAATATACTCTCATTAAGAATGTGTACTCCAAATGGCCTTGATGTTCCAGGCAGGGAGAGGAGCCATAAACTTACCCTAAAAGTTAGTCAACATTTCTGAGAACTCCTGCATGGAAGGAAGAGCAAGGAGCTAGAGACAGGGATTCGAGTCTAGCTCTGCTACTTACTAGCTGAGTGGAGCTGAGGTAAGAACTTCTCTCTGAACCTCAGTTCTCTTGTCTGATAAATGAGAACACTGAAAAAAAATCTCAAAAATTCCTATTTTAGAGATGCCTAGGATTTCAATGATGCTATAAGGGGTTTGTAACACCACATTGAATCCAGTTTCATTAATTATTTTATCGATTGGCTCTTTTTATAGAGATGGTATGATATCCCCAGTTTGTCTAGAGCAGTCAAGGATTATGCCTCTTGTTTCAGTTCAACTATGAATAACACCCCCTTTTACTCTCAAAAGCATCAGTTTGGATGATAATTATATGATCACCTTGCAATAGGGTGTAGATCAATGACTTTTAGCTCTGTTGTTATATGTAAGCAGTGGGCCTGTTTCATTATTGAAACTTCATTAAGTTGAGTACTGAATCTTAGTCTAGATTCTTCTGATTGTAAGCAACAAAATTCTGTTTAAACTAGCTTATGCCAAAAATAGAATGTATTTGATAGATACTAAAGTACCTTGTAGGAGTTAAGGACAATGAAGACTTTGGGGGTCTGAAACAAGGAAGAGAAATGTTATCAGGTACTCAGACAATACTATCTTTAGGGCACTGAGATTGTGTTTTCTTTCTCTCTTGACCAGGTTTCTCTGTTTCAAGTTCATGGTGATCAGAAGATGGCTGTCCATGGTTACCATTTGTTATGTTCAGTTACTGCTATGCACAGAGACTACCTTATTACCAATTCTAAATTTCTTGAAAAGAAATATGATTTCTTTTCAAGAAGATGTGATTAGTCTAATCCTGGTCCATTTTTCTAAGAGTAGGTGAAGGGCAAAGAAGACACTTGGGACCAACCCAATGGTGTAGAGGAAACTTTAAGAGAAAATGGTTATGTTAGTACAGATCCCCCAAGAAGTAGATGCCAAGACTAGATTAAATTGGATAAAATATATTATGGGATTTTTTGTGAGATGGAATGGTGAGAGAGCCATCAGATGTAAACATGACCCCAAATGAAGGGGAGAGAGAAGGAAGGAAGGGAGGGAGGGGGAAAAATGTCTTAGACTAGTTCTAAATCCAAGTTTAAAGTTACAAGGAGAGTTCAGCAAGACCACCAAGAAGTCCTCATATCAAAGATAACTCATCAGGGAAGACTCATGTCTACCAGAAAGAGATCTACATTATTAGCCCTACTGGACTCAGTTACTGGCTATAATTAGCCTTTGGGAAGATTGGTCTTGAAGTCATGAAAATGCGCTTCAGAGCTCAGCAGCTTAGGCCTTGGGTGGCCATGTTCTCACAGGTGAATATCTGAGAGCTGCATTCTTATGATCACAACAATGGTCGTGAAGAACAAAGTGAAAACCCAAAAGTTCTCTAGCATAGCTGATTCCCTAAAATGACTCAAAGGTCACCCAAAGCTTGAGTCAAAGTTTCTATTCTAGACCCAGTGAAAAGGCAGGGAAAATAATAGAAAGCAGAAGAGTGAAACTGGAAGCTGGAAATGATGGGGAACTCTAAGATCAGTCAGACTTGAACAATTATCTACTAACTATGTGCAACAGAGAGAAAATGTTCCAAGTTCTTGGAAAACGGTGAATGAGGCAGGGATTCTGTCTATAGTCTAAAGAGGACTTAACAGATCAGAGAGGCAACCACAATATTCTATGAGAAGTGTTATTTCAGGGATAAGCATGAGATGCTGAGACGTCACAGAGGATGGACACTTAACCTCCATGAATATCGGGCTCTTAACACTGTAGTCTACCTCTGCCCTAGAATTTCATCTGACGTTGGTAAAGCATCTTGTTCACAGTCAGGTCATCCTGCGGGTTATTGAGAGAGTTTTAGAACTCAGGACTCTTGAATTCTACCTGATTTCTATACTCTGCCTCTGATGGCAATTAATTATTGCCAGCCCTAGGAAAGCATCCATTCCTCCCAGCAGAGCCAGGGGTTGTTATTATTTGCTTTCAACCTATCAACAATACCACCAAATATACAGATGATTAAAAACCAGGCTGATGATGCTGCCTTTTAGAACTCTTTGAGGGTTTCTGAACAATCAGGAAACTTTACCCTGTATTTTCAGAATATTCTGTCAGGGAAGGTCATCTGAATCATATCCATCAAATGTTGGGGATGACTCACTGTCAAACAAATCTCACTTTTAAAAACTTGTCTTTATGAATACACAAGAAGAAATCACTTATGTTGCTTTTGAAAGGGTTCTTCATTTCCTCTACCTCCCCTTCTGGCCCTCACTCTGAGTACCCCACTCCCAAACAAAAAACCCACAAGAGAGATACATATCTTGTAGCTGCCTACAGCTTGACCGGCTTCAGGCACCCAGGTTCCCCCAGAGTGGCTGCCCTTCCTTCATTTTGTTCTTCTCTGGCCCGATTAGCGCTGACTCACTAAAGCCTGAAGGCTTTGCTTCCTCAGGGTTATGGCCTGTGGGGAAGGGAGCCAGAGCCAGCGGGTAATTAAAGATATGCATGCAGCCCCATAAGTAGCTATTGCAACAAAAAGGCCTTCAGTCAATTTAGGCCAAAGAGTGACTGTTCCCAAAGAGAAGCCTGGAGCTGCACTTTCCTTTACTGGGTCATCAGCAGAGAGAGGGGCTTCCAGGCCATTGTATTGGGTACACTTCCTTCAAGACTCTTCTTCCTAATGGTTCCCTTATCTGAACTTCTCAGTGGAAGGAGGGGTTGCAGAAAAAGCCCAGCTTACTCATCCTCCAGCTTTCAGATAAGCTTTGTTCAATTTTACCAGAAGACTATGCATGCTAAAGAAGTCACATCAAAGGTCAAATCATGACACCTTTTTAGAATATAACTTTGGGAACAAAAACCAGCCAAATGAACATAAACAAACGGATCCCCACTTTTTTTGGCCTCAGTTTAGTCGCTCAGTCCTGTCCGACTCTTTGAGACCCCATGAATCGAAGCACGCCAGGCCTCCCTGTCCATCACCAACTTCCAGAGTTCACCCAGACTCAAGTCCATCGAGTCTGTGATGCCATCCAGCCATCTCATCCTCGGTCATCCCCTTCTCCTCCTGCCCCCAATCCCNTGGGAAGAGCTGACTCATTGGAAAAGACTGATGCTGGGAGGGATTGGGGGCAGGAGAAGGGGCCGACCGAGGATGAGATGGCTGGATGGCATCACGGACTCGATGGACGCAAGTCTGAGTGAACTCCGAAAGATGGTGATGAACAGGGAGTCCTGACATGCTGCAATTCATGGAGTCACAAAGAGTCGGACACGACTGAGCGACTGAACTGAACTGAACTATGGGTGACAGTCAAAAGGCTCAGAATCGCCTTCTAGTTGATTAACTCTCTTTGCCTTTGTCAAATTTACCAAATTTACCACTTATCATTTTGATTTTTAAATTCCAATTATATATTTATTTAATTTCTCAAAGCTCTATTTAATTTTCAAACCTCCTCTGTCATGGTTACATTCATTTGCTATTTACTCACAGTTTTAACCTCCTCATTTCTTCAGTACAAAGCTATTTTACGTTCTCTGACAACTGTATCTGGAATCACTACATGTCTAATTCTGTTCCTACTATTTTGTCTGGTTCTATTGGTGACAGTTTGCTTTACTTGTCTGTTTTATAGTTTTTGACTGTGAGTTAAGTTTTCTTGTGGTTACATTTTTTTGAACTCTTTGAAGCCTAGATTGAACAAAGATTCCTCCAGAAAGACCCTGTGCCTGCTTCTGCCTTGAGCTACTATGCTGGAACCACTGTTTACAACTGTATATATTTCCCCCTTTGGGGGCTCACCTGGATAGATCCAAATTAGGGCTGTAAACCTGCATGGATACTGGTACTGGTTATAAAATATTAGATAGGCAGTTTTCCTTCGAGTTGCTAAGGGGCTGGGAGGAGGTCACGGGGAAAGCTGTGTTTCTTGCTCAACACTGCACTATGGAAGTAGCCTTCAGGGAGGTGGTCCTAGAGTTCTGTGGAGACATTTTATATCAAACATTTTCCCCTAGCACAGACTCTGGGCTTTGTCTCCTGTCTCCAAAGCAACAGGAGCCCGAGGAAATCAAAGCATATACATTTGCTGGATTTGGCAAGCGCTCTCATGCTGGATGTTCACTCACCTCTCTGGGTTCTCACTTTCACTTTCAGTCCAATGTTTCTTTCTCAACAATTTTACAGCCATATTTATAAAATTTATCTAGCATTTTTATATTTAGTTTGTGGTGGAAGAATAGAGTATACAGCCTCAAATACCACCAGAAATGAAAGTTTGGGCTAACTTCTTAAAAAACCGGTATTTCCTATTAGCTTGAACTAAACTTGTTCCGTTAAAACCATTAGGTCTTTTTCATACGAGCTGTGTTGTTTCCTCATTCCTGTACTTGCGTAACTGTTATTATTTTGAATCTAAGTGCAGATATTCATATTCTGACCCATTAAATTTAACCTTTTAGTGTTTCCTTGTTTTAAGTCATTAAAATCATTCTGAATTCTGTCATTTTTAGATTTTTATCTATGAACTCAGACTTTTCCATTCACAAACTTGATTAACATACCCCTATAGATCAATCCCAAGTTGAAAAAGATGTGGACTCTCATATTATTCAGCATATAATTCACTATAAAAATAATTTCTGAAAACAACTGATATATCCAGAAAGTAGCACCCAATATCTCCAATATTATACAAGATGTTTGCCTAGAAATGTGCTTTTCTATCAATAAAATCAGTGTTTTATTATCTTTACCTCAGTGCCACTTAAGGATGATTATAAAGTTTTAATATAGACCCTTGACATGGGGATTGCTACGCTTCCATCACACACCACAAGTTAAATTTGATACAGACGTGAAAGTAGGAGAGTAGGTTAAAGTTAACAAGAAGGACGCCTTTGAAAACTATAAGTAGAAATTATCAATCACCCTTTAAGTGGTGCAGACAAGTAAAACCCTGACAGTAACAGCAAGATCCTTCAGGAAAGGCTGAGAGTCACTCTGAGGTGAACACGCCTTTGTTTCAATGATTAATTTTACAAGAAGCAGCATGGCCATCCAGCACGCCTGCCTCATTCCACCTCTATGGGAAAGAGATCAGCAGCTAAAAACCACATTAATGTTATGTAGGGTGACCATATAATTTATCATTAGCACAAAAGTTCATCTTCTGTGCCAAAATAAGACAAATGAAGCAGGCCTGACCCAGCAGATCAGGAGAGAATTCACCCTAACAATATATGTCTTTCCTTTTTAAATAAAACAATTGCCTCAGTATTTCCTTATATTGCCTATAAACCCATAAAAAGCCCTCATCCATTGCTTATTTTCTACTGGACAAAACCTAAATTTACAGGACAATATGCTAATAATGTCCTTTAACACTCCTCAATATTATATTTAATATATTGTTTGTTATATAAGGCTGGCAGTTTGATATCCTTCATTCTTAAGATGAAAGTTTTAAAGGAATNTCCAAGGGACTCTCAAGAGTCTTCTCCAACACTACAGTTCAAAAGCATCAATTCTTCAGTGCTCACTTTCTTTATAGTCCAACTCTCATAGCCATACATGACTACTGGAAAAACCATAGCTTTGGCTAGAAGTCAAAGTTGGTTTAGCAAGATAGAAAAGTGCTGGATGCATTCTTCTAAATGGGTAGTTCTCACCTAGGGGTGATTTTGCTCTCCAGAGGACAGTTAGCAATGTCTGGATAGATTTTTGTTAAAACTAGAGGACTACTCCTGGCCTCTGGTAGTGGAGACCAGAGATGTTATTAACCATTCTAACCATGTATAGGACAGTTCCCTATACCTAAGAACTATCCGGTCTATAATATCAGATGTACTGAGGTTGAGAGACTGCTTTAAATATTGCCCTAATTGTAGTTGTAAACTCCAGTGAGCTGTCTATTAGATGATTTCCATGCTGGTCCCTTTCTTCAGTTTCTTACTGCCCCCTTTCCACCTAGTTCATCAAACAGTGTTGCGCTGGATGCAGAAGTGACAAAGATGCAGTTCTTACATGCACTGAATCACACCTTGTCTTGCAAAAGCTCTTTTCCCAGATTAGTGAAAACTGCTTTTCCTTGTCGATGTCGCTATTGGCAACCAAACTCTCAGTCATTATTCAACTACTCAGCCTGCAGTTATATGCTTTCGAACTACATGGTCCATCTGAGACCCATGCCATTCTCTATCTTGGCCTCCAGAAAAATTCCAAGGCCTTGGTTTTCCTTACTAGTCACTCTATCCCCCATGTTGGCTCAATGTACCCCATTCCCTTTGCAATGAGGACTTTATAATTTCTATGTTATGAAGGTATCAATGGCCAGAGGCATCCTTGCCACCTTTCCTTCTTCTGAGCATTCAGAGTCCATTCTCTTGTAGCATACTGGCTAACCCTTCCATGTGTCTCTTGGATTGCATCCTTTAGGCCTCTTTACAGCCACTGTCTCAGTGCTACAACTTTGCCCTTGCAGCTTTCTCAAGGGCCCTCCACTAAGGCAAAAACCACCTCTTTTTATATTTCTTCCCCTTCCGTGCTAGACTGGGTTTCGTCCACTTGGTTGAAGTTAGAAGCCATGTTTGCCAGTACTCTTCCTCATATTGCTTTGGTCATTGTTTTTGCCAGCCTAGGAACAGGCATGAAATTTGGAAGGCAGAAGTGAACCAGGAGGTCACTGCAGTTAGACACAATGACAAAGAAACAGCTGCAGAAGTGCTCAGTGGCTTGTTCTAGCTCACCTTCTTGACTGCTAACCCTGTTGACCAACACATTCCCCCAGCCCCTGAGCAGACCCACAGAGCCAAAGACTATCCCAGAGACAGCAGTTGCCACAGAACTCTCCATATATTCCCCTAGTGACCCCAGTCAGAAGCAACCAGACCTGCTTCCAGGATGGCTCTACCAGGTCCAACTTGTCAGTCTGCATGGTTCCTTAGGTGGTTTGCTTAGAGACTGCTTCTCTGACCCTCCAGTTCCCTCCTTCCCCGGTTCCTCCCAATTTGTAGGGTCTGATCACTGCTGTGATCACTTATCTAGAGCCAGACATCTTGGAATATGAAGTCAAGTGGGCCTTAGAAAGCATCACTACGAACAGAGCTAGTGGAGGTGATGGAATTCCAGTAGAGCTATTTCAAATCCTGAAAGATGATGCTGTGAAAGTGCTGCACTCAATATGCCAGCAAATTTGGAAAACTCAGTGTGAGACCGCGGCACTCCAAGGCACGCCCAAACGGAAAGCCCCCGCGAGCTGACAAGGAGGGGCCAGTTCCTGAAACAACTGCCCCGACATCAACCGTTGCATCAATTGAAGCAGCCAATCAGACATGGACACACAGCTTTAAGCAGCCCAATCCCTGCAGCAACCCCTGGCGATTGGCTTTTT
>SJYV01003225.1:1866363-1892325 GCA_006410875.1 Neotragus pygmaeus
GCAAGAGTACTGGAGTGGGGTGCTGTTGCCTTCTCCAGATTATGAGTTTAAATTTCAGCTCTGCTGTTTACCAGTTTGTAATCTTGGATAAATTACATCTTTTCCCTCATTCTCAACAGTGGAATGGGTAAGCCAGCTTTTTGGGTCTGTTTTGAACTGCGGTAATAATAACACGAATTATCACTTTTTGAGAATCAACCAGGTGTTCCACATACATGATTATCTCAATCTGTCTTCATAACCACATATTGAGATAAATATCTTTTTCCTTTTTCACAGGTTAGGAAACAGCCCCATATGGGTAAGATATTAGCTCGAGGTAAGTGACAGAACCCAGGATTTTCAAAGTCAGATTGACTCTGGCCCCAGTACCCAGAGTGTTTCCACTATGTAACCCTGTCTTTCAACAACGTCAGGTACTATGAGAGGAGGTGTCTACAAGGCTTAACCTTTCTTTTGCCCCCTTTCCTATAATGCTCTTCCTTTTATTCTCCAAGTCTGGCTGGCTTTCCATCTCCTTCCAGATCACCTTTGTCAGAAGTGGTGTTCTTCAGCCTTCCAATAACGATGATCCACAGCACTCATGAGCTGTCTTTTGATTTCTCATCTACAACCCATCTACTAAGGCCAGGGAGAGCTACTTCAAGAGTTCACGGTCATCTCTCTTTTCTTTAGGGCTCTTCCTCACCCACCAGCTCGTAGTCTTCTCATGCACAAATCTTAGTTTTTTGTGTTCTCTACCCCAGGGCCTGCTTGGTGTCTGGCACACTCCGGTTGAACTGAATTTGTTAGCTCTTCCTCATCTTGTGTATTGAGAGCTGTGGATGGGAGGATCTGGAACCTCTCCAGCTGCCTGACTTGGAGGGCATGGCCTCTGTTCAGGGGTCCCCAGTCCCCCCACCACACTCTCTGGTTTTTCTGCCTGGAGGCCCACGGTGACAGATCCCCTCACTCGTTCTCTGCCTCACAGGATTCACTGCTCAGACATACCCGGTAATAAATAACAACCTAGAAGACTGTGTCTGGTAGCTAATTGAGTGTGTAACATAGGCTCCCAGCCTCTGGGGCAGCACAGCATGCTGCTTGTAATTAATCACCCTTATCCCAGCCTGACTACCCAGCTATGTCGAATCACAGAACAATTAGGCATTTCTGGAGTGGGTTTCCCTGCCTTGGTTGGGGAGGTAAGAAACATCTTATTAATGTTGCTTATTGTTGGTTCTCAGAACCATATTGTTTCTATGGGAAATTAGAGCTATGTTGGCACTGTGGTAAATGCTGTAGGATTGGCAAGATCTGGAATAAATAATCTGTGCCCTTCAGGAACATATGGCTAAATTAGGGTTATAAGACAGAGTAAGGAAAATATAACAGATGTTATGTGAAAGGCTTATAAATACATTTCTATGAGGCAAAGGTGTGTGTTTTCGTATTGAAGTGTATAGCTGGTTGACGATTTGCAATGTTTCGGGTGTACAACATAAGGATTCAGTTATACAGACATATATGCATATATATATTCTTTTTCCGATTCTTTCCATTATAAGTTATTAGACAATATTGATTATAGTCCCCTGTGCTATACAGCAGGCCTTGGTGTTTATCTATTTTATATACAATAGTGTATATCTGTTAATCTCAAATTCCCAATTTATCCCTCCACTGCTTTTCCCCTTTGGTAACCATAAGTTTATTTTCTATGGTCTGTGAGTCTATTTCTCTTTTGTAAATAAGCTCATTTGTATTAATTTTTTAGATTCCACATATTAGTGATATCATATGATATTTGTCTTTTTATGTCTGACTTCACTTAGAATGATAATCTCTAGGCCTATCCATGTTGCTGCAAATGGCTTTATTTCATTCTTTTTTATTACTGAGTAATATTCCATTGTGTGTGTGTATTCCATTGCATACACACACACACACGCACACACCCTACATCCTTTGTATCCATTCATCTGTCAGTGGATATTTAGTTTACTTCTACGTCTTGGCTATTGTAAATGCTGCTGCTATGAACAATGAGATGCATGTATCTTTTAAATTAGAGTTTTTGTCTTTTCCAGATGTATGTCCAGGAGTGGTATTGTTAGATCATGTGATAACTCTATTTTTAGTTTTTGAAGGAATTTTCATACTGTTCTCCATGGTGGCTACACCCATGTACATTCCCACCAATAGTGTAGGAGGGCTCCCTTTTCTCCACAAGTAAGGAGAAAATGGGAAATGAAGTTAGCAGCATGAAGGACAGAATCACAATATAATAAAATAATATAATACACAATTTCGTGTTAGCATCTTCGAGGAGAACAATTCAAAAATACAGACTTCCAAACCCTACCCAATACCGATGGAAACAGAATCTCTGAGAGAAGAGGAAGTCAAAAGTCTCTATCCAGGTATTTGAGAAATCCTCACATAACCATGATTTAGGGCAGGTACCAGCCCTGTGTTCTGAAAGCTTTGACTCATTCTTACAAGAATGGGCCACGACAGCTCCCTGACCCATGGACTCCCTCCATGCCATCCCGCCTTTGCCAGAGATCACTGAAGCAAGCATGGTTCTACTGGAGCTGAGTTCCTTTGGACTTAAAAGTCAGAAATTCTAGCCAATCAGCTGAGTATGCTGGACCTGAAATATGAGCTGGAATCTGGGGCTAAAGGCACCATTTGAGAGCCATGATCAGTAAGGTAGGGAGAGAAATTGCTTCTATCTTTGAAAACATTTTAGTTTCCAGTCCCAGTTCCTTACAAGAAATTTATACTTTTTGCAGGAAGTTTCATGAGCATCTCTGCTTCCTTCTAAGATAACTCCATTAACTAAAATCTGCTTGGATAAGTTTTCCCTCCACATAGGCAATATACTTTATGGGGGACAGATCCTCAAAACTGAAGAAACTTCAGAGACTAGCTATTCCAACCTCCTAACCAGTGCAGGATTGATTCTCTCTACTCCACTCTATGTGAAATTGTGTAACATCATGTTTGACAGAGCAGATGCTCAGCAAAGCACCTGGGTCTTATAGCTTCTGAGAAAGGAAACAGTGCCTCAACTTTGGATGCTCTGTTAGAAACTGTCCTTGTTATTGGGCTCAGATATTAGTCCCTATACACTTTTGTCGTTGAATCTCCTCTCCAGAACCAAACAGACAAATTCCATTCCCCTTTCAACATAACACTGAACAAGTATTTTAAGATGACTATCTGCATTCTCCTTCTCTATATCTTTTTTTTTTTTTTTTTTTACTAAATGTCTTTGTTTACTTAATGGTTCTTTCTGTGTCCTCTTTTCCAGATCCTTCATGATTCTGGTTCCTCTCAAATTGTAACTCCAATTTGCCAATGTCCCTATTAAAGTACAAGGTTTAAAATCAGACATGTATTCTGCATGTATTACCATTATCTCTGTGTTTTTTATAGGCTTAGGAGGCAAAATAAATGTGTAGGTCCCAATGTTGTTACTGTTGCCTTATACAACAATCTTCTGATGAGGTAGGTTTTTCTCTTGTTTCATTTTACAGAGGGAGGAAAATTAAAGACTGGAGCAATTCTGTGTCTTGCCCAAAACCATGCAGCTAAAATGTGGTGGAACTTGGCTGTCATGAACTGAATTCTGTCTCTTCAAAGTTCAAATGTTGAAGTCCTAATATCTAATACCTTGGAATGTGACTGCATTCCAAGATAGGGCTTCTTTAAAGAGGTAGCTAAGATAAAAATGGCCCAAGTGGCTCTAGTGATAAAGAATCCACCTGCCAAAGCAGGAGATGCACAGAAGACATCAGTGGGATTTCTGGATTGGGAAGATCCTCTGGGGTAGGAAGTGACAACCATTCCACTATTTTTGCCTAAAAAATTCCATGGACATAGGAGCTTGGCTGGCTACAGTCCATGGGACCACAAAGAGTCAGACATGACTAAGCACACACACACACACACACACACACACACATACAAGGTAAAATGAGGTCACGTGGATGAGCCCTAATCCAGTATGACTAGTGTCATCATAAGAAGAGAAGATTAGGACACAGACACACAGACAAACCATGTGAAACACAGGGAGAAGATGGCCGTATGCAAGCAGAGAAGCCACAGAAGAGACCAACCCTGCCAGCACCTTGATCTTGGACTTCCAGCCTCCAGATCTATGAGGAGTAGATTTCCTTGGTATAATTCAGACAGTCTATGGTATGTACTTATGGCAGCCTGAGCAAACTAATACTCAGATCTTGAGCCTCATCCTAAGAATCCAACTGCATGTCTTCTCTTCTTTACTATATAGTCTTTTGGCCAGATTCCCATACTGGACAATATTCTTTTTAGAGTACATTGAAGGCATTGAAAAAGGCCCAGGCGGAAACTATCCTGAACAAAGTCTCTCTCCACTAATAGCTGCTGAGAGTTGATAAAGAGAGAGCCCTTGAATTCAGATCCAGGCACAAGGCAAACCCAGACAGGAAATAGAAAGTGACCTGGCAAGTGAGCCAGAGTCTGAGGCTTGGGATCATTTGGGTCTCCTTTGATGGAGCCCACGCTCAAACGGAGCTTCAGCACCAAGGAAGGTGCCAAGTGAGAAAACATCGAGGTCATGAGCACGGGAAATGATAGATCTCTACTGCTCACCAGGTTAAAGCAGCGTAGCAACATGGTTAAAAGTGTCAGCTCTGGAATTCGGCTGTTTACATTTGCCTCTTGGCTTTGCCACTTGAAAAAATCACTTGTTTGTCTGGGGTCTTAGATTTTTCACTTATAATATGAGGGAGAACTTATTCTATAGGGTTGTTGTTAGGAATCTATGAATAATGTATAAGAAGTACGTAGGACACTGCCTGGCATGTAGTTTTAATTTAAATACTTAAATTATACTATGTGTCAAAAAGTGTTCTAAGCACTATACAAATTATTTAACTTATTAACTCCTTATGACTGCTCAAAGTAAGTGCAAATGCTATCCCTACTTAGCAGATGAAGAAAATGAACCATAGTCAAGTGATATATTCAAGGTAAGAGGCAGAATTGAGATACAAACCCTAGAGATCTTAGGTCTGGAATCCATCCTCAAACCACCATACCATGTAGCATTAAGTAAGCATTATTATTATTATTAGATGTATAATCTTAAGCAAGTTCTTTGGTCTTTCTGAGCCTCAGTTTCCTCATCTCTAAATTGAGGACAGCACCAACAATGTTATAAGAGATCAATGTAGCCTAGTATGTAAAACATACAGAAGTATTCAAAAGGTGTTTTTCTTCTTCTTTAGATCTCCCTAAACTTCTTTCTGTGTTTATAAGAACAGCCCTAGCCCAAGGAGGAAGAGACTGATTGAGCATAAACCCTGATTGTCACCAGCTTTTCAGTTGCCTATAGTTTTGCTTCACTGTCCTGAGGCTGTTTTGTCCATTCTTGTGCCTCCTGAACACTTTGTTTCAATTTCAGGGGCTGCCAAATATTACCCCACCCCATCCCAAGCTGGAATGCCCCTGAGGCCCACTGCCACAGAAAGACTTTTCTAGTTTTGAAGGGCATGTCTTCCTATTTACTGAGTTTCTGTTTCTGGAAACTTCTGAAATGACTGGAATGTTCTTTAAAACTCTCAGTTCTCACTTGTCTGCTCACATTTTTTTAATCCTGTGGACATAGCTGGGTCATTCAAAGTAGTTTTAATGTTGGCAATTTACAAAAGACCCTAGAGGCAGTCATTGCCCCTTTTACGATTGTTCAGGCCTTCTTGGAATGGTTTAGAGAAGAAACCAGAGTGCTAGTCACACCGTTTGTTCTAGATTTTACGAGTCTGACCAAGTCAGAGAGAAGAGAGAGCTGCAGATTTGGAGCATGACTGTGTCACACCTACAAATGCATACCGTTTGTTCTAGATTTTGCTAGTCTGACCTAATCAGAGAGAAGAGAGCTGCAGATCTGGAGCATGACTGTGTCACACCTACAAATGTACATAGAGACCGTGCTTCCTCACTTCCTTCCTTCCTACTGCCTTCAAGAAATTGATGGTTGGGAAACCAGGATTCCCTTGTTACCTTTACATGCTCACTGAGGATTAAAGTCAAGGGTCAGCAAACTTATTCTATCAACGACCAGGTAGTGAACATTTTAGCATTGGTGGATCTAGAGTCTGTTTCTCACTCAACTCTGCCTTTGAAGCAAAAGCAGCCAAAGGTAATATGTAAATGAATAGGCTTGGCTGTGTTCCAGTAAAACTCTGGTTACAAGAAAAGGCAGCCAGTGAACATTTAATTGAAATCATAATAAAAAGCACCTTCATTGTAAGAGCATTTAGGAAAAGATGCAAAAGAATACTAAAAAGAAGCGGGCAGTTTATTGTAGCTGTCACATGCAAGGACCCAGAAGTCGGCCTGCCTGTATCAGCGCTGTGGGATCTTGAGCAAAGAACTTAATTTCTTCAAACACCAGCTTCTTTATCTGTAAAAATTGGAATAATTGTAGTATATTCCTCACAGTGCTAATGGGAGAATGAAATGAGATGATCTGGGTAAAAAACTGGAAACCTAGCTAAGCACGTACTTTGTGGTTCTCAGATGTCAGAGAGAGACTAGCAGGGCAATGTGGGACAGTGTGGGCTCGGAAACCAGAAAGTCTGGGTTTGCAGCTCAGCTCTGCCATTTACAAACTGAGACCAAGTTAAGCTACTATGCCGCAGCTTCAGCTGTAATAATATTCATTGTCTTATAGAGATATTGCCTTAGTTCAATCTGTTGTAACAATATACCATAAACTGGGTGGCTTATAAACCACAGAAATCTATACTATTTCTCTCAGTTCTGGAGGCTGGAAGTCCAAGATCGAGGTACCAGCATCATCAGGTTCTTTCAGGTTGCAGACTGCTGACTTCCCATTGTGTCTTCACATGGCAGGAAGAGCTCTGGAGAGCTCTCTGGCGTCTCTTTTTATAGAGCACTAATCTCATTCGTGGGACTTCCCTGGTGGCTCAGTGGTAAAGAACCTGCCTGCAATTGCAGAAGACTCAGGTTTGATCCCTGGGTTGGGAAGATTCCCTGGAGAAGGGAATCCTCTCCAGTATTCTTGCTGGGGCAATCCCACAGACAGAGGAGCCTGGTAGGCTATATAGTTCATGGGATAGCAAGAGAGTCAGACAGGACCTAGTGACTGAACAACAGCCACAATATCAAATCTCTTTCATGGGGGTTCTTCTCTCGTGATCTAATTTCTTCTTAAAGGTGTTGACATGGTGATGGTTTCTAGTTATTGTTATTTCAGATAATATTGTTGTCATTGTCTCTGAGTGCATAGCTATTTGTTTATTTTTGTATTCTTTCCATAGGACAGTTTCTCCAAAGTGGAATTACTGGGGTGGAAGAACAGGTGTAGTTTTAAGTCGCTGTTTGTGTGCATGCGTGCTGAGTCACTTCAGTCATGTACAACTCTTTGCGACCTTATGGACCTCTTTGTGACCCGCCAGGCTCCTCTGTCCATGGGATTTTCCAGGCAAGAATACTGGAGTGGGTTGCCATGCCCTCCTCCAGAGGATTTTCCCAACTGAGGGATCAAACACGCATGTCCTGAGTTTCCTGTGTTGCAGAAGGATTCTTTACCCACTGAGCAAGCGGGGAAGCCCTCAGTTGCTGTTAACATGTGCTCAAATTACTTTGCAAAATGAAAGCACCCATTTACAGCACTACCAGAGCAATTGAATTCACCAGAGTTCAATTTCCTCTTCTCTCAAGCAAAGGTACTGAAGCTTGCTTGGTCTTACTTTATAAGATTATTGTGAGAATCCAAATGTACATAGACATGCTTTGGAAACTGCCAAGAGATCTATCACTGTAGTCATTTCTCTTCGGTGACAGCATCTGATTAGGCCAAGTGGCACTGACAGGGAGAGATGGTATTTTAAACATGACCTTCCTCAGTGCAGCTGAGACTACCTCTGGTGCAAACGGCCAATATATCCAGTTCAGTGAAGGTTACCATGCCTTGCAGCCCTGACCAGCCCTTTGGACTAACCACAGTTAGCAGACATTGCTGTGATTTCACAACAGGAAGCTACTGTCTTAATAACTTCTTAATAACTACATTTCATAACTACTGCCTTAATTTGGGCTTTCCAAAGAGGAGCACTACTGACTTCATAAGAATGGTGTGGAGCCTTTTCCCAAATGGGAAACAAATGAGCTCAAAAATCTAGGAAAAAGCATCCTCTCCACTTCCAGATGTATCTGATGCTTCTGAGTTTTGCATACTCCATTATGTGCCAATGTAGAAATCTCATCATGTCAGCCAAGAGACTGGAACAAGCACCAGACTTTGAATAAGGAGACCTAGGCTTAAATCCCACCATCATGACTTTTTTGTTTGAACCTGGGCAAGTGGTTTCTTTTCTCTGAGCTTCATCTTCCTGATATTTAAAATAATGATTCTCATACTAACCTCTCAGAATTCCTGAGAGACTTTAACATTAGATATGCCCAAGTAGAAATTGAAAATCAAGCAAAATGCCACATAGTAGGTGTTTGATAAATAGTAAAAGACAAGGGTGTTAAAACACTTACATAGTACAGATCCCTTGGCAGTTACTTAAGATTGTTAATGCTGTTTCTGGAGCAATTATTTGTTTATTGACCCAAAATTGTGCTTGTCAACTCTTACAGGAAGCCTTTCTAGAATTCTCCTTCAATCCCTATCTTAGAGAACTGACCTTATTGAGTAGATGCACCATTATTTTTTAAACAACTTAGAGATTTTGAAAAGCATACCTGTGGTGGATTCATGTCGATGTATGGCAAAGCCAATAGAGTATTGTAAAGTAAAATTTTAAAAAAATAAATTAATTAAAAAAAGAAAAGCATATTTGAATTATTTTTTATTGTAATAAATATTGTTATGATAAATATCTTTTGCATAAAGCTTCTTCCATATTCAGAGATTTATTTTTTCCTCCATCATTTAAGATAGATTCCCCAAAGTAGAATCACTGGGTCAGTGTGTATGCCCACTTTGGAAGCTTTGCTTTCAAACTGCTTTATAGAAATTTTATATTAATTGTCACTTACAAATCACTTATGTGCTTCAAAGTTCCTACAGACATCATTTATGATACAAGTAATACCATAGCTTAGTTTCATATATGATTTCTCCCATGCAATTGGGATCTCTTGGGGCCAGATTTGTTGACATTTGTTGAGGTGTGAGTGAATGAGTAAGAAGGAAGAAAGGAAAAGAGGGAGGGGGAGGTGGAAGGAAAGAGAAAGAAAGGAAAGAAGAAAACCTAAAACAGAGAAAGAGGAAGGAAAGAAAAGAGATAAACAGGAAAAAAGTGAAGGATAGAAAAAGAAATGAGAGGAAGAAACAGAGAAGAGAGAAAAAAGAAAAGATAGATGAAAGATAGACCTAGAAGGCTATGCAGGATGAGAGAAATTAACTATGGAAAGGAAAGAGTCTCTGGCCATAGTCGCCAGCACTAATTAAAGCCTCCTGCCTCTTATGGAGCAATTTTCCTTGAAGAGAGGAAAGGCAACATGTCACATACCATAAGGTGCATATACATGAGTAAATAAATTGCCAACCAATACATTTTTTAAAGGGAACCCATTATGCTTATTTATTGAAGCTTTCAAGTGTTATATTGGATCCTGCAATGAAGTAAATTATTAAGCATCTTTGTATCTACTCTGAAAACTATCATCGTTCCTTCTTTTGAGTTTTGTTTCTATTTCTCCTTAAGCCATTCTTTCGGGGCACTGGGAGCATTTTTTTCTATTTATCACTTGAACTCCTCTTAGGAAAATGTCGAAGACCACCCATTTCCAATTTTTGCAGGAACTCTGAAACAAGGAACTATATGCGTCCTGTTGATATGAACGGTGAAAATCAAAGTAATATTTGTCATATGTATTTTCTTAGGGTCCCTTTCTATGAGTTCTCCCATTTTTGGACCACATTCTCTTAATCGCTCCTCAAAGAAGATTGTTTTCTTTCAGAAGCCAGACATTGGGAATAGCTGACCTGTACTTTGAATGCAACTGGGGTTGTCAGTCATATAAGTGCCTCCCCAACCTGCAGAGATTTCACTTTCAAAGTGAAGGCAAAAATAACTACACTACTCAGTCAAATGGAAGCAAATGAAAGGGCTAGAAAATTAGAAAAGAGCTCCAATTCTATTTTTATAAACACCCTAGCTTATTGATTTCAGTGAATTCGAGTTTACTTTCCAATTCTATCAAACCCAGCCCCCTGCATAGAACTCTGTAGGGCAGGAGAGAGGGTTTCAAAGTCACACAGCCAGTGTCTGAGCCTGGCTTGACCACTTTGGTGCAGTATGTCTGTGGGCAGGGAACTCAACCCCACTGAATTCAGTTTCCTCAAATGCAGAATGGAAATATTGGCGGGACTCACCTCGTTAGACTCTTGGGAGGATGAACTACAATAAGATACACATGTCAAGTCGTCCTGCGGTTCCTCACTTTCCCCCTCTGTGCTCACACTTTCCCCAGAGAGAATTCTATCCATCCTTCCAAGAACAGTTCAAACATCACTTTTCAAGGTGAATTGTTCCCTGACCCACCTCTGACATCTCAGTCAGTTACCTACTCATCTCCTGTGGCTTGTCATCTATTCTACCCTGGGGTTCTTTATGACAGTCCTAGGCACCAACACTTTTTATTTTTAACCCAGAGTGATGGAAACATAGGTCCATTCCAATAAATCAATGTTCCTAGCCTAACCAACTCACTTACCAGGGCAGTGGTACTAAAGAACTGAAATAGTGAAGCAGGCAAAAGTTTGTGGTGGGGTGATGAGGTGGGTGGGGTAGACTGATTACCCTTTATCGAAAATGAAACCTGACATTTCATCTTCTCTACTGGCATGCTGCTGATGTGATATTTTTGGTGGATCTAGGCTTTATCACCTCAACTATAGTATGAGCCTTTGAGAGCAGAGACCAAATCATATGCTTCTTTCCTTCTCCCCTTAGTATCTGGCATAAAGTTTGCAGGTATTTATAAAGAGCACTTCAACCCAATTTTTAGAGATATCTGGAAGGTCAGAGGAAATAGCACTTGATAAGAAAGGAAGCTACTTGAATGCAATGTATAAAGTTTAATCTGGGAGATAATCACAGCACTTGTCACAATCTGAAAACAACCTCACGCAAACATTTTACACAGAAGGAAAGTTGCATTGCCTGTTCATTCATGCCTTCACCCAGCAAATATGAAGTGATTGTCTTCTACTGTAGCAGGTCTCTGATCTCAAAAAGTTTACACTCAAGTTGAGGAGATAAAGTCTCTAGACCCACAAAAATGATCCTGGCATCAGTCTCTAGATTAATGAAAATGAAATGCCAGCTCCTGTGCTTGACAAATGGTATGACTCATCTCAGATTAGGTTGTGTTCTCATTAACTGGTCACAAATCTGTGTCCCTCATTCATCTAGAAGCTATTCAAGGGCAAGAGCCATGCATTAATCATTTTTCTATTCCAGTGTGTAGAACAGTCCTTGACATTCATTCATTCACCGATTCATTCACTCAATGCATTCTTAATGAGCAGCTACTATAGGCCAGGCCTAGTAGGTGTCTATCTTGGTTTGACTTCTCCAAAGTCTCTGTTCTTAAAAAGTTCATCAAGGTCTACATCAAATGAAAGTCATTTTAATGTCATTCAACTAAACAACACATTTTTTAAAGCCCCTACTATGTGCTAGACATTGGATGAATGTGTGTGTGCTAAGTCACTTCAGTCATGTCTGACTCTTTGCAACTCTTTACAATCATGTCTGACTGTAGCCCACCAGGCTCCTCTGTCTATGGGGTTCTCCAGGCAAGAATGCTGGAGTGGGTTGCCGTGCCCTCCTCCAGGGGATCTTCCCGTCCCAGGGATCCAACCCTCGTCTCCTGCATCTCCTGCTTTGGCACATGTTTTCTTTTAGCACTAGCACCCTCTGGAAAGCCTGTGCTAGGAGCTGGGGCTACAGCAAATCAGATGGACACTTCCCTTATCCTCAAAAGGCATTCAGTCTAGCAAGACAGANGGGATCCAACCCTCGTCTCCTGCATCTCCTGCTTTGGCACATGTTTTCTTTTAGCACTAGCACCCTCTGGAAAGCCTGTGCTAGGAGCTGGGGCTACAGCAAATCAGATGGACACTTCCCTTATCCTCAAAAGGCATTCAGTCTAGCAAGACAGACACTAAATGAGCAACGGGTTTCTTAGGGAACTTCTGCATCTACAGACTAAATCCAACTATCCACTACCTGGTCCATTCTTGCGACTTGCTCAGTTGTGTGACTCATCTCAGTTCCTGCTCTCCTTATTCCTGGTCTGACCTCCCTCCTGGTCATGACCCAGCTCCACACACAGGTGAGAGGCCCTGGCCTCCCTCTTGGTTTGGCAAACTACGAACAGTCTTTTGGGTAACATCAGTCAGTTCAGGGGAGCTCTGAAGGCCTCTCCCACCCACTTACCTCCAGGGTGTGGGCCCCAAGGCTGCCTAAGAAATAATGTGTAGTAGAAGACACTCACTTTGTAGTTGGTAAATGAAAGCATGAATGAAGAGGCAGCACAACTTTTCTTTCAGGGAAAAGGTTTGCCACGGGTCAGCCTTCACGTTATAATAAGTTTAAGTGCTGCGATTGTCTTCCCAGAAATAGAACCCTCCCAGCTCTCATGGGCAAGGGAGGGGATGGAGTGCTTAAAAACCCATTTTAATTAAGCAATTATGACAATTAAATATTTGAGAGTCAGGGTTCCTAATCCTTGTTTGATTTCCACTTTAATTTCCTAGTAATGTACGTCTCTGTTCTCAATGTAATCTTTGCCTTTGAATTATGTGGAATTCATTTGCTCGGGATAATTGCTTCTCTATAAGGCTCTCTCTTGTCACGTTCACAATGATCTAACAGTAAGGGGAGGGGGGACGTACATTTACTGTCATGAGGGAAATTTTTGAAAGACTGGCGAATGCCAGCTTTCTCATCATGTCCCATTAGAGTCGACGAAAGAAAGGTGACAAGAGGAAAGTATAACTCTGACAGTTCTGATCAGAAATTACATCAGTGTGCTGCCTCTTTGTCAGGTCCCCGAACTCAAGACAGAACTAGAAGAAGCAAGAGGAGAGTTGGGAACAAACTCTTATTGAGTGAGTACCTACCAAGTGTCCAACTCTGACCTTGACACAGCTCATTGGATCCTCATAACCCAAAGAGGAAGCTGTTGTTTTAGTCACTAAGTCGCTTCCGACTCTGTGACCCCATGGACCGTAGGCTACTAGGCTTCTCTGTCTGTGGGACTCTCCAGGCAAGAACACTGGAGTGGGTTGCCATTTCCTCCTCCAGAGGATGGTCCTGACCTAGGGATCAAACCCACGTCACCTGCATTACAGGTGGATTATTTACTGTGGAGCCACTAGGGAAGCTCAAAGAAATATTTATTGTATTCCTTATTCTACAGATGTCTCCAACAGTGTGTTGTGCTGGGTGAATCAGCAAATTAGTGACCAAATCCGTAACCTATTTCCCCTTGACCCTTTAGTCTTGNAGCCTCTTGATGAAAGTGAAAGAGGAGAGTGAAAAAGTTGGCTTAAAGCTCAACATTCAGAAAACTAAGATCATAGCATCAGGTCCCATCACTTTATGGGATTAGATGGGGAAACAGTAGAAACATTGTCAGACTTTATATTTTTGGGCTTCCAAATCACTGCAGATGGTGATTGCAGCCATGAAATTAAAAGACACTTACTCGTTGGAAGGAAAGTTATGACCAACCTAGACAGCATATTAAAAAGCAGAGGCATTACTTTGCCAACAAAAGTCCATCTAGTCAAGGCTATGGTTTTTCCAGTGTTCATGTATGGATGTGAGAGTTGGACTGTGAAGAAAGCTGAGCACCGAAAAATTGATGCTTTTGAGCTGTGGTGCTGGAGAGGACTGTTGAGAGTCCCTTGGACTGCAAGGAGATCCAACCAGTCCATTCTAAAGGAGATTAGTCCTGAGTGTTCATTGGAAGGACTGATGCTAAAGCTGAAACTCCAATACTTTGGCCACCTTATGTGAAGAGTTGACTCATTGGAAAAAACTCTGATGCTGGGAGGGATTAGGGACAGGAGGAGAAGGGGCCGATAGAGTATGAGATGGCTAGATGGCATCACTGACTCCATGGACGTGAGTTTGGGTAAACTCCGGGAGTTGATGATGGACAGGAAGGCCTGGCATGCTGCAATTCATGGGGTCGCGAAGAGTTGGGACACAACTGAGTGCCTAAACTGAACTGATAGTAGTTGGATTCGATGACCTCTAAGTCCATGAATAATTGGAAAGAAAACAAAAAGCCAACCCAATAACAATGAACACTTTGAGCACCCAGACTGTAGTCTTAATCTGTTTATTACCAAAGAGAATCAGGCTCCCTGGTGAAATGGTTATTCCACATCTGAGGCAAGAAATAAGCTGATTTTGGAACATTTGACATACCAGATAGAAATGAAAGTCTCAAAAGACTACTAGGGTTGGGTTAGAAGGACTTGGGAGCTAACCTGAAGCCTCTCCCACTAGACAGAGATGAGAGAGTTTGAGTGTTGTTAAGAATAATTGCAGTGAAATGAAATACATTAATGAAAATAATTTTACTGTTGGAGGATTGTTAGTGAACCAAGTCATTATTATGAAAACTAATAAATGAAAGAAGGAAAGCTGTTTCTTTTCTTATATGAGCTATATTCTATTAGGTAATACCAGATAGTATAAGAGGGAAGTTTCTCTTTATAGAACTACTCTACCTAGTAAATAAAGAAGAAATGACAGAATAAAGTCAGTCTGTAATCTTAGTGAATTTGGAGATCTAAGCTTCGCTCTTGAAGGACTTCTTAACCTTGCAAAACCACCCAGGCAGCATGTGCCTCCTGGTGGAAACATACCACCACATGGACATAGTCTTGCCAGGTCTAAATCCAGTCACCTATTTAGATGCAATGCAGAGAGCAGAGAAACGTATTAAATTATATCACAGGGATAAAGTTAGCAAAATTCAGATTTAAAGAAAAATCCTCATCTTTTAGAGATAACATTTTGAAATATTTGCAGATGAAATGATAACTTTTCTTAAAATAATCGTCTCCAAACTTGAAAATAATTTCCTTAAAAAATTTTGAAAGCCAAAGAGTTCCTTCAGAATAATATTAAAGGAGGGTTAGATAGGGCTGTAGAAGGAGTGGGATGGCTTGGGCACTGGGTTGATGGGTATAGGAGAGTTTCTTCTTGATCCGTTTATATATGTTCAAAATTGTCTGTAATAAAACATTAAAAAGTAAAAAGAAGCAGTGAAGTAAAAAATAAAACTTTATTAGTCTTACTGTACTAATGCATACTCCTTTTTTTCCCCTTGGTATTGCTTTCTACATGTAAACACATTCTGTTTATTTACTGTGTACCTGCTACTTTTTCTGCCGTTCTTGAATAACGTGCAAGTATTTATTCTGCTTGACCTTCATACTTTTTAATGTACAAGTGGTAGACCAGTCCCTCTTTTTTTGTGTGTGTGAGTACAGCTTAGCAATTTGGGGATATACTTCAATGCTTCTGTTGAATTTTCTTTGGGCTAAACTACTGACTTGCAGTACCTCGGTTCCTTTTACCCTTGTTATCTATCACTTTATAGAACTTTGGGCTACTCCTGATGCTAGTTTTCCTTGGAGGAAAACTTGCCACTTTTGCTGAGATTCAATCCTTTTTAAAATAATAAAACATCTTATAAAATTAACTTGTTCCCCTTTTCCCAGTTTTCTTCTTTCGAGGTAATTTCTGTTATCAGCTTGAAGTATATTTTTATCTTTCTTTTTTTCCTTAGCAGTAAATATGGCTTTTTATTTTTTTTCCTCCTTGTGCTTCACCTTTTTTTTCCCACTGCATTTTCAAATTCTCTATACTGATCATTAATTTCTTTTATTAAAGTGAATTATGAAATGTTGTGGGTATATTTAAAAGTACCATCTTTTTTATAGGTGTCTGTATTTTACGTTTTCTTTTGGGGAGCAAAAATATTTTTTAAAATATTTTGTTAAATATTAGAAAATCATTCTTTGAAGTCACTGTTTTAGTTTTTAACTCCACAAGTACTAATTAAGATTTTGCGTCATTTTACATCCTTGCCAATAGCTGGTATTGTTAAGAGTTATTAATTTTTATTAATCCAGTGTATGTAAGGTGATGTCTCACTTTTCTTTTAATTATATTTTACTTTTATAGTTTGGAAAAAGGTGTCTCCTCCTTACTCCCTAAACTTCTCAGGGATATGGCACAATACTTCTTAAGGAGGTTGTCTACTTATTTGTCAGTGAACTCAATGAACTATTTTCTTAGTGAGCTATTAACAGCAGATTGCATTAGAGCTAAAATCTTGGATACCTTGAGATAATGGCTTTTCCTTCTGTTCTTTTGAAGAACTAAAATGGAAATATTACATTATGTGGAAATAAAAAGTCTTTAGGAAATAAAAAGTCTTTCCTGCCAGCACTTTTGACACTTGTTTTTCTATTCTGTCTATTGTTTTAGGCTCCGAGCTCTGTCCAGCGGTGGGAGTATTACATCCCCCCCTCTTTCGCCAGCATTGCCGAAGTATAAGTTAGCAGACTATCGTTACGGGAGAGAAGAAATGTTAGCACTTTTCCTTAAAGACAACAAGGTAAGAATGTAGGAAAGAGTTCAAAATTGCAAATGTGATTTCTGGGTATGTACAGTTATGTGTTGATACATGAAATAGCTGTGGCTCGCTCTCTTCTGTGTGGAAACCTGCAGTAGTTCACAGAGGCTCGTCTAAATGATGCACACTTCATGCTTTAGAGAAAACTGAAGATTTCATCACAGAAATAGAGAGCCTCATGGAAGCAGGAGAGTGGTCAGGACTTAATGCTTTGTCTGACTGATTTCTGCACAACCTTTATTTTTATCTCATTGTGATGGCTGAGAAAGTTTTCTCTTCTCCTTATTGCATCTGGCATTCGTCTCTCCAGTTAGATATTAGGAGCCAGAAGGGCAGATGCTTCTCTTGTTCTTTGCTTTTGAGTTAAATGTAAAACTTTTAGTGGGGAGAAAATCTTAAAATATAGTACCTCGTTTTTGTTACTTATAAATGATCAAAACTCAAACAGTATAAAGTACACTTCTGTTATGTAACTAGTGAGAAATAACATTTTCTACTTAAGTGTACTTTGCTTTTAATTTTATTAATGGATTAAGGATCTAATTTTAATGATCGTTGCTAAGAACAGATACAGTTGCTTGTAAAATTCTCCTTACCATCTGTGGTTTGAGTTAAATGTGCACTCTGGAGTATCAGGGTCAGTGCTATATATCAGATCTGAGCGTGGTAGTCTGATGGGAGGATGGGGTGGCTGACTGGGCTTTTTAAAAATGTTTGACCCTGTCAGAATATTAATCGTGATTGAATAAGCTTTTAATCCATATCTTTGATAATCAGCAGCAGATAAACCAAACAGTATTTTCTTGTTTTGGCTCCGCAGAATTGCAGGGAGAGCATTAATCTCATGTGTTTGGTCAAACAGATCCCTTCAGACCTTCTGGATAAAGAATTTCTGCCTATCCTACAGGAGGAGCCCCTACTGCCACTGGCTCTTGTGCCCTTCACGGAAGAAGAACAGGTGTGTGCATAGCTTTGAGGCTCAGGTCCCACCCTTGTTTGTTCCCACTGAGGCATGAAAATAGGAAGTACCTCCTTAGACTCTAAGGAGTGTCCTCCTTCCCCAGGTCTGCTTCCTTCTACTCTTCTTGGCTAGATGGATGCCTCTCTTAGTTGACTAGATTCTGATTTAGATTTGAGGCTGTTGAGTATTATGTAGAGATAAGAACGTGTGTTAGAATAGAGAGAAAAAGGTATTTTTTGGGGAGAGGGCCTTCTTTTCAGAAACTTGTCATTTTTCAGAAGTAATCTGCTAAACCTGAATTCCCACCAGTTTTTACCACTAAAAGAAAATGTAAATAATCAGCTCACACAGTGTGCTTAACACGGTGCTTTTCTGTCACAGATTTTTTAAAATGATAACCGTGAGAAAGTTAGAGTTTTGGGCTGTAAAGTAACAGATTCTGTGTTACAGTGTACGATGTCCATAGATAAATAATGGGAGTTTCCGATTTCAACGAACTATGGTGATTATTGGGCTGCTCTCATAGCTCAGTTGGTAAAGAATCTGCCTGCAATGCAGGAGACCTGGGTTCAATCCCTGGGACGGGAAGCTGCCCTGGAGAAGGAAATGGCAGCCCACTCCAGTATTCTTCCCTGGAGCATCCCATGGACAGAGGAGCCTGGTGGGCTACAATCCATGGGTTGCAAGAGTTGGACACGACTTAGTGACTAAACTGCCTCCACCGTGGTGATTATAGTAAAATGGAGAAAGAAAGAGCTTTGTTGGAATGCCACTTTAAGAATCATCATTACTTTTTAAGAAAACTGCTTTATTGAGACCTAAGTTACATGCCATAAAATTAAACATTTTTGTAGTTTTTAGTAGATGCAGAGTTGTGTAACCCATCACCACTATCTGATTCCAGAACATTTTTCATTATTTTTTTGTGACAGCTCTGGGTGTTTTCCCTGCACTCTTGCCATGCGGTGCATGGTGAAATAAGTCTATTAAGAGGGAAATGCCTATTAAAAGAACTTAGTGAAACTTCCCTGGTGGTTCAGAACTGATGGGGAGCTAAGATCTCACAAGCCACGAGGCATGGCCAAATAAAAATTAGACTTCTGTTAACCTGCGTTAAGTTTTAAGAAAGGTGTGATATTTATTTGGTGACTTTGAGCATCATCCTTCTGTAAGCAATTTTGTTTGATTTGCGGTTTCTCCTAAATCAGGCTGTGTGGTGTGCTTAGTCACTCAGTCGTGTTCGACTCTTTGCAACCCCATGGACTGTAGCCCGCCGAGCTCTTCTGTCCATGGGGATTCTCCGGGCAAGAATACTGGAGTGGGTTGTCATGCCTTCCTCCAGGGGATCTTCCCAACCCAGGATTGAATCCAGGTCTTCCGCTTTGCAGGCAGATTCTTTACCATCTGAGCCACCACGAGAGCCCAGGAATACCAGAGTAGGTATCCTATCCCTTCTCCAGGGGATCTTCCCGACCCTGGAATCTGACCAGAAGGATTCTTTACCAGCTGAGCTACCAGGGAGGGCCAAAATCAGGCTAATAGTTCCTTCTTTATTCATGAAACCCAGTATCATCTAGGGTCATCAACAAATACTTTCATTGATCAAAAGTTGTTATTGTTATAAAGAATTCATGGGAAAGGAAGGGTCCTGTCTCTAGTAATTGCTGAAAAGTTTCTTTTCAAAATGGTAAATTTCCTTAAAAAAAAAATTGGACATCTGGTTATATTTTGGTTTAATTTTTCTCAAAAATATTTTATTATGAAGCATTTCAAATAGAGAATATTATTACAAAGACCTGAATATTTTCAACTCATATACATCTAATCTTAAACTAATTTGTGTATACCTTTGTTTTAAGAAACAAAATTTCTCCTTCACCACAGTTGAGACTGCCTAGGGTGTACCCTGCTCTGCATTTCCAGGGATTACTATGAATCAGATTACTTTCATCATTCATGTTTTGATATTGTCATTACATATTTGTGTGTCCATATACCTATAAGAGTTTCCTTTTATAAGGTTATGAATTTTACATGGACTGTAGCCTGCCAGGCTCCTCAGTTCATGGAATTCTCCAAGCAACAATGCTAGAGTGGGTAGCCATTTCCTTCTCCAGGGGATCTTCCTGACCCAGGGATTGAACCCAGGTCTCCAAATTGCAGGCAGATTCTTTACCATCTGAACCACCAGGGAAGCCTATATTGAAGATAGCATACTGTATATTATGGAGGAGGAAATGGCAACCCACTCCAGTATCTTTGCCTGGAGAATCTCATGGACAGAGGAGCCTGGTAGGCTACAATCCTTGGGGTCACAAGAGTCAGGCACGACTGAAGTGACAGCGCCACTGTATAATTCTATTCTGCAGCTTGTTTTTTCTTTGAGTAATGATTTTTAGATTTCATTGTTTTTAGATTTCACATTCACACATATGGCATCAGTTTGTTCATCTTTGCTTTATAATATTTCATAAGTGAGAAAAATCAATAAAATACATTTTTTGCTGTAAAAGATACTCATATTTGATTATAGAAAATACAGAAAGATAAGAAGAGGTAAATCTTTCCTATTAAATCACCATGTAGAAATAATTACTTGTTAACATTTAGTATGTTTAGTTTATTTTTGTGTATCTTCAGTTGTCAAGATACACTGGTAATGCAGACTGAATCCAACAGCGTGTCAGAAGGATTATACACCATGGCCAAGTGGGGTTTATCCCCAGAATTCCAGGGTGGTGCAACATAAAACCAATGTAATATACCCCATTAATAGAATGAAGAAAAGAAAAGCACTTGATCACCTCAGTTTGCACAGAAAAAGCACACAATTCAACACCCTTTTGTGAAAGCAAATGTAACGAACTGGGAATGAAAGTGAACTTAATTAAGGGCTTTTATGAGAAACCCACAACCAACATTATACTCTGTGATAAAAGACTGAAAGCTTTTCTTCTTGGATTGGGAACAAGATAGTATATCTACTTTTACTACTAATATTGAACCTTGTGTTGGAAGTTTCAGGCAAGCTCTTAGGCTAGAAAAGAAAATAAAAAGAATCCAGATTGGAAGGGAAGAAGTAAAATTATCTCTGTTTGAAGATGACATGATCCTACATATAGAAAATCCCTAAAGAATCCACAGAATAACTGTTAACACCAGTAAGTGAATACAGCACAGTTGTATGCTACAGAATCAGTACACAAAAGTCAGTTGTGTTTCCATTACTGTGTACTTAGTCGCTCAGTCGTGTCCAACTCTTTGCAACCCCATGCCCTGTAGCCCGCCAGGCTCCTCTGTCCATGGGAATTCTCCAGGCAAGAATACTGGAGTGGGTCGCCATGCCCTCCTCCAGGGGATCTTCCCAACTCAGATATTGAACCCAGGTCTCCTGCATTGGAGGTGGATTCTTCATTGACTGAGCCACCAGGGAAGCATTTCCATATACTAGTAATGGACAGTTTGCAAAGGAAATTAAGAAAATTCTGTTTACAATAGTATCAAAACCAAAATACTCAGGAATAAATTTAAGGAGTATGAAACTTTATACAATAAAAAAAAATGAAACACTATTGAAAGAAATTAAAGAAGATCTTAATAAATGGAAAGGCGTTAGCATTTTATTAAGCTTTGAAAGACTTAATATTATTAATGATTTGCTGTCAGTACAATACCCACCAAAATCCCAGTGGCTTTTTGGGTAGAAGCTGATCTTAAAATTTATATAGAATTGCAGAGGACCCTAAGTTGTCAAAAACAGGTTTGCAAAGAAATAGGACCTGTACTTCCAGTTTCAGAACTTAACTGCAAAGCTACAGTAATCAAAACTGGTTTTAACTTCCCTGGTGGTCCAGTGGTTAAGATTTTGTGCTTCCAATGTAGAGGATGTGGGTTTGATTCCTGGACTAAGGGAACTAAGATCCTACATCCCTTGTGGCAAAAAAAAAAAAAAAAATCCAAAACAAAAAACTGTGGCTTAAGGATAGATGCACATACCAGCTAATTATAATTGAAAGTTTGGAAATAAAACCAAATCACTCCATACTGCTGGATCACTTTGAAGAAACATTTTATGTGGTTATGTATTAACTTTTGTTCACTGCTGCCATACCTATAGTGTTTTACCCTTGCTTTTGCAATGTTCCATGATTTCATTGTTTTTTCATGAGCAGTAAATCATGTGGAATTCTCCAGGCCAGAATACTGGAGTGGGTAGCCTTTCCCTTCTCTAGGGAATCTTCCCAACCCAGGGATTGAACCCAGGTCTCCCACATTGCAGACGGATTCTATACCAGCTGAGCCACAAGGGAAACCCAAGAATATTGGAGTTAGGTAGCCTATTCCTTCTCCAGCGGATCTTCCCAGCCCAGGAATTGAACCGGGGTCTCCTGCTTTGCAGGCAGATTTCTTTACCAACTGAGCTATCAGGGAAGCCCAAATCATATGGTTTAGAAATCAAAATTTATCTCTCTCCCATCCTTTCCACCAGCCGTCTCTGTCTCCTTTTCTGAAAGGCAACCTGTATTCGCAGTTTCTTGTGTATTTTTCCAAGTAAATATTGAATAATTTCCCCCTTTTTGTGTAGGTGGTGGTGTATACTAAGCTTTGTTCTATATTTACATTATTTTTATTGAAAAAATTCTCTGCAAATTTGGAAAAAGTATTCTTTTTTTTAGTTTGCATTTCTTTCCCCAGTGCAGTTTCTCAGATACTTGCATTTATATTTCTTTTAATTTTTTGTTTTTTGCCATTTTTGTTGGGGGGGGGAGATAATAATCTTTTTCTTGAGCTAGTTCTAAACCTAACCTGTTAGATTTTCTTTTTTGTTGTTGTTGTTCAGTTTCTTTTTTATTGGAGTACAATTGCTTTAGTGCTGTGTTAGTTTCTGCCGTACAATGAAGTGAATCAGCTGTATGTGTACATGTATCCCCTCTTGAACCTCCCTCCCACCCCTCATCCTACCTATCTACGAACTTGTTCATTTTTCTAAAATTAAAATTGCATTGGTTTTCATTTATGATATTTTTTAATACAGAAGCTTATTTTTATATAGCTCATTATACCAGTTTCAGTCTTTCCTGATTAGTTTTCCAATTATGAATATTTTTAAATAATTTTTTCTTATTTTTCGTTAAATGACTGCCTAGATTTCTTAGAGATGACATGGGTTAGAAAAACTTTTTAGTAAGTAGGCAGAAGGACTTGGTACTAGTTACTAATGTGATACACTTTAAGGGCTACACAGATTACTTGAGCAATCAAAAATTATTCAATAAATAATTGAAATAACAGTTGCTGAAAACTGTTGGTTTTTAAAAGGAATAAAGTTAGATATGCAGTACACCTTCACATGAAAATTAGTTTTAGAATCACTGAAGAAGTAACTCTTCATTTTGTTTTTATAATGGAAAAGTTTATCTTAAGGTGTTAAGATTTGAATGTTGTAATTACTAGGGCTTAATGTAAAGATAGGCTTCTCTGGTGACTCAGACAGTGAAGGATCCACTGAGACAAAATGGAAACCTGGAGTTTGATCCTTGGGTGGAGAACATCCCCTGGTGAAAGAAATGGCAACCCATTCCAGTAATCTTGCCTGGAGAATTCCATGGACAGAGGAGCCTGGCGTACTGCAGTCCATGGGGTCGCAAAGAGTTGGACATGACTGAGCGATTAAGCACAGCACAGCACAAAAATGCAAAATTTAGGAATTCTTGATACTTGCTAGCCTTTCTTTTTATAATATATGTTGGCATAGGACAGTACTTAGAGCTGGCAAAAGATTCATTAATATTTTGAAATTAACACCTTGGATGGTTACCTGTTCAGGAATTGTTTAGACCTTCCTAGGCTAGAGTTTTGCATACCTATTCACCCTGTTACTACTATCCGGGAGGTAAATAATTCTAATAACCTAAAATAGCTTCTTGCTACATATCTTGTTTCCTGATGTTACCTGAAGAGGATATTTTAACTTTAAAATGCAAGTTAACTGAGTGTGTGCACTTTGTGCCCACACCCTCCCCACCACATATACTCTTAAACATACATGTACACACATATATGAATGCATGCATGTGTGAAATATAATTACGTAAATGGTTTTCTTTGAACAAAATCAGTGCTCGAATAAGATCTTCTGGTTGCTCTTTGATTGGACATTTCCCTGTATGTTCTTATCAAGTTTAAAAAGCATTCAGTTCAATTGCTCAGCCGTGTCCGACTCTTTGTGACCCCATGGACTGCAGCATGCAGGCCTCCCTGTCCATCACCAACTCCCAGAGTTGACCCAAACTCATATCCATTGAGTTGGTGATGCTATCCAACCATCTCATCCTCTGTCATCCCCTTCTCCTCCTGCCTTCAATCTNAGTTGACAACACTGTCTTACATATTTGAAAGTTGCTAACACCACGATAGATTTTAAAAGTTCTCACCAAAAGGAAAACAAATTTGTAATGATGTAAGGTGACAGGTGCTAACTCACCTTCATCTGGTAATTATTTCATAATACATACATAAATCAAATCATAATGCTTTGCAATTAAACTTATACTATGTGTCAAGGACATCTCAATAAAGCTGGAAATCAACAAACCAAATCACAATATGTGAAGGTTGCTCACTTAAGGAGCGTCTCCTCATAATCTCCCCAGGAATGGAAAAGTGGAACCAGGCTGAGGTGGCGGATTCCCCCATTCTTCTACAAAAAGTTAACGGTCATGGTGGTAAGTCTATGTCTTTCTTATATAGCTCGCTATTTCATTTGCTCAGAAAATGCATTAAGTCTAAGCAGCACTCTTCTTTCCATTGAAGAGTCTCAACAAGTCTCCCATCAAATCTAGGATTTTCCTGTCCCAAATCTGTGCCCTGAACTCAGGGTCAATTACCGAAGAGAATAAAGAGGTTGGGGGGTGGTGTATGGTCATAAGGAAGCTCCAGTTTGCTTTCTTCTGAGGGTGGAAACCTCCTTCACTACTCAGGTCTCCTGCAGAGGCGTGTCTTGATTCGGACACAGGGCAAGGCTGCAAAGGTGTCTGATGCATTTGGTAAATGGGAAATGGCTGCAAGACAGCACACTTTCAATCTTTCAAGGATTTCTAGGAGAGGGGGGCGGCAGAGGATGAGATGGTTAGAGAGCATCACCAACTCAATGGACATGGATTAGAGCAAACTCTGGGACCCACTGGAGGACAGAGAGCCTGGCATGCTGCATTTCACAAGACGGACACGACTGAACAACAGCAACAACGGGGAGGATTTGCTGTGCTGGCACACGGTAAACGCTCCATGTTTTATTCCATGAATCAATGAGTAATGTACTGTGTGGTCCTCTCTGGCATCTTCCAAATAACTGGTAAAACCACACTCTCTCAGCGGCTCTTGGCGTTTGTCTGCTGGATTTGTCTTCCGGGAGGTATGAGACCAGCCTTAAGGGAAGAGAAAGCAGGCCCAGGGGACCCCAGCAAGCAATGGCCACTTCGGCAGGTGTTTAGGAAAAGAAGCGTGTGAGCAGNCTGGAGAAGGGAACGGCTACCCACTCCAGTATTCTGGCCTGGAGAATTCCATGGTCTGTATAGTCCATGGAGTGGCAAAGAGTCAGACACGACTTTCACTGTCGTTATAATGATCCTCTATTAGGACAGTCTCCTGAAGCCCTAGGAAGTTGCAATCTGACACTGAGACACCTCACAGGCATCACGAGAGTGCTGACCTCAGCCAGGCAGCTGTCTGAGTGCCCCAGGCCCCTTGCGTGTACAAATTCTCAGTGGCACTCAATTTAGGCTCCCCGTGTTTGCCATTTGGTATAGGCTGGGAGACGAGGGCAGGGGTTCAGCTTCTGCAGGAACTCGTGGGAGCCACGGGGGACATTGCTTGGTGCCCAGAAGGAAAACCTGGGGTTGCAGACAAATCACTTCTTCAAGGGTGGAAGTGAGGCTGTAAGAACGGGATCTTGGTCTTAAGGCTCTAGGGTTCAAGGAAAGGATTGTTTCTAGGAGCAAGGGCCTAACTCAGAACCCATCCACTGCTGACTCCCTATCAGCTGAGTTCCAGAAACTGGACTAAGGGCTGAGAAGACAGCAGTAGAGGAGCTAGAGTTACTGCCCCTAAAGAGCTACAGGACAAGGAGGAGGGAAAGTCAGGCATATTAATAAATTTCTATAATATAGCATGATTTAAAAAAAAAAAAAACAACAACTCTCATAGAAGCATATACATCAAAAGCCTCAGGAAGAAAGAGAGAGGAGCAGTTGCTGGAATCACCAGCAATTAGTTGTTAGAACTAGGATGTTAAAATCCAAGACTGACGAGTA
>SJYV01003225.1:1902695-1919361 GCA_006410875.1 Neotragus pygmaeus
ACTGGTGATCCATTTCACATATGTTAATATACATGTTTCAATGCCATTCTCTTAAATCATCCCACCCTCGCCCTCTCCCACAGAGTCCAAAAGGCTGTTCTATACATCTGTGTCTCTTTTGCTGTCTCACATATACGGTTATCGTTACTGTCTTTCTAAATTCCATATATATGCGTTAGTATACTGTATTGGTGTTTTTCTTTCTGGCTTACTTCACTCTGTTTCACCGTCTCTCTCTACTGATACTGATAGTGATACTACAGGACTTTGGACCACTCTCTGAGTAACAAGGGTCTAGAGCAGTTTGCCAAATCTACCCTAGTACTGGTTCATTTAATTAGCCTGGGATGGGGCCAGATAAGAGTGGTGGTGGTGTAGTTGCTAAGCCAGGTCCGACTCTTTGAGACCCTATGGACTGTAGCCCACCAGTCCAGGCTCCTCTTTCCATGGGATTTCTCAGGCAAGAATTCTAGAGCTGGTTGCCATTTCTTTCTCCAAGGGATCTTCCCAACCCAGGAATCAAACTTGCGTCTCCTGCTTGGCAGGCGGATTCTTTACCACTGAGCCACCTGGGAAGCATTTACTGGGGAGACACATCTATATACTAAAGAGACATACCTACACTTATAGGTTTGGATATACATCAATTATTTCTGGAAAGATACATGAGGAAAAGTAACCGCATTTGGTTTAGGGGAGGGAAAATGAAGAACTGAGGTCATTTTTTATACCATTCTAAATTGTCTGCATTTTTTGATTGAGTGCATATCTTACTCTTTCTAAGGGGATTGAAACAACTTTTTAAAAAAGAACTCTTGGAGTGATTCTTATAATCACCGAGTGTTATGGGCTGAATTATTTGCCTTCCAGATTCATAAGCTGACATCCCAACCCCCAGTACCTCAGCATGAAATAAGTTGGACTCTTGGAGGTGGAGTCTTTCAAGAGGTAGCTCAGGCTTAAAGGCCGTATGGGTGAGCGCTAATCCAATATGACCAGTGTCCTTATTAGAAGAGAGATTAGGACATAGACATGCACAGTTGGAAGATCATGTAAAGACATATGGAGAAAGCCTTGGTATGAAATCAATCTTTCTGGCATTTTGAGCTTGAACTTTTGGCTTCCAGAACTGTGAGGAAATAAATTTCTTTTAAGTGGCCAGTCTGTGGTATCTACTCTAGCAGTCCCAGAACACCATCACTGATCTAGCAGAGGAAGCAGTAGATCCGGGATAACAGAAAGGCTAAATCTGGGGAGTTATCAGCTTGTCATGAGGTCTTGGGCAAGTTGCTTCTGCTCTAGTTTGCAGTTTCCTCACACGTCTAAGGAGGAAACTCACCTATCATTCCTTCATGCTCAGAAGGGGGCATTCTCTATGTATGTGAAAGGAGACAGAAAAGGACAACACTACTGAGTGATCAGCTATTCTAGCCCAATGAGTTTTTACTTTTTGAACTCAAAATCCATTTTTAAATATAAAGTGTTATGGAAAGGTCAGTATAAGAGTAACTTAATTGAAATGGACCTTCTCTGGTTGAAGAAGCTCATATTGTTCCAATCCCTTTGCCTTTATGGTGGACCTATATCAACTCCCCGTGAACTATTAGGGATCCCTGGGTGACAGTCTGAGAACCACTTATTGGTCTAATCCTGTCATATTTCAGGCTTGGAGGCTAAAGCCTACACTGTTAAACAGCTCACCTCAGAGTCACCCAGTGACTCAGTATGAAAGCTGGGCTCTACTCCTGACTGACTGGGTCGTTCATCTTTTCTCTGCATTTTGGTGAGGCATTAAGAATAACTCAGTGTTGTTGATAGCATACAAAGTNACTGTTAAACAGCTCACCTCAGAGTCACCCAGTGACTCAGTATGAAAGCTGGGCTCTACTCCTGACTGACTGGGTCGTTCATCTTTTCTCTGCATTTTGGTGAGGCATTAAGAATAATTCAGTGTTGTTGATAGCATACAAAGTGTAACTTCTCTTTTTTTTTCTATAAACATTCTCAATATACATTTTCATGGGAGACAACATTTTCACCAGAGAATCTGATTATATTCATCCAGAGTGTAGACATAAGTGAGGCTATCTATACCAAGAAGAGCACAATTTACTCACATTAAAACTCCCCATTCTCTTCTGAGACTCAGCAGGCTATGCTATCTTCCAGGACTAACCTCCTTCAGCCTTCTATGATTACATAGGCTAGGCAGAAGCAGGGAGACATACTTATTCAAATAGATTTGAAAGGAGAAAAAATAACCAAACTATAGCATGAGAAAGAAAGAGACTTGGAGGAAAGAAAACATCACATGATAGGGATTCTGTGTTTCTTGGCTCCAGCTCCCATTTTTACACCTTGTTCCCTTTAAGAAAACCTAATTTCCCCACAAGCTGTCTCCTGATTGACTTTCACTTGATACAGTCACTCGATAGCACCGATCAGCTAATCCCTCCATATGGTTAAAATTAAACCACCAATCCATGCTCCTTTTCCCCCTTACGCTTGCTAATTTCTTGTGAAGATTATCCTTCCAGCTAAATTACCCTCATTCCTTTATTATCACATCCGTATTTCCACAGGAAGCTGTGAGGTTCTGAAGAATGGGAGACTTGTTGGAGCCCTTCCTCTGTCCTTGACGTCCTACAAACTCTCATGTCTTTCCCAATTTAGGAGAGAGAATGGCTGAGGGTAGGGGCTCTGCATTCAGTGACCTCTGAAATTTCTCATAGCCCAGGGACTGGTTATGTGAGATCTTTGCTGGGAATATGATGGTGATGGTGGGGGCAGGATGTCTTGCTCTTGGAATTCTCCACTTCTCCCCTCAACTCTGAAGTCTAAAACAAGACAAAATAGTCTTCTGTGTCATCCTGACCTTGAAAGCCAATGCCGTGAAGTTATTTCCTTTTCTCGGTTGTGGATTTCCATTCCCAGGGCCTCACAGAGGTTGCCCCAGAAGAATCCAATCCGGCCTTGCTGTCCCAGCCTTCGCATTAAGCATAAGAGCTTTGCATAAACTAAAGGTATCAAGCAAAGTTTGGATATAAGTGTTAGGGTAAGTTATCTAGATCCTTTTGACATTTAACCTAACACCTTACCTAATTACTGAGTTTTGCCAACTGATTCCATTGGTTTTCTGATGGAAAACTTACCATTTATGAGATTTTTCAGGTTTAACTTGAGTCCCTTTAAGGCAGGTAGGCCCTTGACCCTGAACAGTCATGGTAGACAAAACTACTCCTACATCCCGGGATGGGATAAGCTTCGGGTCCTACTAAGTTAAAATTTTGTGTGCTAGCTTCAATTTTCTGCTCCCAGGCTTCCTCATCTGGGCAAAACACCCGAGCAAGCCCATTATTTTTGCTTNTACATCCCGGGATGGGATAAGCTTCGGGTCCTACTAAGTTAAAATTTTGTGTGCTAGCTTCAATTTTCTGCTCCCAGGCTTCCTCATCTGGGCAAAACACCCGAGCAAGCCCATTATTTTTGCTTTTCGTATGACTCTTGTTATTTCTTTCTGCCCAAGTTGGCTGCACACAAGCCCAGTCCCTCACAGTGCAAGAAAAGATAGGATTCCTGCCCCAAGGGTTTAGCAACCTCACATTTTCCTCTCTGCTGCCTCTATTTTTGTTCCAGTGTACCAGGAGTTCTCAAGCCTTGGCGGTTCTGAAACATTTTACTGTGTTTTGTTTTGTAGGAAACACTTGGGTTTTATGGCTGTGGGTTATAAAAGGCTTCCTCCCCTCCCCCTCTGCTTCTCCCGGGAAATCTGATGGGTGTGACCGGTACCAGTGGGCCCTGCTGGGAAAGCCCAGGCCACGCTCAGCTTTCAGCCTGAGCCATGACTCTTTCTGTTTTGGCTATGGCTTGGTCCTAATTTTGTCCCCCTCTGGCTGGCTCTGTTTATTGGCATTAATGTTTCATATTAAAATTTAATATTTAACTTTTGCTTTCAATATTTAATGTTCTGCATCTTACATTTGGATGTTTCCCTTCTGGGAGCGGTCAGCTGCACTGCGTGATGCAAGAGCTAATCCCTTTGACTTCCAGTAAAATATCCCCTCCCCCACCCCCACCGCCTTTCTTTCTTTCCTTGTTCACCATCACTCTACATTCAAATCCATCGCGGTAACTACCTGGAGGACATTTCTGTTTTCTGCTCCCACACATATTCAACATTTATTTATTGAGTGCCAACTCAGTTGGATATTATAAAAGGTGCTGCTATGGACCCACACACACAAAAATGAGACCCAAGTCTTAACCTGAGAAAGTCAGAGAGAAAGCATTGTACAAATAAGGCAACAAGTATTAAACAAAGTTACGTGGGAAATTATAGAGGAGAGGATGACTAGCTCTGCCTTTGGAACTATGCAAGGTTATTCCAGAATGCATGCATGCTCAGTTGTGTCTCTCTGTGATTCCATGGACTGCAGCTCACCAGTCTCTTCTGTTCCATGGGATTTTCCAGGCAAGAATATTGGAGTAGGTTGCCATTTTCTAATCCAGGGGATCTTCCAGACTCAGATTCTTTACCACTGAGCCACGTGGGAAGCCCCTTATTCTGGAAAAGAAGCCATCAAAATGAGTCTTAAAAGAAATAGAAGGCCTTATCAGATTGGATGGAGGAAGGGAATTCTGTATACGTTGGGCACAGGCATCAGAATGTAAAAACATCTGGAATCCAGAGCATAGAAAACATATTTAGCTCCTTCTAGATGGGATAAAGCACCCCACTCCAGCACTGTTGCCTGGAAAATCCCATGGACAGAGGAGCCTGGGCTGCAGTCCATGGGGTCGCTAAGAGTCGTACAAGAATAAGCAATTTCACTTTCACTTTTCACTTTTATGCATTGGAGAAGGAAATGGCAACCCACTCCAGTGTTCTTGCCTGGAGAATCCCAGGGACGGAGGAGCCTGGTGGGCTGCCGTCTATGGGGTCGCACAGAGTCAGACACGACTGAAGTGACTTAGCAGCAGCAGCAGGTGNACTTTAGCATTCCAGTCCCCTATAATGAAAAGGACATCTTTTTTGAGTGTTAGTTCTAAAAGATCTTGTGAACATAGGTGTGCGTATATATTTTTAAATTAGTGTGTTAGTTTTCTTCAGATAAATATCCAGAAGTGGAATTGCTGGGTCATATGATAATTCTACTTTTAATATTTTGAGGAATCTCCATACTGTTTTCCATAGTGGCTGTACCAATTTACATTCCCACCAACAGTGCACAAGTGCCCCCTTTTCCAACATCCTTGCTATTATTTGTTGTTATCTTTTGATAATAGCCCTTCTAACAGATATGAGATATTTCATTGTGGTTTTTATATGCATTTCTCTATTAATTAGTGATGGTGAACATACTTACATGTGTCTGTTGGTCACCCATATGTCTTCTTTAGGAAAGTGTCTCTTCAAATCCTCAGCCCATTTTTCATCAGATGTTTGCTTTGTTGTTCAGTTGTATGAGTTTGTATGAGTTGTATCAGTTTGTTGTTCAGTTGTATGAGTTCTTTATATATTTTGGATATATAACAGATATATAACTTTCAAATGTTTTTCCCACACAGTAGATTGTCTTTTCATTTGTTTCATTTTGTTGATAGTTCTGTTTGCTGTATAGAAGCTTTTTAGTTTGATGTAGTCTAGTTTGTTTATTTTTGTTTTCGTTACCTTTGCTTTTGGAGCCAGATTCAAAACTTCATCACTGAAACTGATGTCAAGTGGTTTACCACCTACGTTTTCTTCTAAGAGTTTTATAGTGTTAGGTCTTACATTCAATACTTTAATGCATTAGGGATTAATTGTTGTGTATGGTGTAAAACTGTGGTGTAGTTTCATTCTTTTGTGAATAAGTCTTTTTAAAGTAGTAAAGAATTCATCCACACTCAAGAAAAGAATCACTACTCATTTGCACAAGTTAAAGTTTCTGTCATTACTATTGTTCTAGGGGTTCCAGGAAGAGCTTTTCATCAAAATATTTTAATCTGTGTTTTCATATAGATAGTCACTGCTGTGTATAATTTGGGGGACTATGGTATTCCAACATATTTCTCATCAGTTATGGGTTTCTATGTTCCATCCTACAATAAAATAACATGCAATAAAAATTTCCAAGTGATTATATTTTCTGATCATTGCGGTTAAGGAGTTCCATGGCCTTTACCAAAGCTGGACCTTGTGCCTTGGATGTTCTTCCTGCTGCTGCTGCTGCTAAGTTGCTTCAGTCGTGTCCGACTCTGTACGACCCCACAGATGGCAGCCCATTGGGCTCCATCATCCCTAGGATTCTCCAGGCAAGAACATTGGAGTGGGTTGCCATTTCCTTCTCCAATGCATGAAAGTNCTTCAGTCGTGTCCGACTCTGTGCGACCCCAGAGATGGCAGCCCATTGGGCTCCATCATCCCTAGGATTCTCCAGGCAAGAACATTGGAGTGGGTTGCCATTTCCTTCTCCAATGCATGAAAGTGAAAAGGGAAAGTGAAGTCGCTCAGTCGTGTCTGACTCAGTGACCCCATGGACTGCAGCTTACCAGGCTCCTCCATCCATGGTAGTTTCCAGGCAAGAGTACTGGAGTGGGATGCCATTGCCTTCTCTGGGATGTTCTTCCTAATCCTCATGATTTCAAATCTTACTCACAGTTTCAAATCTTACTTATGGTTTCAAAATCCCCATCTTATCTGGCTTGCTTGTCAAGTAATCTATACCAGTCCTCACTCTAATATGTCTATTTAGTTTTCATGTTTAATGTTATTTCACTGTCAGCCTCTCAGAGGTCCATTTCTATTCTTGAAAGTGAAAGGAAACCTGTTGTAGATCTGTTATAGACAGATGTGGCCTGAGGGAGAAGTATAATACAAGGTACCCTAAAGGTTGTGAATGTATGCCCTCTAAGAATGTGCTAATGTGAGAGAGGATATAGATGCATGAGAAATGCATAGGCGACTGTGGGCATGCATAGAAAACACATGCGTGCGCATGCACACACAATCTCTGTTTTAAATTAATAGTCTGGGCTTCATTATACGAGAAACATTTTTTGTTCATCATTTTGCCTTTTGTTTATTCTTCAGTCTATTAAGAGTGCAGATCGAATCCAAAAAATAAGTAAACAAATATGATAAGAAAATATCACACATAGGGGCTACCAAAGTGAAAGTGAAGTCGCTCAGTTGTGTCTAACTCTTTGCCACTCCGTGGACTGCTATCAGGCTCCTCCATCCATGGGATTTACCAGGCAAGAGTACTGGAGTGGGCTGCCATTTCCTTCTCCAGAGGATCTTCGCAACCCAGGGATTGAACCCGGGTCTCCCACATTGCAGACAGATGCTTTACTGTCTGAGTCACATAAATGGGTATTCAATGGCATACCCACTCCCATAAAAACATTGTTTTGTCTATTGATTAATGGCACTGTTTTTAAAAAACTGACTATAGTAAGCTCATTGTCACTCATGGCTCAGCTAATTAAAGCAGAATGGCACTTAAAAAGAAACTGAAAAAACAAGTCCTAAGTAAAAGCCTTTGAACCGTGGATGTAACCCCGTGGTCTGCACATTCAGTTCTTTAGTTTGGTGCTCATAATGCCTCTCAAGTGTACACGGAAACAGCAAATGGAGTTTTTTACTTAGTTACATAATGGAAACTTAGAAACCCAACTCAGTTCCCTTTAAAAAATAATCTGTGCGGCATTATACTCATGGACTGTCTCCTGTTCAGCCAGAAAGACAGATTCGATCTGGACATGTTTCTTCTCAGAATTTTGAGTTCCAGTACAAGGCTTCCAAATAGTGTTATTAATGATGAGTCAGTTCAAAATAGAAGTGGTACAAACCACATATTAAGAGAAGCCACTTAAATTTAACGGCAGGAAAGAACTGAAACCAGAGAGCAGACTGGAGGCAAAATATAGTTGACAGATGTGTATAAGAGACAGGTCTTGATCCCTGTCTCCTGTACAATGTCACAAACCTCCGTCCATAGTTCATCAGGCACTCTATCTATCAGATCTAGGCCCTTAAATCTATTTCTCACTTCCACTGTATAATCATAAGGGATTTGATTNGACCCAGTTTGAAGGTAGCCTGCAATAAAAGTCTCTTCTGATCTACCAAATCAATTCCTTCAACCTATTCCTCAGTCTTTTTTTTTTTTTCTGAGATGAAATCTATCCAGAATTTCTATTTATTGTGAATATTATCAATTTTTTCATTGAAGTTTGTACAAATACACTGCTTTTCCCTTCCTCTTCTAATTTTCTTTACAAAAACCAAGTTCACCCTAAGAAGCATTTTAATAGTCTTTTTCAGTTACAGTTTTTAACTTTTAGATGTCTTTTCTATTAATATCTCCCTTATATCATCCCTTTCTTGCATTTAATGGCTGAAACAACATTCCAAAATTCTTCCTTTACCAATATTATGTAATAATTGCTATTTTTTTTCCTATGTCTTTCATCTATCCTAAGTGGTCTCTTGACTTTTTTCTTTCTGAGTACTTTTTGGAAATGTCTTTGTCCTATTGTCAGAAATTTTAATTTTTTCCCGATAATTTTCCATATCTACATATGTGCCAGCATTTGTGAAAAGTGCAAATATCTCAAGTCCTAAGCAACACAATAATCAAAAGAAAAAAACCCAGACACAGGTTGCTGTGCATAAACGGTAGTAACAGCCACTCACTCCCTCACAGAAAGCTATCATAACGTTACTTAGGATCACTTGTACACTCTAATTGTTATACTTTAGGTTAATTAATAAAATGTTGACAAAGTGTTTAAACTTCTGTTAAAATGACTCGTGGACCCAAAGTAGTTAAGTACTACTGATCAGAAACAAAATTTCAAATTTCTCCAAGTTTATCTCTGAGAAATATCTGTTAATATAAACATACTTCTCTGTAACTCTTTTTACCTGAATATATACTAAACATTGGGCTTCCCAGGTGGCTTAGTGGTAAAGAATCCAGCTGCCAGTGCAGAAGCCACAGGAGATGCAATTTCCATCCTTCGATCAGGAAGATCCCCTAGAGAAGGGAATGGCTACCCACTCTAGTATTCTTACCTGGAGAATCCCATGGACAGAAGAGACTGATGGGCTACAATCCATGGGCTCACAGAGTCAGACATGACTGAACACACACTCATTGAGTCTATTTTAAATTATTTTCATTAAAACATAGTTGATTTGCAATGTGTTAGTTTTGAGTTACTGGCACAGTGACTCAATTATGTATATATTTCCCTGCTATACAGTAGGTCCCTGTTGTTATGCTCAAGAGTTTTTAATATGCGAACAGCACTGTTCTTAATTGCTTATACAGTTGAAAGAGAGGATCCTTCAAGAGTTTCTCAAGCCCTTATATGTCTTGCTAGGGATGTTAATAATGCAAGGTCTTAGTATCCCATTTGTTTGTTGTTTAGTCACTAAATCACATAGGACTTTTTTGTGACCCTGTGGACTGTAGCCCACCAAGCTGCAATGTCCATGAGATTTCCCAGTCAAGATACTGGAGTGGGTTGGCATTTCCTTCTCCAGGGGTTAATCCTGACCCAGGGACTGAACCTATGTCTCCTGCATTGGCAGGGAGATTCTTTACCAATGAGCCGCCAAGGAAACCCTAATGACCCATTATGCAAGCCATTTCTCAGGGTTGTATTTACAGCAAGGAATGCCAAGAAGGGAATGGCAACCCATTTCAGTATTCTTCCGTGGAGAACCCCATGAACAGTATGAAAAGGCAAAAAGATAGGACACTGAAAGATGAACTCCCCAGGTCAGTAGGTGACCAATATGTAACTGGAGATCAATGGAGAAATAACTCGAGAAAGAATGAAAGGACAGAACCAAAGCAAAAACAACAGGCAGTTGTGGATGTGACTGGTGATAGAAGCAAGGTCCAATGCTGTAAAGAGCAATGCTCCATAATGTCAGGTCCATGAAACAAGGCGAATTGGAAGTGGTCAATCAGGAGATGACAAGAGTGAACATTGACATTCTAGGAATCAGCAAACCAAGATGGACTGGAGTGGGTGAATTTAACTCAGATGACCATTATATATACTACTGTGGGCAGGAATCTCTTAGAGAAATGGAGTATCCATCATGGTCAACAAAAGATTCCAAAATGCAGTTCTTGGATGCAATCTCAAAAACAACAGAATGATCTCTGTTCGTTTCCAAGGCAAACAATTCAATATCATGGTAACACAAGTCTATGCCCCAACTAGTAATGCTGAAGAAGCTGAAGTTGAATGGTTCTATGAAGACCTACAAGACCTTTTAGAGCTAAAACCCAAAAAAGATGTCCTTTTCATTATAGGGGACTGGAATACAAAAGTAGGAAGTCAAGAAACACCTGGAGCAACAGGAAAATTTGGCCTTGGATATGGAATGAAGCAGGGCAAAGGCTAATAGAATTTTGCCAAGAGAACACACTGGTCATAGTAAACATGCTCTTCCAACAACACAAGAGAAGACACTGTACGTGGACATCACCAGATGGTCAACACCAAAATAAGACTGATTATATTCCTTGCAGCCAAAGATGGAGAAGCACTATACAGTCAGCAAAAATAAGACCGGGAGCTGACTGTGGCTCAGATCATGANTCTATTATTACGCATTCGGTATATTATGGACTAAACGTTCCCCAAATTTTTGTTGAAACCCTATCAACACAAATTAGAAGGTAAGACCTTTAAGAGGTAATCAGGATTAGATGAAAGTAGGATTAGAGGAATGGAATAAAGTGCCCTTATCAGGGTCATGAGTAGGCTTTCCACACTGTTTCTTCCCATGATAGGATAAGGAGAAGACCAAGGTTTGCTGCCTGAAGGAGGGCTCTTAGCAGACCCCGGTCCATGATGGCAGCCTGACTTCAGACTTCTAGTCTCCAGAACTATGTGAAATGCATGTTGTTTATAAATCACTCGGTCTACAGTGCTTGATTATAGCAGCCTGAAGGGACTCAGACAGTGTCCCTCCAGGTCTCATGAGGCCACAATCGGTGTGTCAGCTGCAGGCTGCAGGCATCTCCGGCCTGCACTGGGAGAGGGCCCACTCCCAAGCTCACTCGTGGCAGGCCTCGGGTCCTCCCCAACGGTGGGCCACAGATACCAGTTCTTGGCCACAGGACGTCTTCAGAGGGCAGCTCACAACTTAGCAGCTGGTTTCTATTTCCTTGGAGCCAGAAAAAGAATGTGAGAGGGCACTGAAGGCAGAAGATGCAGTCTTTTGCAACCAAACCTGGGAGTAATTTCCATTGTGTCTACCACAGATTATTCATTAGAAGCCAATCAGAACATCCAGCCCACAGTCAAGGGAGAATGTTATCCTGGACACGAATACTAGGAGGTGGCAGTTGTCTGGGACCAGCTCAGAAGCTGGGCACATGAGTTCAGGAAACAGACCAACTTTCACCCAAAGGGGAAATAACAGATAAAAACAGTAGGAACTCCAAGGTCAGCTTCTCCTGATTTCTAAGAATATTAGTTTAGAGAGAGAGCCAGGGACCTACGTGCAGCAGTAGCAGCCAGGCTTTATTACAGTGACCTCAGAGCCCACACATGAGGGAATTCCAGAGCATAACTGATTCCATATCCCAGACAGGCAGACAGCTGAGTTTGATGGGGTGACTGTGACAGGCAGAATATTGGCTCCCAAAGCTGTCCCCATCCTAATCTCCAGGACCTGAAAACACGTTACCTGACATGACCAAAGAGACTTTGTACAAGTGACTTTCAGCTCAAGGTTCTGAGAAGCGGCAGTTATCTTGGATTACTTGAGTGGGCCCAAGGTAACCACAGGGGTCCTTGGAAGTGAATGAGGAGGAGACATGATGACAGAAGCAGAGGTCGGAGTCATGTGGCTGCTGGCTTTCAAGATGAAAAGGAGCCAAAAGTAGTCAAGGCATGTGGGTGACCTCTGGAAGCTGGGAAAGGTGAGGAAATGCCTTTTCACGTAGAGCCTCCAGAACTACCATAGCCTGGTTTCAGCCCAGTAAGACAAATTTTGGACTTCCGATCTTCAGAAATTAAATGTTCTTATCTTAAGCCACTAAGTTTGTGGTGAGTTGCTAACAACAGCAGTCAGTTCAGTTTAGTTCAGTTTCTCAGTCGTGTCTGACTCTTTGCAACTGCATGGACCACAACATGCCAGGCCTCCCTGTCCATCACCAACTCCCGGAGTTTACTAAAACCCATGTCCATTGAGTCGGTGTTGCCATCCAACCATCTCAACCTCTGTTGCCCCCTTCTCCTCCCGCCTTCAATCTTTCCCAGCATCAAGGTCTTTTCAAATGAGTCAGTTCCTCATATCAGGTGGCCAGAGTATTGGGAGTTTCAGCTTCATCATCAGTCCTTCCAGTGAATATTCAGGACTGATCTCCTTTAAGATGGACTGGTAAGAGCCATAGGAAGCCAACATTATAACCTAGTTCTTTTCTTTGTTAATACTTCTTGATTTTTATCTCGTTTTTCTGATTATAAATAGCATTATCCTCTTTCTTATCTTCGAAGTGATATTTATTTGTTTTTATTACACAAGTAATACCCGTGCATTTGTGCTTAGTCGAGTCAGTCATATCTCACTCTTTGTGACCCCATGGACTGTACCCCTCCAGGCTCCTCAGTCCATGGGATTCTCCAGGCAAGAATACTGGAGTGGGTTGCCATGCCCTCCTCCACAAGTAATACCCAAATACACATAAAAATGAAAACATATATACAAAATGAAAGGCCTTCCCTGGTNCTCCAGGCTCCTCAGTCCATGGGATTCTCCAGGCAAGAATACTGGAGTGGGTTGCCATGCCCTCCTCCACAAGTAATACCCAAATACACATAAAAATGAAAACATATATACAAAATGAAAGGCCTTCCCTGGTGGACAGTGGTAAAGAATCCGGCTGCCTATTCAGGAGACACAGGTTAGATTCCTTAGGTCAGGAGGATCTTCTGGAGAGGATCTCACTCCAGTATCCTTGCCTGGAGGATCCAGGATCCAGGACAGAATACAGTCCATAGGGGCACAAAGAGTCGGACATAACTGAGTGACTGAGCATGCATGCATGCATGCACAAAACGGGTAACAACACATGCAGATTAATCTCCTTATGGTCATTCTCTCCAACCTGTCCTTTCCCCAGGTAACCATTGTTGTCATCTTGGTATATATCCTTCCAGACTATTTTCTATACCATTTCATTCATAGATAAAATACACAGCCTTTCAATATTTAACTCTTTCAGCAATTATTTATGGTGTCATTACTATATACTAAGCACTGTTCTAGGTGCTAGAGACATAGCTCAAATCCCTGCCTTCCTAAAACTTACATATGTGAAATATATCCTCTAGACAGGACCAAGGCAGCAGTGAGAATCAAGGAAGTGACTTCATTTGCCAGGTCTGTGCTGTCCATTACATAGCCTCTAAGTGTGTGTGGCTGTTGAGCACTTGTCATGTGGCCAGTCCTAACCAAGATGTAAGTGGAAATACACATTGGATTTTTAAGACAAATACAAGATACAGGATGTAAAATATCTCATTAACAATTTTTACATTTATTCCATATTGCCATAGCAATATTTTGAATATCAAAATAATATAATTTGTATATATCACTAAAATTAACTTGACACATTTCATTTTACTTTTTATTAATGTGACTACTAGAGCATTTAAACTTAACAGGTGTGGCTTGTATTATGTTTCTACTGGACAGAAAGTGATATATATATGTCTGGAGAAGATCGCATGGTCTGCTGACGAATGGACTGCAGCAGGCAAGAGTGAACGGGTGGCAAGACCAGCTGGGGGGTTCCTACAGCAGCCCATTCAGTGCTTGGTGAGGGGAAAGGTTGGAGGGAGCCTAAAAGGAATTAATAACCATTCAAAAATACAATGTTGTGTTAGTTTCTTCTGTACAATAAAATAAATTTTGTACAGCAAAATTTTTGTTGTTCTGTACAAGAAAATAAATCAATTTTATGTACACATATATTCCCTTCTGCTTGAGCCCCTCTCCCCCAATCCCCATCCCACCCCTCTAGGTCATCATAGCACCCCAAGCTGACCTCTCTGTGCTATATAGCAGGTTCCCTTTAGCTAGCTTATTTACACAGTGTACTGTATGTCAATCCTAATCTCCCAATTCATTCCACCTTCCCCTTCCTCCCTGTGTCTACATGTCCATTCTCTATATCTGCCCTGCAAATAGCTTCATTTGTACCATTTTTATAGATTCCACATATATGCATTCATATAAGATATTTGTTTTCTTCCTTCTGATTTACTTCACTCTGTATGACAGATCCTAGGTCCATCCACATCTCTACAAATGACACTTAAACTAATATTTTTTGTCTGTGTCAAATCCTTAATTGAAAGATGCCTTTGGTTTCTGAATCAGTACAGCCTGTATTTTCAGTAACCGTGCCACTGAGACAGGCCAGACCCCTTGCCCAGTGGTAGATGAAAGGTTTCATGCTGGTGTAAGAATCATCCAGGTGATGATTACTCACAAGCCAAGTGATGACACGGACCTCTCAGATCTTTACAAAGTCTGTTGCTAGGCTTCTTAACAGAAACTACTAGTGCAAGTTTTTCTGTATGTACCTGGTAACAGTAACCATGTGTGTCACTGGCTAATGCATCCCATGGCCACTTGGAATAGCAACAAGAATCTCCAGATGGAAGGATGCTGCAAATGAGATTTTATATAGGTAAAAGAACATTTGAAAGTCGAGGATACAGGTACTTTATGTAAATCCAAATTCGATTTGGACAAACACCATGACCTTCTGGCACCGAATAAAGGATGACAACTCAGACACATGTTCCCATCAGGTGGTAACTCTTATCAGCTGGAGTAGTCTAAGCTTTAAGTGGTTATGGTGAGTTCCTGGTGTGGCCAGCTGTCAATAATGGTTACCATTATTTCTGTTGTTGTCGGCATCGTGATCATTATTACCATAGTCCTGTGGTTATTATTTCAGGGTTCAGTCAAGAAAGAACTTGCCCAGACCTCATTCAAGTTAACTGCAGGATGAATTTAGAGCAAGGAAGGGTTCTTTTCTAGTTTAGATAGAATCTACTTTAGGGAGCAAAGGGATTGTGACATATGGAGGCATCCTGCTGTGGTTCTTCTAACTCCATGCGCTGGCAGCTCTTTTATGTCCTAGAAATCATTGTGTCTTAATGCTTATCCCTCTTTTATGCTAGGATATACATGAGTGCTACTTCCATTGAATGTATCCAGATTTGATAAAACACAGCAAATTGCAGTGAAGCAAAGCACACAGTAATTCATGCGTGCCACATCGATATATTGGAGACGAAAATGGCAACCCGCTCCAATGTTCCTTCCTGGAGAATTCAATGGTCAGAGGAGTCAGGTGGCCTACAGTCCATGAGGTGGCAAAGAGTTGGACACAACTGAGCAACCAACACAGACGCGGATATACAGTTCACCAGAACTGATGGGCATTTTAGTTTGGGTCCTCTCTGAAGCAGAGCCTGGGACAAGAATTGGGGTGTAGGTAGTTTGTTTGGGAGATGATCCTTTGAAATAGGAAAAAAGTAGTGGAGAGGATCAGGTGGGAATGGAGGAAGAACTAACAAAAGGATGCATTGCAATGGTTGTCCCGGAACCTGCGAGAAACAGACAGAATGCCTCAGAATTCATTCATCTGAAGGACTGGCATCAGACATCCATTGTTGAGGGTCTTCTGGGAGCTTAACTGCCCTGAAATCCTGGGCTTATTTTACACACAGTTGGGGTGGGATTTTGGGGTAAATAAACCCTCCAAAAACCAGGGGTGAGGGAGTACTGAATGAATGGTGAAGTTCTTCAAAAATTTGCTTTTCCACATAAGTAAGAGGACTGTCAAAATCAACTATTTTAGAATTCTGAAAATTCAAGGCTTGCAATAATCTAAGGACTGTTTATTAAAGCAAAATGGCCAAATCTTAGTAAGAACAGCAAGATTCTGGCATTCCGAGACTGACCACAAAACTGGAGAGGAGAAACTGGTGAACTAAATGTCCAGAGAGGGTTTTGAAACTTTCTGACATATTTGACAAATCCAGAAGTGCACATGCATACATAGATCTGTGCACCTGCTCAAGAAAGCCCTGTGAGGCCCTAAGCGCTCACCTTGGGGTTAGCTCAAAGCTCCATGCAATCAGGAAATGAAGGCAAAGGCAGAGTTGGAAATGGCCTGCTGGAGTGTCGAAGTTGTCCTCCCAAACAAACACAATCCATAGGCGAGAACTGGGGACTTACTGGTTCAAGACATTTAAGGAAATCTCTGTCCAATTATTAACTGGCCCCTGATCTAGCAGACTGGAAGAAACACAAGCTGGAATCAAGATTGCCGGGAGAAATATCAATAACCTCAGATATGCAGATGACACCACCCTTATGGCAGAAAGTGAAGAGGAACTAAAAAGCCTCTTGATGAAAGTGAAAGACGAGAGTGAAAAAGTTGGCTTAAAGCTCAACTTTCAGAAAACGAAGATCATGGCATCTGGTCCCATTACTTCATGGGAAATAGATGGGGAAACAGTGGAAACAGTGTCAGACTTTATATTTTTGGGGCTCCAAAATCACTGCAGATGGTGACTGCAGCCAGGAAATTAAAAGACGCTTACTCCTTGGAAGAAAGTT
>SJYV01003225.1:1919481-1938278 GCA_006410875.1 Neotragus pygmaeus
AATAATATAATTTGTATATATCACTAAAATTAACTTGACACATTTCATTTTACTTTTTATTAATGTGACTACTAGAGCATTTAAACTTAACAGGTGTGGCTTGTATTATGTTTCTACTGGACAGAAAGTGATATATATATGTCTGGAGAAGATCGCATGGTCTGCTGACGAATGGACTGCAGCAGGCAAGAGTGAACGGGTGGCAAGACCAGCTGGGGGGTTCCTACAGCAGCCCATTCAGTGCTTGGTGAGGGGAAAGGTTGGAGGGAGCCTAAAAGGAATTAATAACCATTCAAAAATACAATGTTGTGTTAGTTTCTTCTGTACAATAAAATAAATTTTGTACAGCAAAATTTTTGTTGTTCTGTTCAAGAAAATAAATCAGTTTTATGTACACATATATTCCCTTCTGCTTGAGCCCCTCTCCCCCAATCCCCATCCCACCCCTCTAGGTCATCACAGAGCACTGAGTTCCCTGTGCTATACAGCAGCTTCCCACTAGCTATCTGTTTTACACATGGTAGGAAGATCCCCTGGAGAAGGAAATGGCAACCCATTCCACTGTGCTTGCCTGGGAAATCCCCTGGACAGAAGAACCTGTCAGGCTACAGTCCATGGGGTTGCAAGAGTCGATCACGACTTAGCAACTAAACTACCACCACCACAGCATATGTATGTCAGTGGATGAACTCTCTCAGTTCAATCCATGCTGCTACTGCTAAGTCACTTCAGTCGTGTTCGACTCTGTGTGACCCCATAGACGGCAGCCCGCCAGGCTCCCCCATCCCTGGGATTCTCCAGGCAAGAACACTGGAGTGGGTTGCCATTTCCTTCTCCAGTGCATAAAAGTGAAAAGTGAAAGGGAAGTCTCTCAGTCATGTCCGACTCTGTGCGACCCCATGGACGGCAGCCTACCAGGCTCCTCCATCCATGGGATTTTCCAGGCAAGAGTACTGGAGTGGGGTGCCATCGCCTTCTCCTAAAAAAGCCATTACATTCCAATTAAAAAAGAAACAAACAGACAAAGAGAAATATACATGCAAAATTGGCAAAACGGTACTAAATTGCATATGACTGATCTGTTGTTCTGTTTGAATGTTTTATGAAAGACTATAGAGAGTCCCTTGGACTGCAAAGACATCCAACCAGTCCATCCTAAAGGAGATCAGTCCTGGGTGTCCATTGGAAGGACTGATGCTGAAGCTGAAACTCCAATACTTTGGCCATCTCATGCTAAGAGCTGACTCATTGGAAAAGACCCTGATGCTGGGAGGGGCAGGAGGAGAAGGGGACAACAGAGGATGAGATGGCTGGATGGCATCACTGACTCAATGGACATGAATTTGAGTGAACTCTGGGAGTTGGTGATGGACAGGGAGGCCTGGCGTGCTGTGATTCATGGGGTCGCAGAGTCAGACATGACTGAGCGACTGAACTGAACGGATAGACTCAAAGTTTCTTCTCTGTCTCAATCTTATCAGAATTTCAGTGGAATAAGAAGGAAGTGTGTAGTCACCTTACCTAGAACTTTTTAATATATTCCACTGATTGTTAATTAGTTCCCAGAAATTAGAGGACTTCGTCTCATTCTTCACCTTAACTGGGCCCATCTGAGGTAAATTTCTTAGTAGGACTAGACTTTCCTTTAAATTTAAATCTCCCTTGCTCTACCTACAGTGCCCTCTACAAGAATTCCAGCACTCATACCCTGATCCACAAACATCCAGGGCTTCTCACTATTGTAGAATCTCAGCCACCTTCTCCCCACAAACCCAGGAAATCTCCAGGTTTTCTAGGGCCATATGCAATACCTTCATTCACAATCATTCACCACTCACTTTGACAATTCCATAAACTAGGGCCTGTGGATTGAGATCTCTGTGCCTCTTAAAAACAAAATAAAATTATCATTCTTTGAAATCCACAGAGAACATTTGCAAAGATCTTTTTTTTTAAAAATAACTCTGTGAAACAGGCAGAATAAGAAAAAAAAAGAAAGAAAGGCATTTAAGCAATGACTTTTTCTTAAGCCTCAGGCATTTACCAGTGCATTTTAGATCTGATTTGGCAGCAGATTATTGATGTAATCATTTTAAGATTCACATATCGATTTGTCCATGGTATCCTGTAAAAGNAAAGAAAGAATGGCATTTAAGCAATGACTTTTTCTTAAGCCTCAGGCATTTACCAGTGCATTTTAGATCTGATTTGGCAGCAGATTATTGATGTAATCATTTTAAGATTCACATATCGATTTGTCCATGGTATCCTGTAAAAGCATCATGACTTCCTAGCAGTGGGACACCTGGGCAGGTATGTGGACCTCTGGCACAAACACACTCAACCTCCTGGTGTTGGATGGATATGCCAATCCTCCACCCCTCGCCCCAACACCCACCCCATCCCCAGTGACAGTGTGGAGTTTTGCTACCACCATTAATCATTAATGTGACTTGGAATAAGCTCTCTGGCCATTCTCCTAGGTTTCTATGTTTTGAAAAGTAAAGCAACTTTAAACTACAACCCTCCAGTGGAGAGATTATAATACAGTTAAGAAAGGGCATCATTTAAGAAAGGATGGGAATATGAGACGGCTTTTTCCTTCATATTCTCAGATCCTCTGGCTTTTCGTGGTGTGAGCATCTTGCCTTACTGAGTATTATTCCAACCAAGATTTATGTTTTGTTAATATATTACTGTCTTCTTATCATGAATTACTACAGATGACCAAATACATTATATATTTGTAAACATATACATATATATATGTATGCAAGGTTGTATATATACCCAGACATACAGACATATATATGTGGGGTTATGTACAGCTAACCGTGTGCCCTATTGTACATCAATTATTTAAAGGCTCTTTCAAGACCGCTTTGACAGCATGCAATTTTGCCTTAGGTGTTAACTTTAGAACTTGGCTTGACTAAATTCTTTGCATTGCATTTAGAATACAATGTCACTAAACTTCTCAATATTCCCCAGGCCTAGATACAGAGGGGAACACTGAAGGATTCCTTCTCGTTAACAAAATCTTCAGGCCCCCTCTGATGCCAGTTCCTTCTGACCTCATGGGTTGACCAGTCCTTAGCTTGGTGCCTTTCTGTTGGAACTGGGAAGCCTCCTTCCATTTTAGTATCTTCTAAGATCTCTGAAGTCTGGGCTAAGTAATAAAAATCATCCAAAACAGGGCCAAAGGGAGCCAAAACAATGAATGTTCTTTTGATACACTTGGAAAATGAATTGATCGCCTATCTCCAGAGGAAAAAAACATGATGTTTTCCATGGGGCAAGGGAGTGGAAGAATAATGTTGCAGAAACAAGAGTCTATTCACTGGAGCCACTGATGCCCAGTCTCGGAGCTGGGAGTGGCAAGTTTACATCACCCCACCCACTTACAAACACTCAAATGTGGAGTTCTGTTTACTGGCAAAAGTATTTTCAAACTCCCTCCTCCTCATCCCCCTGCTTCAAGTAATTTTTGTCTAATAAATGACTAAATGTCATTCTGTTATCTCAAAGTTGGAAGGGAGGTCAGAGATCCATGGCCCTCAGTCATACAGGCTCTGATGAAGAGCTAGCCACTTGGTCCTCGCTGGGATGCTTTGCACTCCATGTGACATTATGCCCTGACTCAGACCCCAGTGCTAGGAAAAACTGTCTCCCATGGCCAGAAAACTCAGAGGAAAAAGAGGGCAGTTCTCAAGCCTGGTACCACCTTGGGTCAATGATGTCATCACAGACCCATCTTCCTTTCACCTCGCTTCCATTTTTTATGGTCTTCAGCAGCTTCTTTCTAAGACAAATTTCCCTAAATAGTCACAAAATCCTTGCAGCAGTTAGAGATGTCACAGCCAGGGACCAGAGGCAGCAGAGAGACTATTTTTTTCTTGTTCACCTCCTTGAAAGGGGATATTTTCCCAGGCCCCCTCCTAACCCTAAGCAGAGTTCCCTCCTCATCTCATTGACAAGAACTAAGTACACACCCACTCCAAAATCAGTCACCACCAAGGCAAGGGGGGCTCCAAGGGATATGGTTGTCTAGAGAGAATGCTCTCTGGAAGAAACAGAAAGAATATTCTGTTACTAAGAAAGAATGGAAGAAATTATAATAATAATTAATCACAATAGATGGGAATAGTTTATGTAGCTTTATGGTGTTATGAACTGAATGTTTGTGTACAAGCCATCAAATCCATACGGNAGAATGCTCTCTGGAAGAAACAGAAAGAATATTCTGTTACTAAGAAAGAATGGAAGAAATTATAATAATAATTAATCACAATAGATGGGAATAGTTTATGTAGCTTTATGGTGTTATGAACTGAATGTTTGTGTACAAGCCATCAAATCCATACGGTGATACCCTAACTTCAGTGTGTTGCTATCAGGAGGTGGGGGCCTTTGAGAGATGATGAGGGTGGAGTCTTCATGAATGAGATTCGTGCCCGCGTAACAAAGACCCCAGAGAACTTTCTCAACCCTTCCAACATATAAGAACACTATGAGAAGACAGCCATCTGAGAACTAGAAAACCAGAGCCATGATTTTGATTTTCCCAGCCTTCAGAACTATAAGAAATATAAATTAAGTCACCGAGTATCCATATTTTTGTTATAGCAGCATAAATGGACTGAAGCATGTAGGAACAATTGGAACCTTTTATTTGACTTTTCATTCTGTTTCTCTCACTCTTGGATCTGAAATTACAGCCTCTCATCATCATTTGTATTTTCGCCTAAAGTTACTGCATACTTAATATGTGCCAGGAACTGTGCAAAGCTGTTCCCATGAATTCTGTCCTTAATTTTTCACAACAGCCTTGTGAAATAGGTATTGCTATCCTCATTATACAGTAAATCAAGCCCAGGAAAGGTTAAGTAACTTGCCCATATTTGCACAATTAGTGGAAAGGCCAGGACTGGAGTCAGATTCCTAAAATTCCAAATAGATAACAACGGCACCCACTCCAGCACTCTTGCCTGGAAAATCCAATGGATGGAGGAGCCTGGTGGGCTGCAGTCCATGGGGTCGCTACGAGTCAGACACGACTGAGCGACTTCACTTTCACGCATTGGAAAAGGAAATGGCAGCCCACTCCAGTGTTCTTGCCTGCAGAATCCTAGGGATGGNAGGAGCCTGGTGGGCTGCAGTCCATGGGGTCGCTACGAGTCAGACACGACTGAGCGACTTCACTTTCACGCATTGGAAAAGGAAATGGCAGCCCACTCCAGTGTTCTTGCCTGCAGAATCCCAGGGATGGAGGAACCTGGTGGGCTGCCATCTCTGGGGTCTCACAGAATCAGACACAACTGAAGCGACTTAGCAGCAGCAGCAACATGTAATAGCTGACTCTCCATGCTAGGGAATAGAAAAAGCAAACAGACATAGTTCTTGCCTTTATGGAAGCTACTATTTACTGGAAAAGAAAAATAGAAACAGATTACACAAATTCTACGAAATTTTGGTAGTTATTCTTCAGTTCAGTTCAGTTGCTCAGTTGTGTCTGACTCTTCCCTGTCCATCGCCAACTCCTGGAGTTTACCCAAACTCATGTCCATTGAGTCAGTGATGCCATCCAACTATCTCACCCTCTGTCGTCCCCTTCTCCTCCCACCTCAATCTTTCCTAGAATCAAGGTCTTTTCAAATGAGTCAGGTCTTCGCATCAGGTGGTCAAAGTATTGGAGATTCAGCTTCAGCATCAGTCCTTCAAATGAATATTCAGGACTGATTTCCTTTAAGATGGACTAGTTGGATTTCCTTGCAATTCAAGGGCCTCTCAAGAGTATTCTCCAATACAACTTAAAAGCATCAATTCTTTGGCACTCGGCTCTCTTTATAGTCCAACTCTCACATCCATACATGACCACTGGAAAAACCATAGCCTTGACTAGATGGACCTTTGTTGGCAAAGTAATGTCTCTGCTTTTTAGTGTACTCTCTAGGTTGGTCATAACTTTCCTTCCAAGGAGTAAGAGTCTTTTAATTTCATGACTGCAGTCACCATCTGCAATGATTTTGGAGCCCCTCCAAAATAAAGTCTGACACTGTTTCCACTGTTTCCCCATCTATTTCCCATGAAGTGATGGGACCGGATGCCATGATCTTAGTTTTCTGAATGTTGAGTTTTAAGCCTACTTTTTCACTCTCCTCTTTCACTTTCATCAAGAGGCTCTTTAGTTCTTCTTCACTTTCTGCCATGTAGTTATTATAAAGGGAAAGAAATGAAAGTGAGCCATCATTTATACTATGAAAGTTGCTCAATCATGTCTGATTCTATACAGTCTATGGAATTCTCCAGGCCAGAATACTGGAATGGGCAGCCTTTCCCTTCTCCAGGGGATCTTCCCAACCCAGGAATTGAACTGCAGGTCTCCTGCATTGCAGGCAGATTCTTCACCAGCGGAGTTATCATGTATAAGCCCACTTATACTATGAACTATCAGTGTAAGCCCAGCTATACTATGGTGACCAAACAAGCAGGCTTTCTGAAAGGGGACTTTATGCTAAATATGAGCAATGAGTAGGAACCAGGTGAAGGGAAGAAGGAAAAATTCCAGGAAAAGGCCCTGAAGTGGAAAAAGTTGGACACTTTTAACATATAAATCAAATCAGTGTGACTGGAGCGCAAAGGGAAAGCAGAGAATTGTACAAGTTCTAGAGACACAGGCAGTGGTCAGGTTATTTGGGCCACACAGGTCTCTTAAAGATATTGAATTTTATTCCATGTACATTCTGAACTGTTGAGGAGTTCTCACCAGAAAACGAATGTGACTAGAGTTGACCTTAGAACTTGATCACTGAAACTACTGTTTGGAGAATGGATGAACTAGAGAAAGAACAGACATAAAGAGATCGGTTGGTAGACTATTACAGTCCCCAAGAAAGCAGTGAGGGTTGGTGGCCATGGAGCCATAGTCGAGAAGATGGAAATGCAAGGTGGAAGTGACTGGAGTTGAATGGGATTGAAGGCAATGGGGAGGGGGAGGGAGTTGTTGAAGATGGTTCCCAGTTTCTGGTTCCTACAGCCGATGTGAAATAGAGAAGCCACTGGCAGGGGACAAAACAACAACAAGCCACATACAAAGAGTTGGATTCAGAATAGCATGAGATACCACTAGAGTAGCATTAAAAGCTGAAACACAAATGGATAAAGTCTTCAAAATTCCGAGGGAAAATAATTTTCAATTCAGAATTATATTCCTAATCAAGTAANGGGGGGCTCCAAGGGATATGGTTGTCTAGAGAGAATGCTCTCTGGAAGAAACAGAAAGAATATTCTGTTACTAAGAAAGAATGGAAGAAATTATAATAATAATTAATCACAATAGATGGGAATAGTTTATGTAGCTTTATGGTGTTATGAACTGAATGTTTGTGTACAAGCCATCAAATCCATACGGTGATACCCTAACTTCAGTGTGTTGCTATCAGGAGGTGGGGGCCTTTGAGAGATGATGAGGGTGGAGTCTTCATGAATGAGATTCGTGCCCGCGTAACAAAGACCCCAGAGAACTTTCTCAACCCTTCCAACATATAAGAACACTATGAGAAGACAGCCATCTGAGAACTAGAAAACCAGAGCCATGATTTTGATTTTCCCAGCCTTCAGAACTATAAGAAATATAAATTAAGTCACCGAGTATCCATATTTTTGTTATAGCAGCATAAATGGACTGAAGCATGTAGGAACAATTGGAACCTTTTATTTGACTTTTCATTCTGTTTCTCTCACTCTTGGATCTGAAATTACAGCCTCTCATCATCATTTGTATTTTCGCCTAAAGTTACTGCATACTTAATATGTGCCAGGAACTGTGCAAAGCTGTTCCCATGAATTCTGTCCTTAATTTTTCACAACAGCCTTGTGAAATAGGTATTGCTATCCTCATTATACAGTAAATCAAGCCCAGGAAAGGTTAAGTAACTTGCCCATATTTGCACAATTAGTGGAAAGGCCAGGACTGGAGTCAGATTCCTAAAATTCCAAATAGATAACAACGGCACCCACTCCAGCACTCTTGCCTGGAAAATCCAATGGATGGAGGAGCCTGGTGGGCTGCAGTCCATGGGGTCGCTACGAGTCAGACACGACTGAGCGACTTCACTTTCACGCATTGGAAAAGGAAATGGCAGCCCACTCCAGTGTTCTTGCCTGCAGAATCCCAGGGATGGAGGAACCTGGTGGGCTGCCATCTCTGGGGTCTCACAGAATCAGACACAACTGAAGCGACTTAGCAGCAGCAGCAACATGTAATAGCTGACTCTCCATGCTAGGGAATAGAAAAAGCAAACAGACATAGTTCTTGCCTTTATGGAAGCTACTATTTACTGGAAAAGAAAAATAGAAACAGATTACACAAATTCTACGAAATTTTGGTAGTTATTCTTCAGTTCAGTTCAGTTGCTCAGTTGTGTCTGACTCTTCCCTGTCCATCGCCAACTCCTGGAGTTTACCCAAACTCATGTCCATTGAGTCAGTGATGCCATCCAACTATCTCACCCTCTGTCGTCCCCTTCTCCTCCCACCTCAATCTTTCCTAGAATCAAGGTCTTTTCAAATGAGTCAGGTCTTCGCATCAGGTGGTCAAAGTATTGGAGATTCAGCTTCAGCATCAGTCCTTCAAATGAATATTCAGGACTGATTTCCTTTAAGATGGACTAGTTGGATTTCCTTGCAATTCAAGGGCCTCTCAAGAGTATTCTCCAATACAACTTAAAAGCATCAATTCTTTGGCACTCGGCTCTCTTTATAGTCCAACTCTCACATCCATACATGACCACTGGAAAAACCATAGCCTTGACTAGATGGACCTTTGTTGGCAAAGTAATGTCTCTGCTTTTTAGTGTACTCTCTAGGTTGGTCATAACTTTCCTTCCAAGGAGTAAGAGTCTTTTAATTTCATGACTGCAGTCACCATCTGCAATGATTTTGGAGCCCCTCCAAAATAAAGTCTGACACTGTTTCCACTGTTTCCCCATCTATTTCCCATGAAGTGATGGGACCGGATGCCATGATCTTAGTTTTCTGAATGTTGAGTTTTAAGCCTACTTTTTCACTCTCCTCTTTCACTTTCATCAAGAGGCTCTTTAGTTCTTCTTCACTTTCTGCCATGTAGTTATTATAAAGGGAAAGAAATGAAAGTGAGCCATCATTTATACTATGAAAGTTGCTCAATCATGTCTGATTCTATACAGTCTATGGAATTCTCCAGGCCAGAATACTGGAATGGGCAGCCTTTCCCTTCTCCAGGGGATCTTCCCAACCCAGGAATTGAACTGCAGGTCTCCTGCATTGCAGGCAGATTCTTCACCAGCGGAGTTATCATGTATAAGCCCACTTATACTATGAACTATCAGTGTAAGCCCACCTATACTATGGTGACCAAACAAGCAGGCTTTCTGAAAGGGGACTTTATGCTAAATATGAGCAATGAGTAGGAACCAGGTGAAGGGAAGAAGGAAAAATTCCAGGAAAAGGCCCTGAAGTGGAAAAAGTTGGGCACTTTTAACATATAAATCAAATCAGTGTGACTGGAGCGCAAAGGGAAAGCAGAGAATTGTACAAGTTCTAGAGACACAGGCAGCGGTCAGGTTATTTGGGCCACACAGGTCTCTTAAAGATATTGAATTTTATTCCATGTACATTCTGAACTGTTGAGGAGTTCTCACCAGAAAACGAATGTGACTAGAGTTGACCTTAGAACTTGATCACTGAAACTACTGTTTGGAGAATGGATGAACTAGAGAAAGAACAGACATAAAGAGATCGGTTGGTAGACTATTACAGTCCCCAAGAAAGCAGTGAGGGTTGGTGGCCATGGAGCCATAGTCGAGAAGATGGAAATGCAAGGTGGAAGTGACTGGAGTTGAATGGGATTGAAGGCAATGGGGAGGGGGAGGGAGTTGTTGAAGATGGTTCCCAGTTTCTGGTTCCTACAGCCGATGTGAAATAGAGAAGCCACTGGCAGGGGACAAAACAACAACAAGCCACATACAAAGAGTTGGATTCAGAATAGCATGAGATACCACTAGAGTAGCATTAAAAGCTGAAACACAAATGGATAAAGTCTTCAAAATTCCGAGGGAAAATAATTTTCAATTCAGAATTATATTCCTAATCAAGTAACAGAAGAAGAAAAATTTATGTAAGCAGGAAAGATTTTTAAAACTTTACCTCCCATGTGTCTTTTCCCAGGATACCTAAGGAAGCTATCCCATAAAATGAAGGCATGGTCAAAGGAAGAAATCCCAAGATACGGGATACGAAAGAGAGAGGCGAAGGACTTTTGCAAAATGGCCATCAGTTCCAGGATGACAACTCTGTAGAAAGATTTGAAGGTAACCAGTCCCAACCGAGTACCAGGACTAAGGGCTCCAGAAGAGATGCTGGCAGATGGGGGCAGAATTCAACTGTTAAACCATGTGGTTGACTTACCGCATTGAAAAGGTTTAGAAAGAAAAAAAAAAAAAAAGACTGAATAAGTAACAGGTACTCAGAAAACAAACAAACAAACAAACAAACAAAACAGCTGGTCATTCCAATGTTAAAGATTGATTTTCAAATAAAAAGATCAAAAAATTTTGATCTTTTTTAAGACCAAATTATGACTGTACTATAAATATAAAATGAGCATGTGTCAAAGATTTTTATTTAACTCATCACCTTAAGAGGGAACCAGTAAAATAGTACAACTAGTACAAAGGGTGAATTCAAAAATCAGAATCGTATATAAGGAACAAGGAATCCTGAAATAAATTTACAAAGACAACCACAATGATCTATTCACAGGGCAATAATCAGTTTCGTTCAAAATAGTTTTCTACTGCTGTGTAACAAACATCGTAAATTTCACAGTTTAAAATAACGCACACTTACCATCTCACTCAGTTCTGTAGATGAGAAGTCTGAGTGGGCTCAACTGAGTTCTCTGCTCAGAATCTTACAAAGCCAAGATTAAGTTGTCAGCTGAGTCAGACTCTTAACTGAAGGCTCTATGGAAGAATCTGCTTTCAGGCTTGTTTAGACCACAAGCTGAATTCATTTCCATGCAGCTACTGAAGACCCCATTTCCTTACTGGCTGTTGACGGGGATTGCTGTTAACTAGAAACACTTCTCTGGTTCTCACACTCTGCCCTCTTCCTCTTCAAAGCCAGCAACTTCACGTCAAATCCTTTCAGTGTTTTGACTCTCATTGACATCCCCTTCTGCTACCAGCTGGAGAGAACCCTCTACTTTAAAGGGCCCATGAAATTAGGATTCAAGTTATTACATTAGGTTCACTTGAATAATTTGCAGTTTGCTGTATAAAATAATCACAGTTATGATATCTCATTCACATGTTCTGCCCATGCTTAATGGGAGGAGATTATTCTAGGACCTGGGTGACTGGGAGGTTATCTTAGAATCTGCCCACCCCAGCAGCCCACCACACACAATTATTTGCATTTCTGTGGATAACAATAACATGCATCCTTATTAGTTTTCTGCAATGTACAGAATTATAAAATAGATCAAACACACAAAAAAAGGCAAAGAAAACTTGGATGATTGAACTAAATTCACTAATTTTGTGTTACCAGTTCGAAAGTCTTTCATATTTATCTTTCTGACACCTGTTATGCAAAAAATAAAGCATGCCACATGGGTCGCTTTTGAGCAATGCATACGTAGATAACCACTGGATAGTGACTTGTGATGTTAACTGTATGTCTACATGTAACTATGTGTATTGGGCTTAACGCCTATTTGTTAGTTTAACTTGGTTTTATAGAATAAGCAAGGACTTGCAAGTACTGAGTATAATGCCTATTATAGATGCTTGACATTTTTCCTATCTAAAATCTTTTTCCTTTCTTCAAGTATTAACGCCTTGATTTTCAGTTGGAAAGCCGCTGCTCTTCCATTAAGGTGGGTGATACATGACCAAAGCTAATGTGGAAATGCTAAGGACAAAATATAGTTCCAGCATAGCAAAAGGACCAAACAACTCAGGATGCTGGAGACAGAAAGACTTTGGCTTAGGGTGACAAATGAGTTTGATTCTGAAGGACCATAAAAATACTAATACTTAACATTTATTATGTGGATGTCAAATGTCAGGCATTATTTTTCATGCTTCCATGTACTGTCTCATTTCATCCTTATGATCTAAAAAAGGAGAATTGATATTACCTTTTCTTTACAAATGTAGATATTGAGGCACAGATAAATTAAGGAATTTGCTCAAAGTTACACAGCTAGAAAGTTCTGGAAACCATTCTCTTAGGCTACACTACACTGATTTTCAGAAAGTAAAATTAGTTTGTGGAAAAATAACTCCACTCCCAACACAATGGAAATCACTTTCTTATACTGAGAATGTCCAAAGAGTTTCCAAATTCTGCCCTGCTTGTCCCTACGCTTTGTACTCTAGGGTATACCCTTATAGCTCTCCAGGAGAAGCTTCTACAACCTGAATTCGGGGAGCCTCAACTCTGTTGAAGATTCAACTTTACATGTGAATCAGAAGCACCTGAAAGGTTTCCAGTTACCAGTTTCCACCTTTAGAGTTTCTAGTTCCACTGGTGTAAAGAGAAGTTCTGACACTTTGTATTTCTAACAGCTTCTCAGGTGGTGCTGCTGGTGGCAGTCAGGGGACCACATTTCGAAAACCACTGGACTAAGTTATAATAAATAAAAATAAATAAATAAATAAAAAGACTCTGATGCTGGGAGGGATTGGGGGCAGGAGGAGAAGGGGCCGACCGAGGATGAGATGGCTGGATGGCATCACGGACTCGATGGATGCAAGTCTGAGTGAACTCCAGGAGATGGTGATGAACAGGGGGGCCTGGCATGCTGCAATTCATGGGGTCGCAAAGAGTCGGACACGACTGAGCGACTGAACTGAACTGAACTGAAGATATAATAGCTATGCAGGGCAATCGGGGATGGGTCCCCACCTACCCAGCACTTTGCTTCCAAACCTAAAGGACAACCACAGTGACAAACTGGTGTATTTATTGGCAGATCACCTGTTGGCAGAACCAAGTGGAGAAGCTGGCTTGGGAAGGATCACAGCATAGCTGATGGAGGGAAACTTAATATCTACTTGAAATGGAATTAAGTTGGGTCCTGTCTCTCTGTATTAGGAGGGAGGGAAAAAGCTAACCAAAAGTATGGAAAAAATATGGATTTTTTTGCAATGGTGAATTGACTCCTTGGTATCACCAGAAAGTCACTAGTTCTTTGTATTTTCATGGCAGTCTTTCCTGAAAAATTTCAGTTACTGATGGAATGCCAAACGTTAAACTTCCAAAACCTCTAAGAGGCTTCTGGGTGTTGCCTGATATGTCTTTCAAAAAAGAAACCATTTTGGAGCTTGATTTTTCTCCTATGTTCTTCAAGAAAGAAAACTTTTCATCGTATTTCATATGCTGTGTGTTTCCTTTTACTTTCAAACGGTCCCATTTGAAAGCCTATAATTTGTATTTTGCAGATCTTAATTTGAAATACTGATGTAAGATTTTTTTCTGCTCCATGACTTAAAATTTTATTCCTTCCCATCTCTGACTCTTATTTCCACATAATTCTGCCTACTGAATGTGTACTGAAAATGCATATTTTTTTCTTTTTCGCTATTTTAGGGATTAAAAAAAACTTCTATCAGACTATTCATTGTAGATTAAAAAGAGAGTGATTGTTCATTGGAAGCTGCCAACTTCATCCTCTTCAGAAAAGTCTGAACTACAGCATTTCAAAATTCATGGGTGGTGAGTGTGGACAGACATTAAAAAGACACAAGACCAGAGTGGGCTACAGAATAAAATCCACACATTACAGAACAATTCCTTATGATGGGTCATAAAAATAACACAATAGATCAAGTGCTTTGTACCGCAGTCTTTTTTCACACCCTCCATGGAAAGTGTCCAAATTACTTAAAAATATGGTAAATCCACATTGGTTGTCCATCACCTTCCCAAACATTTCTTTCATGGCTTCTAATTTCATGCAGATGTGGCAAGACTGTTGAAGACTGGGTTCGACACACTTGGACCTTGCTTTCAAAGAAAGCAGAATTGTAAAATTTTTTTGAATTTCTGCCACCTACTGGCAACTCAAAATGCTAGAACTAAACGCAGGGTAGTGATACGTCCTGTTGGAGGCTGGTTATGGTCTTGGTCTGGACGATATTTAATGAGCACATACTTCAGCTGATCTTCTGTAGATATCGCTGATTTAGAGAGAAAACAGGGTGGATTGAATTATTTGGGGGCTTGCTTCCAGGGCCTAGGGCAACCCACAACCATCCTTGCCTCATGGACCCGATTACAAAGCAAACTTGGCATTCTTGGATTCCTTTCCCTTTGTGGTGTGGCTCTCATCATGGCCTCAGGTTGGTGAGTTGGTACTCAGATGACGCTGTTGCTTACCCCTGGTGCCTAACCCCCAGTGGCAAGGCTGGCACATATCTAGGTGTAATTCTAGAAGGCAGATAGTGTGTGTTTGTGGACTGTGCAAAATGAATCTGAATGTTGACTTGTATGGCATCTGGAATACATTCTGGAAAGTTCTTACAGGGAAAAGGCATATGGTATGGGATTGCTACCCTGGTGCATAGGAGCCAGGAGAGTGAGGGAAGATCTTTCAGCTTGAATTATAACCTAGTTTCCGATGCTGATTTTGACAACCTTAATTTCATCTAGGTTTTGGGAAATTTTCTTCAAATCTGTCCTGTAACAAAATAACATACATGTGGCACCATCTTGCTCTTAACCTTGTAACTCTTCTGGTTCTGTTTTGTCATTTCTAGGTGTGCCAAACTTCAAAGGATTCATTTCATTCTGAGGGGCAACCAGGGAGGGATCAAAGATTCTACTTCATTTTGCAAAGCTGGAGTGTTTATTACACTGAGTCAATCTCCCTTTGAAGATTGGTATCTGTGGGTGTGAAATCTGAGTCCCAGAAAAGGCAGGTTGGGGGGCAGCCACCAGACAGGAGGGTGTCATTTATACCAAGAGAGGAAAGCAGAGTCAGGGATGCTGGAGACAATAAAAAAGCTGAAGGTATGTTGGACATATGGCAAAGGGGGGTGACCATCTGGAAAAGTGGATATTGTAATGGGGCAGGCAACCATCAAAAAAAGGGAACTGAAATTTTAAAAGAGATTAAAGGCCAAGAAATACATTGAGTAATATACCAGTGAGCATGCTTGAAAAATAATGGCTGTGACAGTGGAAGTCCCAGCTCTCCGGTCCAGTCATATTAGATTTCTTTCAGTTCTGCGAGCTTGGTGCGCTCTGTCTAGTTGCTGTGCTGTGTCTGATCTCTCGGCATTTTCTTTTTACTAAACCAAGTCTTCCTACTTATCGTTCAGATCTCAGCATCAGTCTCTATTCCTCTGAAAGTCCAGGGAAGTCTCTTCCCCACCTGAGTGAGCGACTCCCGCTCTGATAGAAGAGTACTTTCTCCGTAAGACCCACTGTGCGATGCTGTGCTTAGTCACTCAGTTGTGTCCAACTCTTTGTGACGCCATGGACTGCAGCCCACCAGGTTCCTCTGTCCATAAGGATTCTCCAGGCAAGAATACTGGAGTGGGTTGTCATGCCCTCTTCCAGGCAGTCTTCCTAACCCAGGGATCAAACCCAGGTCTCCCGCATTGCAGGCAGATTCTTTACTGACTGAGCCACCAGGGAAGCCCAAGAATACTGGAGTGGGTAGCCTATCCCTTCTCCAAGGGATCTTCCCGACCCAGGAATCAAACCTGGTCTCCTGCATTGCAGGCAGTTCTTTACCAGCTGAGTTACTGGGAAAACCAATAAGACCCACAATTCCTCATTACTGGAGCTGCTTCTTTCCTGAGAGCTCTGTGTCAGTCCTAACAGAATCTTGTCTGTCTTGCTTCCATCACATCTACAACCTCAGCACCTGGCACGATACTCTAGACAGGATATGTTATTAATTCTCATTTCTGAAATTAATGCATAAATGGAAACCATTTGAGAAGGCCAGTAGAGCTATACATTTTGAAAGAACATCGGAAATTTGCCATTTCTGGTACAACTCCCTTTCTGTTGAGTGGGTAGAAATAGAAACTGACATCATGTTGGTGCCTCGTCGAGCATAGCCACAGTGGAAGCTGAGGGGCAAAGACACTGGTGATTTTAACAAATCACAAGTGTTCTCTCTTCCTTTGGGCTGGAACAAGGCCCTTCCTTCAAATAAGGCAAACTTGACGGGTTTCTTTGTGTATGTTTGGAAATGGGTGAAATCAGATCTTACTGTACAAAACAGAATTAGAGTGATCACCAGCATCTCCTCCAGAATATGTACCAGGAAACTGGGAGCCCATCAGCATCTCAGCATTATAACCCCTCTCTTCATCGTTGTCCCAGCCCAGCAAAGGGGCCAAAGACATGCCTAAAAGGGACTTCTGGTGAGCTTTCTATTTTACAGCAGTTAATCCTCAACTGGCTTGACTTTCTTTCTCAGTATTTTGCTTTTGCTCACCATTGTTCCAAGCCTCATCCCCTATCTCCTATCTGTTCCACTTTGGTGTCCAACTACATCAGTTTCTCCAACTTTTTTTCCTGCTTCCTTCCCCAGCTTCTGTAGATTCTCATCTCCTGTACTCTGCATGAGACTGTATCATTCTTGACATACTCACCTTTGTGTTCACAGATCAGATGCAACTTCACTCATTCAAGGAACATTTATCAAGTGTCTACAATGTGCCAGGCATCATTCAAGTGCCAGGTACACCTGCTGGAGGCTGAAAAATGTGCCTACATACTAAATCCCACACCCTAACTAATTCTTTAGTTAGTCATAAAGAATTTATGGCTGTTACTTTATATAATGAAAAGAAGACTACAAATGCAATTAAATTAGGAATCTTGAGATGCAATCACATGTATCCTTGAAAGAGGGAGACAGTGGAAGATGCAAGCTGGAAGAGGCATGGAACAGAGTATCCCCTAGCGACTCTGGAGAGAATAAGTTCCCCATTTTGGATTTTTGGCCACCAGAACTATTAAAGAATAAATTTTATTGTCTTAAGCCAAATAATGGTAGTAATTTTATAGTACCATCAAAAAGCTGGTCTCTTCTTAGACTTCCCAAAGCCATTCCTGTGAGTTACCATAGTACCACACATTCTCTGCATCAAACAGCTTACCAAACTGTATATTTAATACAGTGTTTCCATGTCCTCCACTAGACTACGAACTCTTTGAAAGCAGGGACTGGCACCTTCTTCTTCTTCATATATCCCCAGCAGTTTGTATGGCATATAATAGGTGTTCCATAAATTTTTGTTGAATTAATGAATCATAGTGTTATTTACTTTTTTCATAAGGGCTTCACAGGTAGCTCAATGATAAAGGATCTGCCTGCAAATGCAAGGAGACGTGGCTCAACCCCTGGGGCAGGAAAAGCTCCTGGAGAAGGAAATTGCAACCTACTCCAGTTTTCTTGCCTGGAGAAAATCATGGACAGAAGAGCCCGGAGAGCTATAGTCTATAAGGTAGCAAAGAGTCAGACGTGACTAATCGACTGAGCACACACATACACACTCTTCTTGAACGTGAAAGTATTCATTCTCTCTCCAATCAGACTGTGAGAAATCACAGCTTTGTATCATTTATGGTGCGAAGCACAGTGTGGTGCAGTTCCCAGCTGAGGGATGGCACAGGGGTTTCATATCTCATGACTGGGGAAACCTGCCTGCTTATTCAGTGCAACAGGACACCTTAAACAATTAATGATGTCTGTCATGGATGTGACAGTAAGAAGGGGTGATATGTGGACAGATACTTTGCCACCCCGACCCAGTTTTTGTCCCATAGATAAGATCTCTTTCATCTAAACATGAAACAAATGATGCTCCTGCCCTCCAGAATCTTAGAACTGAAATCTGGCATCTATAATTCATTCCCTGGTAGTACTAGCTTCTCATATTCTCAGTTCCTGCTGTGAAAATTGACCAGGGTGTGTGCCTTTCTTTCATTCAACATTTCCCCAGCAGACTCTGTTCTCGGCACTGCGGCTGTACAGCTCCTGCCCTCAGAGAGGGTGAAGACAAGCATGTCTTAGGGTGGTCCTGGTCAGAAGGAGGAAGGGGCCAGAGTGTCAGGATATGGAGGTGTCACGGAGGAGCAAATGTCTTAGGAGAAAGGGAAGACTGGAACCTGTAAGCAGAGACCTTAAATGAACCCTGGGAACTGACTGCTGAGGCACTGACTGAGGGAGGGGGACGTCTTGCCCACTGTGGCTCGGGAGGAAGTGTGTGTGACTCAGTGGCTCTCCTCCGCCTTCAGCTCCAGGTCCCAGAGGAGGCCTGGGCTGTCTGGCTGATTTTGGAGTGAGCCTGGTAAAAATTTAGCATTTCGGTCACTCCCTGTCCCCTGAGCAGAGCTCCCGGAAGCAGGATCAATAGGGAAACATCGTCAGCAGCTAGAGGATGCTATAAATCTTTTCAACCCTGAACAGAGCCATTTGGGAGCCGACTGGCAGAGGTTCCTTGGAGGTGGGGGTGCTAAGGCAAAGCTTTGGGGTTCCATTCTAATGAGCACTTCTGCTGCTTAAAGCTGTGCTGTTGGAGGGTGAGGGTGGGGAGCTGGTGTGGGTGATTCTCTATTCAGACCATGGGGTGAAAACTGATGCCTTAACAGACTGCTATAAAAATGCCCTTTGTGTTCAGCAGGTATTTGCCAAGAACATAATGTACATATGTTAAGGCACTAGGCACTACCACAAAGGTAAATGCTCTGTACTATGATCTGAACACTTGCGCCCCCCCCCC
>SJYV01003225.1:1944028-1985255 GCA_006410875.1 Neotragus pygmaeus
TCCTTGTAGTCCAAGGGACTCTCAAGAGTCTTCTCCAACACCACAGTTCAAAAGCATCAATTTTCAGCGCTCAGCTTTCTTCACAGTCCAACTCTCACATCCATACATGACCACTGGAAAAACCATAGCCTTGACTAGATGGACTTTTTTTTTTTTTAGATGGACCCTTGTTGGCAAAGTAATGTCTCTGCTTTTCAATATGCTGTCTAAGTTGGTCACAACTTTCCTTCCAAGGAGTAAGCTTTTTTTAATTTCATGGCTGCAATCACCATCTCTAGTGATTTTGGAGTCCAAAAAATAAATTCTGACACTGTTTCCACGGTTTCCTCATCTATTTCCCATGAAGTGATGGGACCAGATGCCATGATCTTAGTTTTCTGAATGTTGAGCTTTAAGCCAACTTTTTCACTGTCCTCTTTCACTTTCATCAAGAGGTTTTTTAGTTCCTTTTCACTTTCTGCCACAAATCCACACACTCAGAAAACACTCGTAAGTGTGCGAGTGAATGTGTGTGTATTTTCTAAAGAACATATTAAACATATAAGAGTGGTTTTATGGGGTGCAGGATGGCAGGGAATGAGGATGAAGAACCAGGATTAAAGAGAATAAAGAAAATGGTGATGATAATATGTCAAGAATTGAAGATTAATGGTATTTCGATCCTGTGCAACTGAGATCTGATGATAATAAAGGTTGTAAATCATTACCACACATATAATGTTTTGTATTTCTATGACTCTTTGAATCTTTCAAACTGTTTCACAGCTCTTTATTTGATCTTGATAACAAGCAGCTCCAGGGGAGACATTCCTCTTCCCAAGGTAAAGAGAAGGAAATCAAGACCTGGAGAGATTGTACCTGAGAAGACTCTAGGACCCAGAAACTCCCATACTGAACCTACCTTCTTTCTACTACAATGGATTGGTCAAATGCTATCACTGGGTTCCCTGAAGGCTGGTGGAATTTGAACCAAGCGCTTCATTTGTCTTTCTTCACATCCCTTACTGCCGGGTGAAGAAAACCCAGGTGCCTTAGCGAACTTCCCACTTCCCTCCTACATCTCAGCTATTAAGGCTGCTTCACACATTGGACTCCCATTGACCCTGGCTCTCTCCCTAATTGAACCCGAAGACTAAAACATCCTTTACAATAAGCACTTCTTTGTAATAGACAGATTTCCTGGACCCATAAAACAGCTTTTAGAAAGGGTGAGCTGTATTTAAGGAAGACATTAATATGGTGCCACAAAATGAGGTTTGCTGACATATGACTCTCTGAATAATTTACTTTAAATAAATTAACACTGGAATTTACATTTACCTTTGAAAGTCCAATTTACTGGAGACAGTGCGGATGTGCTCCCTGGAGAATGGGAATAACGAAAAACATCAGCCTTTGTTTGACTGCCTTGCTAAGAATCATAATAACAAAATGGCTACTTTTTCCAGAAAAATCTCCCTCCAGTCAACACTCACTCAGACCATCCATGAAGGGGCTCCACATATTCCCAGGATCCTTCTGTTGGCCAACAAGATGAGTTTGGCACTCAGATGGGGATGGGGGACATAGGATAGCATGGAGGAAAGATAACCCAGTAGAACTGAAAAGTTAATAATCATAAAAACAACATATAAAAACAATAGAAGTCATTACTAAATTATTTGCATATATTATCTCATTTAATCCTAGTAAAAATTTCATAAAGTAGGACCTCATATTAATCCCTTTTCACAGACAGGAAAACTTTGACTTAACTAGTTATGGTGGTGGTTTAGTCACTAAGTCATGTGAACTTTTGGGGCCCCATGGACTGTAATCTACAAGGCTCCTCTGTCCATAGGATTTCCCAGGCAAGAATACTGGACTGGGTTGCCATTTCCTCCTCCAGGGGATCTTCCTGACCCGAGGATCCAACCTGCATTTCCTGCATTGCAGGCAGTTGCCTGCATTGAAGGCAGATTCTTTGCCATTGAGCCACCAGGGAAAGTCTTTAACCAGTTAACTTGCTCATAATTCCATAGCTAATAAGTAGTGGGCCTCGGAGGAGGCAATGGCACCCCACTCCAGTACTCTTGCCTGGAAAATCCCATGGGCAGAGGAGCCTGGTAGGCTGCAGTCCATGGAGTTGCAAAGAGTTGGAGACTTCACTTTCACTTTTCACTTTCCTGCATTGGAGAAGGAAATGGTAACCCACTGCAGTGTTATTGCCTGGAGAACCCCAGGGGTGGTGGGGCCTGGTGCGCTGCTATCTATGCGGTCGCACAGAGTCGGACACGACTGAAGCGACTTAGCAGCAGCCCCAGTAGGCCTAGTATACAAATGTAAGGAGTCTTAAGTTAGAGTCCATACTTAGATTTTTCTTTTAAATAATTATCAAACTATCAAGATCTAAATATGCATGATCATTGTAAAAATGGGGAAAAAAGAAAAATTCATAAAGGAATAGAAAAAAATCACTAACACCTTCTCTTAGTACCGAGGGTTAATTTATTAAGACACGCAGGACTGATTATTTGGGCATATTCTCTTCTTATGAGATTTCATTGCTGTTTTTCAGGGACAGAGACTAATTCCCCGTGCTTTAGGGGCAGGGCTGGGAAGGGCAGTCTGTTAAACAAGTAGAAAGGGAAAGCAGGGACCTTTTGGCCCATTAAAATGAGTGCATGATTTATCTGTCCTTTCCAACTGGCAGCTGACCAAAGAGGCTGATGGGAATAGCAGGCATCTCGGGCACATGTGGTTCCAGCATATGGAACTGCAGTGCTGCCCTGGTCTGTAATGACGTCTCCCCATCATTGCTCAGGGCATGGAACAGTCCTGGTCGGTGTGAGAATCAGGGGCAAGGAAGTTGCCTGAATCCCAGGCCTGGAGATGGTACCCCCAATTCCTTAGTGACCACAAACAACCCCCAGCCAGCCTTTTGCAGGCTGTGCCAGAGAGCTCCATCTCCTAATAGTGTACACACTCAGACATACAGAATCCAACAGCAGAGCTTGAGGCTGAAGAACCTGAGCTTTGAAATCAGACCTGGGGTCAAATTCTGGCTTTGCTACATTCGAACTGCATGAATCCTGGCAGATTCTGCCATCTACTAAGTTTCCATTTCCTCAATTATAAAATTAGGCAGTAGAGTGCTGTGGCAGTGCGACACGTGGGCACCAGAATCACGCTCGACATGCCAAAGCCTGGTTCCATTACTTACCAGCTGGGTGATGGTGGGAAAGCTATGTAGCCTCTCCAGGTCTCTGTTTTCTTATAAACTAAATAGGGAAAATGGCATGGGTGAGGATGAAACAAGATGCTACATGGGAAAAGCCCAGTATAAATACTTGGAAAATATTAATTATTTGTTACTCTTAAAATGGGGTGATTAGAGTATTTAATTACTTTTAAAAATGTATGGTGTTGGAAGTTCAGTTGCTTGCATCAAATACCTTAAAGTCATCCTGAGTTCCTTTTTCTTCCTCCTAAAATCACTCTACCAGCAAACGTTGTCAGCTCTGCTGTCAAAAATGTCCAAACTCCAGCCACTCCTCACCTTCTTCCCTATTATGTCCAAGTCCAAGCCACCATTATTCTCACCAGGATGATTTCCACTGAAGCCCTCTAACTAGTTTTTTGACTCGTGTCCTTGTCCCCATACAGTATAGTCTCAATCCAGCAACATCTGGTTTAAAATTTTTAATTAGTTTTTTAAATTGAGATATAATTGACATACAACATATATTAGTTTTAAGCCTACACCATAATGATTCTATATGTGTACATGGCGCAAAATGATCAGCACAATAGGTCTGGTTAATTTCTATAGTTTAAAAGATTTTTATTTTGAAATATTGACTTTCAGAAAAATTCCAAACCTAGTCCAGAGAATTCATGTTTATCTTTTACCTAACATCCCCTAATGTTAATGACTTACATATTAATACAATAACAACACTAGGACATTAACACTATTAACTACAGTTTGCATTAAAATTTCACCATTTTTTATTAGGTACAGTAAACTATTAACTGTAGTTAACACTTAGGTACAGTTTGTATTCAAATTTCATCATTTTCCCCCATTAAAAAATTTTTTGTCCTCTTTCCAGCTGTGGTCCTGGATTCACATTGCTTAATGTTGTTATTTCGCAGTCTCCTCCTATTGGTGACAATTTTTGTTTCTTCCCTGACTTCAGTCATCTTTGAATGTGTATTGGTCCGTCATTTTGTAGAACGTCTATCGACTTGAGTTTATCTGGTGTGTTCTCATGACGAAGCTGGGATTATGCATTTGTAGCAAGCACATTGCAGAAGTGATGGTATGTTCTCCATGCAACATCCTGGGACTCCATAATATCAACACCTTGTTAGTGACGCTAGCCTTAACTGCTTAATTTCAAAGTGCCCCATGCTGGGTTTCTCCACTACAAAGTTACTTTGGTTTCCTTTGTAATTGGTTGATATTTTGGAGGAGGTACTTTAAAACTGCGCTAATATTCTATTCTGTTCAAACTTTCACCCTCCAGTTTTAGCATTCATTGGTGGAACTTGCCTGCAAAAACTATTATTTTGGTCTTCTCATGTTGATTTTGTATTTCCTTCATTCATTCGACACTTCTTGCTGCTGCTACTGCTGCTGCTGCTGCTAAGTCACTTCAGTCGTGTCCGACTCTATGCAACCCCATAGACCACAGCCCACCAGGCTCCCCCGTCTCTGAGATTCTCCAGGCAAGAACGCTGGAGTGGGTTGCCATTTCCTTCTCCAATGCATGAAAGTAAAAAGTGAAAGTGAAGTCGCTCAGTCGTTTCCGACTCTTAGCAACCCCATGGACTGCCCCACCATGCTCCTCCATCCGTAGGATTTTCCAGGGAAGAGTACTGAAGTGGGGTGCCATTGCCTTCTCCGTCTACACTTCTTAGTTTGACTATTTCTATCCCTTCTCCCCCATTTATTAATTTGTTCAATTATGTTTTTATATTATTTTTATTTTATCTTGTGGATTAAATCAAATTCTATTATTATTTATTTTGCTGTTCAAATTGCCTTAGAGTTGGCCTTCAAGTTGAGACCTGTCCCCTTTGAACAAGCACCTAATTTTCTTCAGATAATTCCTCCATTTCTGGCACCAGAAAACATCCCATCTTGCACTTTTCCTGCCCTAATCCTTGAAATAACAACCTCTGTAAGGAGTTCTGGTGTCTTTTATTGGGAAAATAGCCTTTAGAAGCCAAGATCTGGGTGCTAGGTGTATCTGCTGGTATGGGGGTGTATTTATCCTGGGGGCCCCTCCACAGACAGAACTGCTCATATGTACGGACATTAACCTGCACATAGCAGGCTTCAGAATATGTCAGCTCAAGTCATTCCTCTGCTCAGAACTTTCCTTGACTTCAACTATCCAATCTATGCCCCCACTTTTTCTCTGACCTGATTTCCTTTTATTTTGTCTCACTCTACTCATATCAGTTTCTTTGCTGTTCCTCCAGAGCAAAGCACGTTCTCACCACAAGGCCTTTTGCCCAGATTCCACCAGCTAGACCTCTTCTCACCCAAATGACTCCCTCCTGTAAATTAGACCTTTGTTAAGGTGTCTCCATATGTAGATCATATTCCCTACCACCCCATATAAAAGAATAAAATCTCCTCTCTCTACTCCCATATTCTCTATACTCCTTACCTTGCTTAAATTTTTTTCCTAAACTTAGCATGTAACATTTGTATCATTTCCTCCTACAAGTCAACATCTAACATATTATAATTTCACTAGTTTCCTGTGGTTGGTTTGTCTGTCTGTTAAAATGAAAGCTGGTTTGGCCACTCCTACATCCCTATTACATCCCTAGAAGAATGCCTAGCTTATAGTCTTGCTGTTGTTGTTCAGTTGCTAAGTTGTGTTGGACTCTTTGCAGCCCCATGGATGTCAGCATGCAAGGCTTCCCTGTCCTTCACTGTCTCCTGGAGTTTGCTCAAACTCATGTTCATTGAGTCAGTGATGGCATCCAACCTCTTCATTCTCTGTCACCCCCTTCTCCTCCTGCCTTCAATCTTTCCCAGCATCAGGGTCTTTTCCAATGAGTGACTCTTCACATCAGGTGCGCAAAGTAGTGGCCATAGTGGGCACTCAATAATGAGTGAATGGATGAATGAATGGTTAAGAGTATGAGCTTTGGAATCAGGAAAAAAAAGTCTGTACATCAAGTCCCACCTCCACTATCAAAACCAGCTGAGGGAAACTGGACACATTTCATAAGTGCTCTATTCTTTAGTTCTATCATCTTGAGAATATAATACTTAGCTCATAAAGGGTTATTGTGAGAATTAAATAAGATAATGAGAAGACGTCTTTATTGAATGAATGAATGTGTTAAGTGCTTCACAAGTAATATTCAGTAAGTGGTAGTTATTAACATCATCACAACAGCAACATCTAATAAAAGAATCTATTTTGATCACACAACCAAGTTCACCATAGATTCCTTCCCTACCCCATATCCCATGTGGGGGACCATTTTAGCAAGTTTTCTCTAACTGAGGGGCTTCAAAGGCAAGTGCTTGGTCCCACCTCCTGCAGCTGTTCACATGAGTGTTTTTCCAGAGGGTCTGAGACCATTGGGACATTCTCCAGAGCTCTAAGGCATGTTTTAATGTGCTGAACTGTGTGAGGAAACCCAAAAGGTGTAACTAATTTGTTCAACAGAAATATAAAACAGGCCCCTTCTCCTTACATCTGGAAGGAACCAGCAGGAGAAACAAAGAGAGGCCCAAAGTTTGCCAGGATGACACCCAGGTCCCCTCAAAGGAACAACTTTCCCATGTGATCCTCCAGCAGAGGGACTAGGCTGAGTTGAGGAATACTAACAACCCCCGTCTGCCATACCACTCTGCCCCCAGCATGAATTTCCTACCTGACCCCCGGCCAGTCTTTCGGGGTCTCTGAGGGCAGCTGAGAACCCGGAGGGGTTTGTAGTTTCCAGGGCGCCCACCAGACAGGTATCCAACCGGGCTTCCCCGCAGGCCTCGGGCCGCCTCCCCCTTCCTGACATTGACTCCAGGAGAGTGCTTCCATCCTCCACACGGTGCCTCACGCGGCTTCCCAGTCTAATGCTGAAACATTTATACAGGCTCAGCCACAGCAGCTGTGTGCCGGGAAATGGGCCCAGGCACCCGGAGGCCTCCCAGCCATCCAACCTCAGGAAATAAGAATGCTGGCTCCTCGCCACGCTGTGTTGGTCAGTCTCATTTGGGCCTTAGAAACGTGGATTGAAGCCTGGGTGGTGTTTGGACTCAGCATTTGAAGGAGGGGCTGTGGTCGATCCTAGGAGTGTGGACGCAAAGTCGTTGTTTGTAAAATGTGTCTAGAAGATTTCAGGCAATGAGAGGAGACTGGAGGGAACATGTGGCTAATTTCCTCGAGCACTGGTAGAAAGGGGTGTGAACTGACCTCAGATGCCCAGAGCTCCCCTCCCACAAAGTCTCTTTGTTAGCAGTACTAGGGTCTAATGCAAACAAACTATCATGAGGATCAAATGAGATCTTGTATACAAAAGCTCTTTATAAAGTACAATGTGACTGCAAGGATCCATCAGGAATTCTCTCCTGTCTCTGCTGCTGCTGCTAAGTCGCTTCAGTCATGTCTGACTTTGTGCGACCCCATAGACAGCAGCCCACGAGGCCCCCCTCCCGTCCCTGGGATTCTCCAGGCAAGAACACTGGAGTGGGTTGCCATTTCCTTCTCCAGTGCATGACAGTGAAAAGCAAAAGTGAAGACTCTCTACCAGGCTCCTCCGTCCATGGGATTTTCCTACCTGACCTGTCAAGAGCACTGTCTCTAATATATTCTAATTTGCCTGCTTTATTGTATCTCTTTCTTTCTCCATCTCTCTGCATATATGCACACAGGCTTAACTATCCCATTTGCCCAGTTGGGTTCTAAAATGGGTTATTCAGGAGAATTCATCAACTCAGGATTAAACGGTTAAACATTTTAAATGTTTAACAGTTTAACAGTTCTGCTTTGGAGTTTTGCTTTCTAGCTGGCCGACCTCCGGGAGGTTACTTAACCTCTCTGTGCCTATGTTTCCTCAGCTTAAAAAGGCGAAGATGATGATACTAGCTCCTATCTCCACAGAGTTGTTGTGAAGTCTTCAGACCATGTGTAGTGCACTTAAGTGCCAGTTTTCCTATTTACAAATTAGTGATTTTTCCAAAGCATTGGAAATGTGACTTTTGTGCATGTGTGTTCATCTGCTTTCAGTCATGTCCAACTCCGTGCAACTACCATGGACTGTAGCCCACCAGGCTCCTCTGTCCATAGGATTCTCCAGGCAAGAGTAGTGGAGTCATGTTCTCCTCCAGGTGATCTTTCCGATCCAGGAATTGAACTCGCATCTCCTGCCTCTTCTGCATGGGCAGATGGGTTCTTTTTAACCACAGAGCCACCAGGGAAGTTGTGATCACTTTTGCTTTATGCTGAAACTACACTGAATGAGTCTGAGTTGTTCTGTTTTGGTTCTGAAGTTGTTCTAAGGTCTTAAAAGTGAAAACATTAGTCATTCAGTCATGTCTGACTCTGCGTCCCCATGGACTGTAGCCCACCAGGCTCCTTTGTCTGTGGAATTCTCCAGGCTAGAATATTGGGTAGGTAGTCATTCCCTTCTCCAGGAGATCTTCCACACCCAGCTATCGAACCCAGGTCTCCTGCACTACAGGCAGATTGTTTACCATCTGAGCCATCAGGGAAGCTCTCTAAGATCTTGGGTTGCCATTTCCTTCTCCATTGTGTGAAAGTGAAAAGTGAAAGTGAAAAGTGAAAGTGAACTCTCTCAGTCGCGTCTGACTCCTAGCGACCCAGTGGAGTGCAGCCTAACAGGCTCCTCTGTCCAAGTGATTCTCCAGGCAAGAGTACTGGAGTGGGTTGCCATTCCCTTCTCTGTCTAAGATCTTAAAGGGTCCCAATTAATATGATGAGTATAAATCATCTACTGTGTGAAGTGGAGAGTGAGTTGGTTGGTTGAGCTCTCGTATTACTTGGATTCTGGCTGCCTAAGATGAACCTGATGGGTCACACTCTGTAATTTTAATCTGAAGTAGAAGGAACAACTAGGAACACAATTATTGCTGAACTCAAGTCACCAGGCAGTGCCTCCTTTGAATGCCTGAGGCTGACATTCAAAAATACTGTCATTACTTGAGAAGTGACCTCTTACGTGGCTGGGAGCCTTGTTTCAATAGGCACAATTATATCAGCACAGTGCATTCACGAAAGCACATTACTTGAAACACTGGTTCTTTAGAATTTTAATAGATGTTGCATGAAAAACAATCTTATGTTCCATGTCCGGGAAATTTTGTATTAAACAAAAGTAAGCAGGTTCCATTAACCTGAGGACTTCACAGCACCTTTCGCATGCTAATTTATGTTGTAAAGCCCCAAGAACATTCCTCAAACATCCTTGATCCCAAACCTGTCTTGTGGAGTTTATGGGACCTCCAGAAACACTAACTTAGTAGGATTTAGAATCAAACAGACATGGAAGAGTCAAGTTCCAGCACCATGTCTTGTTATCTGTCATAGTAATTTGTAAGGCAAATTAATACATTTCTCTGAGCTTCTGTTTTCTCATCGATAAAATGAGGATGATATACATACCTCCTGGTTTGTTACACGGATAAACTGTATTTGGGAAAGAAAAGTGACGTGTATATGCGGTATATGTATGGGATGAAGATAAAAATTAAAGCTGGTATTTCTAGCCAATGTGGTCTGATGGTCACAAGATTCTCCCAAATGTACACATCTGTGCTGTAAAGTAATGCTCAAAATTCTCCAAGCCAGGCTTCAGCAATACGTTAACTGTGAACTTTCAGATATTCAAGCTGGTTTCAGAAAAGGCAGAAAAACCAGAGATCAAATTTCCAACATTTGCTGGATCATCAAAAAAGCATGACAGTTCCAGAAAAACATCTACTTCTGCTTTATTGACTATGCCAAAGCCTTTGACTGTATGGATCACAATAAACTGTGGAAAATTCTGAAAGAGATGGTAGTACCAGACCGCCTGACCTGCCTCTTGAGAAATCTATATGCAGGTCAGGAAGCAACAGTTAGAACTGGNGATGCTGGGAGGGATTGGGGACAGGAGGAGAAGGGGACAATAGAGGATGAGATGGCTGGATGGCATCACCAACTCAATGGACGTGAGTTTTAGTGAACTCCGGGAAATGGTGATGGACAGGGAGGCCTGGCGTGCTGCCATTCATAGGATCGAAAAGAGTCAGACATGACTGAGTGACTGAACAGAACTGAACTGAGAAGGAATTCCCTAAAATCATGGCATCTGGTCCCAGCAGTTCATGGCAAACAGGTGGGGGGAAAATGGGAGAGAGTGACAGACTTTATTTTCTTGGGCTCCAATATCACCGTAGATGGTGACTGCAGCCATGAAAATATAAGACACTTGCTCCTTAGAAGGAAAGCTATGACAAGCCTAGACAACGTATTAAAAAGCAGAGACATTACTTTGCTGACAAAGGCCCATCTAGTCTAAGCTATGGTTTTTTCAGTGTATGGATGGATGTGAGTTGGACCATAAAGAAAGCTGAGTGCTGAAGAATTGGTGCTTTGGAACTGCAATGTTGGAGAAGACCCTTGAGAGTCTCTTGGACTTCAAGGATATCCAACCAGTCCATCCTAAAGGAAATCAGTCCTGAATATTCATTGGAAGGACTGATGCTGAATCTGAAACTCCAATACTTTGGCCACCTGATGGGAAGAACTTACTCATTTGAAAAGACCCTGATCCTGGGAAAGATTGTAGGTGGTAGGAGAAGGGGATGACAGAGGATGAGATGGTTGGATGGTATCATTGACTCAATGGACATGAGTTTCAGCAGACTCTGTGAAATAATGAATGACAGGGCAGCCTGGAGTGCTGCTGTTCATGGGTTTGCAGAGAGTCAGACATGACTTAGCAACTAAACAACAGTTACCCTTCATTTAGTAACTGAAATTTCCCTGTAAAACACCCTTGGCAGCTAACCATGGGATCTTCCAGGGTCAGGAAAATTAAGGTTTTCTTATTGCTAGAAAGATTTTCTTTTGGTTTAATCTATAGCCAACCTATTTGCCTGGAAAATCCCATGGATGGAGGAGCCTGGTAGGCCACAGTCCATGGGGTCACTAAGAGTTGGACATGACTGAGCGACTTCCCTTTCACTTTTCACTTTCATGCATTGGAGAAGGAAATGGCAACCCACTCCACTGTTCTTGCCTGGAGAATCCCAGGGACGGTGGAGCTTCGTGGGCTGCCATCTATTGGGCGGCACAGAGTCGGACACGACTCAAGCGACTTAGCAGCAGCAGCAACATAGCCAACCTACTGCAACTTCTAACCACTGTACCAACATCTGATGTAGCCAAATAAAATGCATTCTGTTCTACTTAACAACCTCATGTGAAGGACATCCCCAAGGTCAAGCTCTTTCAGAGCCTCATCTTCGTTTCATTCTTAGTAGTACTTGTCACAGTTTGCAATTATGTAATTCTTTAGGTACCAATTGGGACAGAAATCCAGTACTGACTTAACCTGTGAAACAGGATCTATTGCCCCACCTAATCCAAAAGGCATCTCTAGATCCAGCAAGCTTTTCGGGCTCTTTCTCTCTGTCTCCTAACTTTTCTACCTTATTCTTTGTTCCTTTCACCTCTTTGCAAACAGACTGTTTTTTCCCCATGAGATGGCAACAACTGTCACTGTCTCTTCTGGTATTTTACCCCTTTACAGAACAAGATCCCTGAGAAAAGAACACAAATATCCTTGCCAGAGGCTTCCACAACTCTTCGCATGATCACAGCCAGGCTCAAACCAACTGCTGAAGACAGGAGGCACTCATCAGCCAGCATGAGGCCAGGTGCCCAATCTGGGTTCAATGAATGTACAAGGCCAGCACTTCAGGAAATGTTATGCTTCATTATGAAAAGGGTAATGGATCATGTCTCAAAAGAAGAGACCCTGGGCAAGTATTAAATACAGAGTTTTTGTGTTGATATTCAACTTCTCCCTTAATTGTATGTGCTATCTTAGTAAGAGCTCCTCTCTGTTTTCTTCATCACTAGCCAGAGAATATAGCTCATGGTGGACACTCAAATAATTTATTGAATGAATGAATGATTGTTTCTTGTGTTTTCTCTTCTTCAGACTAAAGAACTGCCTGCCCTGTTCTTGGACTTTTCTTCAAATCAAAAGTTTTCAGCCTTGCCAGAGATTACAAGCAAACTCTGGATCAGGACACATGGCTTCCAACCCCACCCCTACAATGAATGAGCTCTATGACTTTAGGCAAACTGCACTGAGACAGTCTCCTCATGTGTCAAATGGGAAAATAATCCTGACATAAGTTTTGGAGAAGATTGAATGAGATCATAAAAGTGCTTAGTGGATTACTCCATATGAGATTTAAGGTAAAAATAGTGTAACTGCCAATAGAGCTTCCCCTAGAAGTTCGTTTTCTGTTGATTCTCCAATGAATGCATGAAAATAGGTAGTTAAAGATGTTTTACTTTGAGCTCAAATTCAGTATCTCTGGAAAGCTCCCACCTCCTTTCCCGGTTGTCGACACTGCATTTTTCAAGATCTCAGTGCTTTGGGGAATTCGCAACATTGACATAGACATCAGAAAGGATGGGCAATGCTCACTTCTGGAAGACACAGCAGAGGAAAGGGGTAGCCCACAGAACAAAATACGATTGGCAGGAATACCATTGCATGTTTACTTCTTCATTGTCTAATCTGTCCGTTTAACCCTCACTCTACTGTAAATGATTCCTAATTCATATAATGAAAGAAGAAAGAGTCTGCAAATCTTAAAAGCATCTGGTTTCTTCTCTGACATTGAAGACAAGAACTCTGAATTACGAGAGACTCACCTTTCTATTTAAACATGCTTTTGCCCTCAAAATAAAACCTAAGTGTCTAAACAACATAAAATCCTTCTTGACTTGATCCAAATATCTCACGTCACCCCTTCTCTTGTAGGATCTGGTTTCACCTTGGTGAAATACTTGTAGTTCTTCAAACTTGAACTTCTCTCTCGGTTCTTTCTGGGTTTTAATTATCTGTGTGCCAGGCCTTTACCCTCACAACTTCTTTTTCTCTAGCTCATTTCTTCCAGGAAGTCTTCCTTGGTTACTACCCCAAAGGACAGGCTAGATGCCATCCGATATACTGCCAAAGTGTCCTGTATTTACTGTCTTATCAATAAGGGCAGAGACCTTGTCTATCTTTTTCATTGCTCCATTTTCATTACAAGAAGTATATGGCACATAGTAGGTGTTCAGGTTTTTTGTTTTGTTTTAACATGAAAGAGCTCTCAACTCCAGATATTAAGAAGGCAGACATTTCATTAAGAAATAAAATTGGGAGCATAACCCATTGTCTTCTCCTCTATCAGCCTTGGTCTTTCCAATGAGGTCATTAAGAGCCATCATTTTCCACCCACATACATGGAATTTGGACAGTGGTCTGTGACATTTGGAAGGGATTTAGAGATCTTGGTGATTATTTAGGTGGATTTGTATCATGTTGCAGGCCCCACAGCATGTCAAGCCTTTGATCAATATAGAGAATGAATGTGGGCCAACAAATTGTGATCCGTGCTAGCAAGGGACCCAGAGCATCCTTTCCTCAGGATTAAGACACTTGCAGCTTTCTCTGTGTTCCTTTCGATTGTATTCTTGAGGACTCCCTTTCTCTATAACCAGGGCCATGACTTTTTCAGGGATGTTGACGAATACAAACTCACTGGGGAAATTGTAATCATCCCTAATCTAGCTGGAGCTTTCTGGCCATGAGTCGTAACCTTAATAAGTATAAGTAGATGCCATCTGTCTATCCACCTCCGCACGGCTGCACCAGCCCCTTCTTTATCTGCTCAGGCTGGGCGAGCTGCCAACTTCCTGCTAGGGGCCATTCTTAGAGCAAGGAGAGGGCCTCCTGTTACTCATCTGGTCCAGGTCTTGTCCTTCAGATGAGTGAAAGAGCAGCAACACAACTCATTGATTTGAGGATCCTGCCCGGTCTACTCTACTCTTTGGCAATTCAAAGATCTGTACCTTTAGAATCATTTCTTCAGATTAGAATACCATTCTCCTCAAAAGCCCTTGTCAATGTACTTAACAAGTAGCATTTAAAAAAATTTTAAGTGATAGAAACAGTAATTCAAATGTTAGATGTGGTTGTAAATAAGTTCTTGGAGGGTCATTTTAGCATGCAACAGAGTAAACGTTAATGTTGTGGAAATTGCAAATACATACATATGAAAAATGCAATGATGGTGTTTAAGAAATGGCTTCTTGTGTGCTTGAGATAAAATATTCAGTGACCATGTCATATAAGGATTCAATAAGTGTTCTATTTTCACTCATACAGAAATATAAATGATGTTTTCTGCAAATGAACTTTTGTAAGTCTTAAGTGATTCAGTGGCTCAAAAGTGTCTCCAGTGATAAAAATATTGACTTCAAAGATATTTTTTGAGTAAGTTGCTTTGCGATAAATGAGAAAAAGAAGCATACTTCTAAATCGATGTAGTATTTTATGTGTGATTCACAATATTTAAATGTAATTAAATTAATAGATTAGATACCATGAGCATATATTTGGATTATTCCATTTACATACCTAGAAGCTTATCTGTCTGTGCTACAAGCAAAATTTTCCTGTTGATTTTCTTGCAGGAAGAACAGAAAATAACCCCATTTGTGAGACCTATATGCATGCAAATATGATAAATATAAGGAATTCAAAAAAAGTTCTGATTTTTAGCATTATGGTTATTTAATTCTTTTTTGAAATGTCAAAAACAAAATATTTCAAAAGCTTTTGGGGGTACGTTTGTCTCTGATTTTGGTCTGTGTATGTGGGTAGTCTGCTTATTGGTTCCTTGGGTCTATGGTCCAAATATTATCCAATAGCTAAAACCTAGAAGGGATATCACCACGTGGTACAAGTTCAGTCACACAGAATTGCCCCTTTCAAGTTTGGGGAAGAGGTCATATCAAAATTCCATCATTCTCTCTAGGGATTAGGACCCCTTCATCCTGATTCCTGGCCTCCTGTCTACTCAGGGAATGAGACTAGCAAAATCTCATTAACCCTCTGATTAATTTCCAAGGGTAGCGGTAAAACATTATGAAACATTTGATGGCTTAAAACAACAGAAATGTATTCTCTCAGAGTTCTGAAGTTCAGGAGTCTGAAATCAAGGTGTCAGGGGGTTGATTCCTTTCCAAGGCTCTGAGGAAGAATCCATCCCATGCCTCTTTCCTAGTTCCTGCCAGCAACCCTAGGCATCCCTTGCCTTGTGTGTTGTATTACTCCAGTGTCTGCCATTGTATTCACAGGGCTTTCTCCCTCGAATCTGTCTCAACTCCCCGTCTTTTTTCTCTTATAAGCACACCAGTCATTGGATATAGGTTCCACCCTGCAGCCAAGATGATCTCATCTGAAGACCCTTCGTTTAATTATATCTGTGAAGTTGCTTTTCTCCTTTTTTCTCACCTCGAGAACTAGTTTATTGATACTTAAATATTATCTGGGGATGCAGTGTTAAAGTGTCTGCTCTGGGGTTAAATGTTCTCTCCTTAATTTTTTTTTTATTTAGTAGTTGATATCACATATTAAATAGTTATAAATATATACTTTAATTGTTAACAGCTAGTGGAAGTTGCTGTTACAGTCTAGAGTTTTTAATAATAAACTTTCTTTTTATAACTCCTTTTTGAGCCATACAATGCAATGTCAAAGTTGCTTTTTTCAAATGACATCATCCTCACAGGTTCCAGGTCTTAGAATTTTGACATATCTTTGTGAGGGCAACCACTGTTCAGCTCACAACACTCCCTTATTTCCTAAATAGCAAGTATACTATTTATTCTTCAGTCACACGAGCTTTGAAAATAGCTGCATTTCTCTGGGGCTTGACTGCTAGGCAGTACCTTCTTAGTTCATTGATGAGGTCTGAGCAGTTTTCTGGGTAAGACCGAGAAGGAACCACCATGCATTTCACCCAGGTCTTCTGACAGCATTCCTGGTCTGCTCTGGGGGCATGGAAATGAGGAGCTGAGAAAGTAGAGTCAACAGACTGGATTGGGTGACCCTTCTTTGTACTTTTCCTATCATTTATCTGTCTGTACTCTTCATGAGACCAAGGTCTGAGTGGATAGAGACCAGTTTATTCACTATTGTATCCCTAACTCAGATGAATACAGAGAAGGAATATTTGTTAATGAGAGAATGAATGAGTAAAAGAAAGGGAAGTCTTCAGCACGCCGAGCCATATATCTGAGAGCTGGCTCTCACTGGGGTCTTATCTGCCCACCCACACTTCCTCTCCCTAGAATTTCCAGATCCTCAGGGTATGAGCACTCCCCAAAGAACTGGTTAAAGCCCCAGTCTGTCTTGACTTTTCCTTCAGTTTTTTCCTAAGGATGCTATCTAGAAAGCACAGATTTCAATGCAGCCAAGTCAAAAAGGCTGCCAGTTGATGAAGTCCTGCTAAGTCACTTCAGTCATGTCCGACTCTGTATGACCCAANCTGTCTTGACTTTTCCTTCAGTTTTTTCCTAAGGATGCTATCTAGAAAGCACAGATTTCAATGCAGCCAAGTCAAAAAGGCTGCCAGTTGATGAAGTCCTGCTAAGTCACTTCAGTCATGTCCGACTCTGTATGACCCAATAGACAGTGGCCCACCAGGCTCCCCCGTCCCTGGGATTCTCCAGGCAAGAACACTGGAGTGGGTTGCCATTTCCTTGTCCAATGCATGAAAGTGAAAAATGAAAGTGAAGTCGCTCAATCGTGTCCGACTCTACGCGACCCCATGGACTGCAGCCCGCCAGATTCCTCCGTCCACGGGATTTTCCAGGCAAGAGTACTGGAGTAGGGTGCCATTGATGAAGGCCTGGCCTCCCCAAAATAGATGCAAATGAGAGAATCCAACAGAAAGTGCCTTTGTAAAACTTCTAACAGAAATAAACTTATGGTGCTTCCCCACTGGCTCAGTAGTCAAGAATCCACCCACCAATGCAAGAGTCGTGAGTTTGATGCTTGCCCAGGAAGATCCCACGTGCCATGACCACCAAGCCCATATGCCACAACTACTGAGCCCACGTGCTCTGACTACTGAAGCCCTTGTGCCCCAGAGCCCAGGCTCCACGACAAGGGAAGCTGCCACAAACGGAAGCCCCTGTGCTGCAACAAAGAATATTCCCTGCTCACTGCAACTAGAGAAATAGCCCTCTAGCCCAACAAAGACGCGGCACGGTCCAATAAATTTTTTTAATTATAAAAAGAAATAACCTTGTAATTAAGGGTGTGCTGGTGTGTGTAAGTAGGTTATGTTCCTGTATACCATCAAAACTGGGAGGCCACAGAAGAGACGATGCAGTTGCTAGAAAATCAAAATGGAAGTTCAGGCCTCAGAAAACAGAAATCCTAATGTTAGCATGGACTCCTACAGGGCAGTAGCATGCAAAGTGAAGTCTTGAGCACCTCCCTCTCCTTTCCCTGACCCTCCCATCTCCTTGGCCTCCTCCCTCTTCTGTGATCTGTTCTTATAGGGCCCTGATCTGATGTTGCTAATTAATGACTTCTTCAGTGTGACCTTTGCTAGGTGTACTGAAAGTTTGGTAGGACAGGTTGATAACAGTCCAGGAGAACCAGGGCCAAGGTCGGGGTGAAGAGAGGGGAGGAAATGTTGGTTCCACACACCTGCACCACACCTACTCTGCCAACTTGTAGGGCCAGCACGGAGAAGCAATTCTCTCTCTCTTTTTCTCTCGTCTTCTCTCATCTTCTATGTCTAGGCCAACAGTCACTAGTTTCTACTATATATCTTAATGACATTTTTTTCTATAAATACTTCCTCCCTAGCTCCAAAACGATGAGACAAATCATACATGACTTGCCTTTCTGCTTCATTCTATTTGGAGTCATTCCAGACTGCTGACAGCAAATAAAATATGGCACGTAGCTTTGATCTGTCTTCTTCCCTAGCACCCAGTACAGCTTTGTCTTAATATGTTGTGAAAGAAAAAAAAAACAAAAAACTACTGGATTGGGTGTCTCTAAGATAAGGGACCTGGTGAATTTCAATAAATTGTAATTAAAGTGGGAAGGAAAGAGTATAGTAATTTGAAGCAAGACGGTTCTGGGTTCAATTCAAAAGCAGAAACTATTCTGTGACTTTGGAAAATTACATAAACTGAGGATCAATTTCCTTATCTGTGAAATGCGGTTCTTAACAAGGAACTCACAATGTTGTGGCAGGTCTTACATCAAAAATCACAAGGAAAAGGTCTAGCCTAAAATATCTCTTCAATATGTGTAAGTTCTCTTCCCTCTCAGCCCTAAAAATGCTCTGAGGTTGACTGAGATTTCTTTTCTAACTAAACATTGTCTCTAGACGCATCTGTTCCAAGTTTCAATACAAACTATATTCACACCCAGACTTGTTTCAAATATTTCAGCAGGAGCACATATGACTTTATATATAGACTTGTGTTTTATATATGAGACTTGGGCATTCAACTGTATGCAAATTATATCTCAATGAAAAAACATCTACTCTCTTTCCTTCCCAAAATATGGGCTTGTGTTTCCACTCTCTGTAAGACCTGCTGACATCCTATCCTGGCTTCCAGCTGCAGATGTGCCCCAGCTGGAAAAGGTGAAGACAAGCTAACTGGTGATGCTATCTAACCATCTCATCCTCTGCTGCCTGCTTCTCCTTTTGCCTTCAATCTTTCCCAGCATCAGGGTCTTTTCCAATGAGTCAGTTCTTTGCATCAGGGAGCCAAAGTATTAGAGCATCTGCTTCTGCATCAGTCCTTCCAATCAAAGTTCAGGGTTGATTTCCTTTAGGATTGATTGGTTTGATCTCTTTGTAGTCCAAGGGACTCTCAAGAGTATTCTCCAGCACCACAATTGGAAAGCATTAATTCTTCAGCACTCAGCCGTCTTTATGGTTTGACACTCATATCCATACGTGACTACTGGAAAAACCATAGCTTTGACTATACAGACCTTTGTTATCAAAGTGATGTCTCTGTTTTTCAGTACGCTACCTAGGTTTGTCATAGCTTTCCTTCTAAGGAGCACGATATATATATACCCTGCTGCGGGGTGGGGACAAGCACAGCAGGATGCAAAGGAGCCTGCCTGAGTTGAAAGAATCCACTCTGAGCGTGTGCTTTCTCCCTGCCCCCTCTCCCAACTCTTCTCACTGCTCCAGCATGTCCTTAGTGGGGAACAGTGATCCCATGAGGTGATAAGGGAAATCAAAGCCACAGGACAAGCCTCTGGGAAACCTGCCCCAACCTTTTTGCATTGGCTACAGCATTGAGATCATCCATATAAGGACCTAATGCAAGTCAAGAAGAGGCACCCCTTCTTCCCTCAGCTGCAGCCCCACTCCAGGGCACCAGCATGAGGATCAAAGCCTGGACTGAATTCTCCCCTCTGGCCCTCTTGGTTGGCACCTTCCTACAGGGCACGGCGAAGCTCTAGAGTGATCCCGCTGATTGATGGATACCCGGATGCTTCTATTACCAACCCCCATCCCTGCTCCTCAAGGAGAGAGCCCCCAGGCCTAGGATCAGAACTGGAGGCAGGCCCAGCCCACATTAGAAGCCGGAGCGACACTCGAGACAGTGCTCAGCTTCACTGCTGCCTGGGCTCTTGCCAGAACTGGAGCCGGGGCTCAGAGGGGCAGGCTTTATTTTTAGCAGGTAATCAGCCTTCATTTTCTCCTTCTCAGGGAAGCCCCGCCCTTGTCTAAAAGGCCCGCGTAATTAGCACCTCACCAGCTCTAATTCCCTCCCTAACTGCCTGTAATTATCATCCAGCTGACCTTTGTTCCCTTAATTGCTGTTTGACTCCTGATCCCTGCCATACCACGCTGCCTTCTCTCTCTCTTCCCTCCCTCTGCCCTAGGAACTATTGTCTTCGGTACAGTGTTTGGTTCTTCTAATCCCAGGGAGTCTTGGAATGCCCATATCTTCTGGAAAACAACTCTCATTTGCAAAGTGCTATTTCACACTACTTTCTCCTGCTTTTCTTTGCTGGCTCCTTAGGAATCAGCTTTCGAGTCCTCACAATGGGTATTACTAGCCTCCTCTGACAGAAGAGAAAATGAGATGAATAAAATCCTCCAGGGACTTGGCTGGGCTTCCCTGGTGGCTCAGATGGTAAAGAATCCACCCACGTTGTGGGAGACCTGGGTTCGATCCCTGGGTTGGGAAGATCCCCTGGGGAAGGGAACTGCTACCCACTCCAGTATTCTGGCCTGGAGAATTCCAGGGACAGGGAACCTGGCAGGCTACAGTCCATGGGGTCATGAAGAGTCAGACACAACTGAGCCACTTTTACACGGGGACTTGATTACGCAGCCGGTCACTGGTGGAGAGAGACCACACCCGGGTGTTCGACACAGTGGCTTTCCTGCTTCCCCAGCTGAAGAACAGGCTGCTTCAGAGGTTCCAATTTCTGACCCGTATTCTCTTATCACTAGGTATGGCCATTTACTTACACTTTATAGTTGTTTTTCTTTTTAATACGTGTCCTCATGCATTTATCTCGGCTGTACTGGGTCTTCGTGGCTACGCTCGGCTTTCCTCCAGTGGCGGTGCATGGACTGTGACTTCTGTTGCAGAGCACAGGCTCTAGTGCTCTCAGCTTCACTAGTTACGATCTGTGGGCTCAGTAGTTGCGCCTTCTGGGGTCTAGAGCACCGACTCCATAGTTATGGCACACAGGCCTAGTTTCTCCTTGGCAGGTGGGATCTTCCCAGACCAGATATCAAACCTGTGTCTTCTGCATTGGCAGGTGGATTCCTTACCACCGCCAGGAAAGCTCCTACACTTGCTTTTAATCTCAACCTCAAGCTTGGCTCATGACCTTTCAATTTTCCCACTCTCTCTGCCTAGCTCAGTCTTCCATCAGATGTTTGTATGGTTTGCCCTCTTGCTTCATTCAGAGCATTGTTCAGATATTCCCGTATTTGAGCCTTCTTTGACACTGTGATGGACAGACTCTAGAGGTGGCCTGCATGATGCCCACCCTCTGATGTTCGTATCTCTGTGCAATCCCTCTCCTTGAATGTGGGCAGGACCTATAACAGGTTTCAACTACATAGCATATGACAGACTGATGAGATGTCATTCCTGGGATTATGCTACATTTTATAAGATGCCATCTTGCTGTCAGACTCACTCTGGAGACTTACTCCCTTGCAGTCTTTGAAGACATGAGCATCTATGTTAGGAGGCCCAGTGTCAAGGAAGAGAGAGCACCTTCTATGAGTTGACCTCCAATCAATATCCAAAAAGAAACTAGTACCCTCAGTTCTAGAACAGCAAGGAAATTAATTCTACCAACAACAGCCAATGTGAGTTTAAAGATGAATTAATCCCCACTTGAGCCTCCAAATGAGAACACAGCTCAGCCAACACCTTGATTGCAGTTTTATAAGATCCTGGGCAAAGGACTTGGTTAAGCAATGACTAGATCCTTACCCTAGAATCTGTGACATGATAAATGTTTACTTTTCAAGGCACTGAATCTGTACTAATCAGTTATGCAGCAATAGATAACAAATACATCACCTTATAAAACCTCTCTGCCATCCCTATTCTTTCTGCATTTTTCTCTATATACTTACCGCTATCTGATATTTATTTTTTAAAACTTGTGATTTTATTTTACTTACTAAAATGTAAGATCAAAAAAGATTCACAACTGAATTTGCAACTTCCCCCAAAAGATTTCTGGTCCATAACAAAAAGTTAACAAATATTTTTAAATGAGTGTGTTTCCATTGTAGCAATAGTTACATTTTTTATGTATACCACAACCCAATGGTACACATATGACAAAGAACCAGGTTATTTTTTTTCTTATACATCATAGACCAATTCTTTTGCAAAGTGCGAATAAAGTGAGTTACTAGAAAAATAAAATTTTAAAGCCAATTTAAAAAATATTATTAGATTCAAAAGACAAAATTACTTTGTCAGATGGTTATAAATTTTTCTAAATGCATTCTTTCAATATCTTACTTATCCTACTGCAGACCTGTAACAATCTTAGAATAGGTAACAGTTCTGAAAAGCAGGAAAACATTTTGAGTGTCCCAAATGAGCAAGTAGTCAGTGCCTTGCTGGATTTCCTCAAGTCCTTTTTCCCATTTCTCTTTGTTCTTGCTCCTGACTTTGGTGTGGAAGCTCACTCAGTGACTTCTGAGGTGTACTACCCTCAGAGGGCTGTTGGAGCCCAACTCCCATNGAGAGAGAGAGAGAGAGAGTTAAAATCAATAATGTGGCAGACATTTATACAAAAGAGACAACATAAGCTTCATGAGGGTACAACTGTTCACAAGGGCAGGTTTTGTGCTCTAAAATATTTAGAGAATAAACAAACATAGCTGTCCCTGCCAAACATTTCTTCTGCTCTTGTCTCTGTATCTAGAATGCCATTCCCCATTTTTGCTAGGTAAATGTGTGGTAATTCTTCAACACTGGCTCTAGATCAATTTGCCAAAAAGTCAGCTGCAGAAAGCCAAGACTTTCCACAAGGTCAATCTGCCAAATTTTCTTGTTCCCTTGAACTATTTATAACGTTTACAACAATTCATATTGGATGGGATAGCTTTAAGAGCTTTTTAAAAATTATGTAAACTTTTAGTCCACCAGTTTCATTTTGTTTTCATAACAGCATTTTAAGGAATGTTTAATTTGTCTCTAACCAGATTCCTGCTGCTGCACTTGGAAAAAGCAGGGACAGAGAAAGGGGACTTTTTACTAGGAGCAAGATGAAGATGAGGGTCAGTATATACTGCTTCCCAGAGAGAGACAAAGTGGAAGGGTTAGTTGCTCAGTCTTGTCCAGCTCTTTGCGACCCTGTGGCCTATAGCCTTCCAGGCTCCAGAATCCATGGGATTCTCCCGGCAAGAATACTGAAGTGGGTTGCCATTTCCTTTTCTAAGTGATCTTCCCAACTCAGGAACTGAACCCTGTCTCCCACGTTGCAGGCAGATTCTTTACAGTATGTGCCACCACAAGATGTGGTGAAAAGAAAAAGGACATATTCGTGGACCATGCATTCACAAAGAATACATTCTCAAATACAGTGACATTTTATAAACATATTCTTAACTAAGAAGTTGCTTCCAGGTTCCTCCTTTGTTTCTTCACACATCTGGCCCCGTTTCTTCTCATCTCTGTGGTCTCCTTCCTCCCTGGGAGGGCCGAGCTGCATCTGGCTTTGTTCCCTATAACTTTCCAAGAAGTCAACCCATTCCTGCTCCTTCCAGTGGAGCTGGGACAGAGACAAGCCCAACATTCCTCCAAACGCTATTACGGAAACAAAACGAAGACTACCCCCATCAACACTAAGCAGTGAAAAGAAACAAGTAAATTAACAGAAGTGGTTATTCTGCAAACTTATTATCTCCTAGACCTCACTCACATGACTGCTTTTCTACAAAGCCTTCTCTGACTCTCCTTGATGAAGTGGTGGGTCTCTCTTTACACCCTGTTCACACCTCCATCACACCCCTTAGAAGTGATCTGAAGATAGAAGCATTCTATCTCAGTCAGCTCAGTTATAAGTAGCTCATTCAACAAATACTTCTTAAGGAAATTTTTTTCATTAAACATATATTTACAAAGGAGTGACAAAATGGGTGAAGGCAATCAAAAGGTGTAAACTCCTACTTATAAAATAAGCAAATCATAGGGATGTAATGTACAGTGTAGTGGCTATTTTTAATAATACTATATTGCATATTTGAAAGTTGCTAAAGGAATAGATCTTAAAAGACCTCATCACAAGAAAAAAGTCTTTTATAACTATGTATGGCAACCCACTCCAGTACTCTTGCTTGGAAAATACCATGGACGGAGGAACCTGGTAGGCTGCAGTCCANGCACACAGCCCGAACCTCAGTGAAGGGCGACTGCAGCACAGAGCTCAGAAATCTGTGCAGGGCGACCATGGCACAGAGCCAGGAACTCATCGCTAGTGAATCGTGGAATACAGCCCGGACCTCGGCATAGGGCAACCAAGGCAAACAGGCCGGACCTTGTCGCAGGGCAACATCGGCGAAGGGCGACTGTGGCACACAGCCCACAACTCAACGAATGGCGACCGTGACACACAGCCAGGAACTTGTCACTAGCCAACCGCGGAACACAGCACATACCTCGCCGCAGGGTGACCGTGGCACACAAGCCAGACCTCAGCTCAGGGCGACAGCGGCACACAGGTCGAACCTCGGTGTAGGGCGACCGCAGAACACAGTCCAAAACTCAGTGAAGGGTGTCTGCGGCACACATCCCTGAACTCGTCACCAGCCAACCGCAGAACACAGCCTGGATATCGGGAGATGGCGACCGTGGAACACAGCCCGGACTTTGCAACAGGGCGACCGTGGCACACAGCACGGACCTAGGGAGATTGTGACCATGGTACACAGCCCGGAGTTTAGAACAGGCTGACCGTGGCACACAGCCTGGACTTCTGCAGAAGGCTACCACAGCACACAGCACGTACCTTGGAACAGGGCGACCGTGGCACACAGCACGGACCTCATCACTGAGGGACAGCGGTACANCCTGTGCGCTCTCAGTGGCTCAGTCCCGTCTGTCCTTCTAAAACCGCAAGGACCAGAGCCCGCCAGGCTCCTCTGCCCACGGGCTTCTCAACAAGAGTCCTCGACTGGGTCCCCATGTCCTCCTCCAGGGCATCTTCCCAACCCAGGGGTGGAACCGTGTCTCTGCCTCTACCGCTGAGCCACCAGACGCCTCACAGGCGGGATAGATGAATGTTTCCCATTTATTCGTCCTGTGAATGACCACTCCTGAGACATGAGATAATTTTATGTAGTCTGAACATTTTAAAAAATCTATCAAATTTAGTGGTAAATTGAGTTTCCAAGCTATTCAATCCATACACAGCACATATTAGCACTGTATCTCAATGAATACTGGTGACTAAAAAGCAATCCCAAGGTAAAACAAATATAGACAAATCTACATAGAACATGCTGACGAGGTACTATCTCGGAAACGTTGGTTATAAATTGAGTATCAAAATAAAACACATTTACATTAATTCCTACACAGGTAGCAAAAGTACATGAAAACAAATAATTTGATGAAATAATTGATACAAAACATAAAGAAAAAATCACTGAAGCAATTATAATGCTATTCTCGTGCACAGAAATATTCTAAGATAATAGGATATTTCACTGAGTTATTAGCATGCAATCAAAACAGGAAAAATGTAAGAATTCTATTGGGAGCTTAGGTTCAATGAAGGTTATACTATGTAACAAACAATCACAGTTTGAATTATCATCTTCAATCCTAGAACACAATCACCTTCAAAACCCTAGAAAATTACCAGTCACAAAGTTTGATAATCCATCATCTCTGCAGGGATTCCATGGCTCTTTTTTTCTTATTATCACTGGGATTTATTTCATCAGAAACGAAGCAATCACTAGCTTTAAATGACGGTCTTGCAAGTACTACTACTGTGCTCATTTGTAAATTCTATACCAATAAACTTGAACCTAATTTTACAGTGATGCAGGCAGGCCTGTTTCAAGTCCTGAAAGATGATGCTGTGAAAGTGCTGCACTCAATAAGCCAGCACATTTGGAAAGCTCAGCAGTGGCCACAGGACTAGAAAAGGTCCGTTTTCATTCCAATTCCAAAGAAAGGCAATGCCAAAGAATGCTCAAACTACCGCACAATTGCACTCATCTCACANTTTCCAATGAGTCAACTCTTCGCATGAGGTGGCCAAAGTACTGGAGTTTCAGCTTTAGCATCATTCCTTCCAAAGAAATCCCAGGGCTGACCTCCTTCAGAATGGACTGGTTGGATCTCCTTGCAGTCCAAGGGACTCTCAAGAGTCTTCTCCAACACCACAGTTCAAAAGCATCAATTCTTCAGTGCTCAGCCTTCTTCACAGTCCAACTCTCACATCCATACATGACTACTGGAAAAACTATGTCTCAATAATTCTTTTAAACAAAACAGAACACAGACAGTAATTCTGAACTCTGTGCCAGAGAGTTGAACAAATGCTGGAGATTAAGATAAAATAAGTCCAGGTCTCAGTACAGAGGAAAGGCAGAACAAGTCTTTGACTTCTTTATATTCACTTGTCCCTTGGCATTGTGTTTGGTATCATGTCTGTTCTCAATAGAAGTGCTAAGCATATCACAGACACTTCAGAACTAAAAGAACTAGAGCTAGGAGTCCCAAGTACAGCCATAAACATTATAACTAACAATGAAAACAACAGTAGAAAACAGTTCCAGTTGAAGAGAGGTTATTAAAGGCTACATTTTCTAATTCAACAAAATATTTAACAAAAAAAGACAAATAAAATTGTCCAGTGAAATACACAGTAAATATGGGATAGCCCTGTATTTAGAGTTCTGAAATAGGGTACTTTACTTTCATTAAAACTTAAGCAACAAAAATTCAATAACTATGCTCAAAGTCATGATATGCTAAAGATAAGCCAAGTACAAATTCATTTTTAAAATGTATTAATTCACCCAAAATCTAGTTCAAAATGTAACCTATCAGCCCTAGGGTGATAAAAAATGAATAATGTTGAATCAGTCCAGATCCAAGGTCTTACAGCTTGCACATGGCTGATCGAAAACATGCAGAAGAGGCTTTGTTGGCGGTCCAGTGGTTAAGAATTCACCTTGCAATGCAGAGGACAAGTGTTTAATCCCTGGTCTGGGAACTAGGATCCTACCTGCCATGTGGCAACTAAGCCAGTGCACCATACCTACTGAACCCAAGCATGCAACTACTGAAGCCTGTGCACCCTAAAGCCTGTGCTCCGCAACAAGAGAAGCCACAGCAACGAGAAGTGCTGAACCTAGAGAGCAGCCCCCACTCACTGCAACCAGGGAAAGCTGGCTCGCAGCAAGGAAGACCTGATGCAACCAAAAGTAAATTAATTCAAAAGAATGCAGAAGCACGTGATAATTTAGAAATTCAATAACGTACAAAATGAATATGATAAAATTTAATTCAAATCTGAACCTTAGGATTTTTGAAGACTATATCTATTGTCTAAAAAAAGGAATTATGTTCTCAGATGTTCCCCCAAACAGCTCTCTTTTAAAATAAACTTCTTTAGAAACCTAGGTTTATAGTTGCTAGTCATAACGAAAGTAGNCTCTTTCCAGAGTAGATCGGAAGAAAGCTTTTAGAAGAAAGTTTGGTTTTCTGGGGTCTCAAGTGTGATTTCCCTCAAATGACCTCCACTGGTTGCTGTCTAGCACTTGCCCCAGATGGTAATCACTCATCCAACCACCGTGGAGAGGCATTGGTGATACTGAGATGAAATTCTGCTGAGCGGGATGCACTCATCCCCATCAGCTCTCTGCTCTGGAGAACCAGGGAAGGTCTAGCCTGAATATTGGCAATGAGAGCCCACCCTGAGGCCCACCCAGGGAGTCCCGGCTTGAGCTTTGCTCCCAGAAATGATGAGGTCACCCTGATTGTTTTAAGAGCTTAGCATTATTTACCCAAACTCATCCCTAGAATGAAGAGTTTCTAATCATTGAAGGAACCCTCATTGACCTTTACTTTCCCCAATACAGATTCCTGATAGCAATTACTCTGAAAATTGCTACAAGATGGACTTAATTGAAAGGCAATTTGCCAAGGGTTCACTTTCTGTTTTCAGGTCCTAACTATGTTTAGCGTCAGACCTGTCTCAGATGCAGTAGGCAAGGCGGAAGAGGTACAAGCAGTAAGATTACATGGATCAGACTGCACTGGTCCAGATCCTGGCTACTCTTAGCTTATTTTCAAACACATCACTGAGCGTGAATGAAACCAGGAGGAAGGGGGAGAAAGGGAGAACTGACACCTGCCCTACACCAGACATTTTCCCTGAATAATTACACTTATTCCCATTGATTGGGCATCTGTTATGTGCTGGGTACTTTCACAAATTTCTACCCCTTAACCCACACAGATACTAATGAAGCAGATCGTATTAGCCCCATTTATTCATTTTTTTAAAAATGAAGGATCAAAGAGGTTAATTACTAATTTTGGCTAAGATTGCTCACTGTTGCCCAGTATCTGTCTTCCTCTTCTCTCTTAGTGAAAGAACCCCCACTTACGAGCTGGGCAAGTGGTTGCCCAGAATTAAGACTACATTTCCTAGCTCCCCCCACCCCTTACAGTATGTATGTACATGACTAAACTCTAACCAATGGAATATAAACAGGATTGGTGTGTTCAACTGTTGAAAGACGTTCTTAAATGACAGTAGACAAATTTCTCTCCTTCATTGTTTGAGATGTCAGTTGTGATGGCTGGAGCTAGACCAGGCACTTTGAGCCATGAGATGGAAGTCCTGTATTAAAGATGGTAGAGCAACAAGATAGAATCAATGTCACTGATGAGTATGGACTTACTGTGTCAGAGCTGGGTGGTCTATCTTTACATAAAAGATAAATACATTTAATTTATTGAAGCTGTGGTTATTTGGGTTCTTTGCTAAATCACAAGCCTGAGATGCCACAGCTAGCATGTCGTAGAGCAATATGACCCAACCTAGATGTGATTCCAGACTTCTCAAATTCTCTAGTCTAATCTACAACTTCTGGTAACTCTAGGAATTTGGTAGTGATAGAAATATGGATTAACTGGGCACTATGAGTATAACTTCCCCTGGAGACTAAGCCATGCTTGGCCTTCCTTCATGATGGTTAGAGGCAGAGGCAAACAACCAGCCAACTGATAATATAAAAGAAACCATATCTGCAAATCCAGTGCTCTCCCCACATTGCCAGCCTAATGTACAGTCATTAGTCCAAAGGACTTATGAGTGACACAGCCTGATCAGAGACTTGGTTTCCTGATTTCCAGTCCCACACTCTTTCCATCATACAGGCTGCTTCCATGCAGCTGGGCCAAATCTGAGAATATAGGATCTCCTTCTAACTTCAAGAATCACACAAAAAGGTGACCAACAGATTGGAAAGAAATTAGAAAGATAAAGATCACTGCCTAAACCCTCAAGGGCAAGGATTGCATTTTATTTGTCTGGCCATCCCCAAGGCCTCATACAGGACATGGCATATACCATGCGTTTAAAATATTATTCTTGGAAGGAAAAAAAAAAAGGTTTAAAAGCTGAAATCAATGATCCAATGGGCTTGAGTCTATTATCTACCACAGCACACAGGTGGCAGCAATAGCTCTGATGAGGCTCTAAGCAATATACTTTATCGGGCAAGAAACCAAGGCTGGATTTTAATAAAATGTTCACATTGACATATTGATTTCTCTTGACCAGGGCCCTTGCTTTCAGACTGTTCTCTCAGGCAAGGCAATCCACAGTGGGCACAGTCTTCTCTCGCTTTTATCTCTTAGTGACTAGACGGAATATTAGCCATAGAGCCCAAGATAAGATTAATCTCTGCTAGGTCAAACACGACATATAAAGACAGTATGGCCCACTGATAGGGACAAAAAAGAAACTTTTTCATCTTCAACATGCTTTGCTGTCTCTTGGCTGAGCCATTTCACATTGATCTTGGTCAAAGTACTTACTCCACTGGACTCGTTTGGTTCATCTGTTGAATGGGAGCTTAATAGCATTTGCCTCATAGAGTTGTTCAGAGAAGATAATGGTACCCCACTCCAGTACTCTTGCCTGACAAATCCGATAGATGGAGGAGCCTGATAGGCTGCAGTCCATGGGGTCGCTACGAGTCAGACACGACTGAGCGACTTCACTTTCACTTTTCATTTTCATGCACTGGAGAAGGAAATAGTAACCCACTCCAGTGTTCTTGCCTGGAGAATCCCAGGGGCGGTGGAGCCTGGTGGGCTGCCATTTGTGGGGGTCACACAGAGTTGGACATGACTGAAGCAACTTAGCAGCAGCAGCACAGAGTTGTTAAGGTCTAATGGGTTAATATGTGTGAACCACTTAGAACAGTGTCTGTGTATAACAAGTGCTCAGTAAGCATTAGCTGCCATTGTGGTCAACATCACCATCATCATGAAGTCTATTCAGTTTTCTTTTTTCAACAAAGAACAGATCACTTTCAAAGAGCCTTTCCCCATAGGTGCTCATCCTCCTTTACCTACAAGCTCACAATTGAAATACCGTGTATTAAATGCCCAGATCCTTGGAATGATGCAGGATTGTATCTATTTAAAAAATCTTATATATCTTACCAAAATTTCAAAACCTCCCAAAATTTTTATTTCAGGCTACAATTTAAAAATGTCTTCTTCCGTCCAACTTACAAGTCCTTCAATTGTCAAGATAAGTTTTATTTCTTCTGCCTGTTCATACATTGTGCCTCTCCCACTTCTCTAAAGATGCTACCTGGGACTTTCCTGGTGGTGGTTTAGACTCCATGCTTCCAGTGCAGGGGGCGCAGGTTGGATCCCTGGTCAGGAACTAAAATCCTGCCTGCCACATGGTGCAGCCAGAAAGTTAAAAAAAAAATCAAAAGCTACCAGACCCTGCAGAATTTGCTGCCATGTTCCCTCACACTGTTCTTTCATTGACTGCCTTCCAGCCCCTCCCTCACTGCTTTTCTGGAGTGAAGTCATCCTTCAGGACTCAGCTTTTAGGAAGTCTTTTCTCTTCAAACCTGAGTTACGGTGGCTCACACTGTAAGCTGCCCCACTGCCTGCCTGCCTCCAACCAACATTCCCAACCTGCCTTCTCTTCCCAAAGCACCTCCCACTGTAAAGACTGAGAAAGGCAGCTTCTTGCTTCCCTGGCCTTTCTGTCAGCTGGAGTGATCATGTGACCTAACTCTGGCATACGAACTATACAGGAAAATCTGCTCAGGATACATCATGAAAGGACTTTACCTCTCGTATCAAAGCAGAAAGCATTGTAAGGAGAACTATCTTCTTCTACTCTTGCCGCCCCATATCCTGACTTTGAAAATGATTGTGTGAGGATACCTGGGCCTGCAACAGTCATCTTTTGACCATGAAGAGAAGCCCTAAACAAGAGCTGAGACACAGACCCAGAGACCCAGAGACCACGGAACTGCTGCGTCAATCTGGGATTCACCTATTTTCACACATCCTCCTGAATAAACAGTAAATGTCCTGTACTTTAAACCACATTTAATTGGCTTTCTATTCCTTGCAGCAGAACATAACCTAACTGATACAGCCACCTACATGATAGCATTGCCTCATTTGTGGCCAAAGGAAGCAGGTCAAAACATCTGATATTTTCAAGACCAAGCTGTGTTTAAGCCACATGCCCTGAGTTGGATTGCATCTGCCTGGAAGAGGAGGTCTTTTTTCTTATTCTCATAAAGGGACCAAAAATGGAGATACAGTAGCCTTTCTTCCCTAGTGTTCTTACAACACCACCCTGCATTTCTCATCATAGCATCTATCTTACACTAATTTCTAATTCCTTTTTTTTTTAATTCCCTGAAAGACTGAGTTTCTTGAGGACAAGAAACATTTCTGACTTTATCCTATATTCTCAAAACCTAGCCAAGTCCTTGCTATGTAACAAATACTTTAAAACTAGTTTGAATTAAAGTGACAAATTAATCTTTGGTTGGATTTTGTCCCCATTTTTAATTGAGGAAACATGATCCCCTCAAAGTTAAGGGGCACAGGGATGGATCATGTTGGGCTCATCCTGTGCTGATGCCCAGAGAGTACATCTTGGTGATGGCTGGAGCCTGTGCTTCAAGAAAAAGCTTGACTTTAGGCCCCTCTCATAAAACACCATTCTGCCTTCATCTATTCAACAATTTTCTGAGTATCTACTATATTCCAGGTCCAACCCTTCCCTTCCCAATTTTAGACCTCCCACCCTATCCCTGGAGAAAAATTGCTGTTTTTGACTTCAATGTTGAATCTATTCTATCAACCTTTTACTTATGTGATTCCCCTCCCAAATGTATTTCCATTTTCAAAGAAATCTAAGGAAAAGGACAGTAGTAACTCAGAGTAGAGGATCTTGAGTTTAAATGTCTACAGAGGCCAGACCTGAAATGCCAATTCTATATGTGGCCACCAATTTTTTTCTAAGTGACATAATTTTCTATTTCAAACGTATGAAAGTGAAAGTCGCTCAGTTGTGTCCAACTCTTTGTGACCCCATGGACTGTAGCCCGGCAGGATCCTCTGTCCATAGAATTCTCCAGGCAAGAACACTGAAGTGGGTTGCTATTTCCCCGACCCAGGGATCGAACCCTGCCTGTATTTCTGTACTGTCTGAGCCACCGGGGAAGCTCATCTCAAACTTATAGTAATGTATATTTATCACAGCAAATGTGGAAGGTAAAGAAAAGTGGAGGAAATAAAAGAAGAGTCTCATATAACCTCACAGGAGTGATAAATGCTTTAAGTTTTCAGTTTATAGTCCTCACAAAGAGTTGGACTTCACAACTGAACCACAACAAAAACAACAAGAACAGCATCAGCTTCCACCCCACTCCCTTCCTTTCCAGACCCCTTTGCAGCAAATGGGGAATCAAGCAAAATATAATTTCAGATGACGTTTCAAAGGTAGCTTCAGTTCAGTTCCCTGGGAAAATTCTGGATTATGCTTCATTTTAAAATTCTGCATTATGTACGGGAGCTGGGCTCCAACAGCCTGAGGGTAGTACACCTCAGAAGGGTGTGTACTTTCTGGGTCTTACCTACATGGAAATGATTTACTAGTAATGCAGCCAAGATTTCCAAAAGAAAGGGAGGAAAAAAAGAAGGAAAGAAGAGAGAAAGAGAGAGAAATGGAGAGAGAGAGAGAGAAGAAAAGAGGGAGGGAAAGAGGGAGCAAGGAAAAAGAGAGAAAGAAAATGTCTATTCTCAGGACAGAGTGTAGCTTCCAGGAGAGTGTCAAGTTCCCATGTTCACACCTTTCCTTTAGAGCCTGGAATTTCATGCTCCAGCCCAGAAGTGACCCTGGAAAGTCCATGGAAGCTAGGGATAGGTAGGCTTTAAAACTCTGGTAGATGTCCCACCAAGAGAGCCCACGCTCCCGCAATAAGACCCAACCTGGAGGAGGAGTATCCACAAATGATACATTTTGCTTGGGAAAGAATTCCACTACATGATTATTTTAAAATTCACCACGGGGTCCCCCTAGTGTATTTGAAATACAATTTTATTTGTAAAACTTAATTAAAAATCCATGATTCTAGAGCCAGGATAAATTGCTGAGATAGTTCTTCACTTTATGGATGAGGGGAAATGAGACTCAGAAAGAGATGACCAGACTCTACGAAGCAGCTCCAGTTGTAGCAAAGTCAGAAATTGATTTGCTGTTGTCACTGTTGAGGTTATAAAGAAATCAAGCTAAAGCACTATATCATTGGGATGGGAAGGGACCTTGCCTATCAGCTAGTAATAAATGCAACAGTATTAGCTTTTAGTGAGCGCTCTCCCAAGCACTGCATTCAGGGAGCTGGAGACACAGCCAGGAACAACGTCACCATTCTGCCTTTCCTCATGGAATTTATAGCCTGATTTCATTTCACAGATGAGCAAACCCAGCAGGATGGAGGACTTACTTAGGGTCCCTCAGCCCATTTTTAGGGGATATCAGAACTAGTACCCATGGTTTTGACTTCGCTGTCTTCAGTTTTTCCCACTACATCATGTTATGTCCTAGGAGTCTAGGATGCTCCAGTTGATTTAAGAAAGAAACAGAAGGATCTCCTGTATCCTCTCCAATTCTATTAGAAATCAAAATATACAGCATTAAAAAAAAAATCAACCTCACTGGGTCTGAACATTTTGAGATGAGGATGCTGGTTAAGTAAATACTATTGTTCCTAGGCCACCACCTTAGATAGAAATGGTCCCTGACAATTCAGTGGACACCTCTGGTCGCCCTGGACAAATTGCTCCTCCTCCCTACTCACTGTACATCACTTCGCCTTATTCTTTTCTTAGCACTTATCACTGTAGATATTGACATAGACATTGACCAATTTATGTACTTATTTTGCATCATGGCTGCAATGCAGGAGACCCAGGTTCAATCCCTGGGTTGGGAAGATCCCCTGGAGAGAAAAATGGTAACTCACTCCAGTATTCTTGCCTGGAAACCCCATGGACGGAGGGGCCTGGTGGACTGGAGTCCGTGGGCCCGCCAAGAGTAGGACACAACAGGACGACTAACAGCACTGTGTACTGTGGAAATGCCTGCAGGCAGAACTCACTCTGTCTTCCTGTTTACTGTTAAGGTCAGCAGGTAAAATGCCCAGATCACGGTAGCTGGTTCATGGTAGGTGCTCAGTTAACATTTGTGGGTGGAATGGGTGAATGTGGGTCTTAGCTTCAGTCACTGGACTTTTAACTCCAGCTGCTATGACAGTCACCCTATTGCTCAAGCACAGTATCCCTTAGCAGCACCCCCCAGTGGGGAAACAGTATCGAACCCAGAGGTGAAGAGAGTTTAGTGGGTGTGTTTTCTTAACAGAAACGTTCGCTGCCTGTCAACCTTCCCGCTGAATCCGGCAATCTGTTTCCATCTCAATACGGTTGTGACTTTTTTTTTTTTTACTTTTTTTGAGACTACATCTGTAGCACTGAGAAGTGTTAGAGCAATTTCCATAATAGCAAGTTTCTTACCCAACTCTCGCCAGTTTACATGAAATGACAGTGTTTATTGTGTAGGATACGTACATTATGGCGCCAGCGTCATTTTCTTGGATGTCACCCACCCTGCGTTGTTTCTGCTTGTTACTCCAGCAGAATGACTCTCTCAGGAGAAAAACTGAGATTTTTTTTTTTTAATAAAAGCACAATACTCCAAAATGGTTTCTAAGGGAAAGTCATATTTTATGAGCTCTGCTAACTGCCAGACAGCTGAAAACATCCCCTTTCTTTCTCAATTTTTTGTGCCTTCCTGGGGTGACTGCCTTATGGGGACTATGCTATATTTCCCTCTGGACCCTACAGCTTAAGTGTAGTCCAAGCGGCTAGAGGAGGCTTGCAGAACATGTGAAAACAAACATATCTACCTATGTTAAACCTGGTAAAGGCGACAGCTAGCCTAACCTAATCAGGCTTAGCAAAGATTATTCATTGTGCCGGCACCATGGAAATCAACTGCCTTGGCAAAACTCTCCCTTTTCATATCCTATTAATTCAGGCTTCCCAGGTGGTACAGGTAAAGAATCCGCCTGCCAATGTAAGAGGCGCAATAGACGTGGGTTTTTTCCCTAGGTCAGGAAGATCCGCTGGAGTCAGAAATAGCAACTCGCTCCAGTATTCTTACCTGGAAAATTCCATGGACAGAGGAGCCTGGTGGGAGATAGTCCAAGGGTCACAAAGAGTCTGCCTTGACTGAGCTACTGTGCAGAGAGCTGCTGCTGCTGCTAAGTCGCTTCAATCATGTCCAACTCTGTGTGACCCCATAGATGGCAGCCCCACCAGGCCCCACCATCCCTGGGATTCTCCAGGCAAGAACACGAGTGGGTTGCCATTTCCTTGTCCAGTGCATGAAAGTGAAAAGTGAAAGTGAAGTCACTGAGTCGTGTCCAACTCTCAGCAACCCCATGGACTGCAGACCACTAGGCTCCTCCATCCATGAGATTTTCCAGGCCAGAGTACTGGAGTGGGGACCAGACCACTGCCTGCAGACCCCATTAATTCATGACATTGTTCCAAACTCCTTGTATGGTCAGACCACTCAGGATGGCTGCTCTCTTGCTCTCTGACCAGTGCCTGCTTCGCTTACACCCTACTCACATGACTAACATTCCTACATACTTGTCTCAGGTCCCAGCTAGTGATCTTCCTATCAAAGGGGTGGGTGAGGGGTGGGTCTCTCAACTGGTTTCCTGGTAACAAAAAAGCCCACCAGATGTTAATTTCCCCATAATTGGTAATCACCCTTCCCCTTTGGAGCGAAGACTGCCCCCCATTACCGTGTGAGTCACACAGTGGGCTGTCATTCAAAGACCTTTTGCTGCAGACAGGTGAGCAAAAGTCCCCCCTTCCATTAGACTGTTGACATCTCTATTGCTAACTCCAGACTTTTTCTTTGGTCTTGAAACTAGGCAAGTGGGATGCCTAGACCTCATAAACCTTATAGACCTGTGGGATGCAGCCCAACACACCTACTATATGCAAAGTTTTGTAAAAAACCTAAACTTTTGGGTGATATAGAAATCATGGTTTATACAAATAGTTTTTATTCAAAGCAGTCCAGGCCCCAGGGTAATGTTTTAGCAAATCATGGGGATCATTTTAGTTGTGCAGAGAGCGCAATTCTGGTGTTTATCAGATGAGGATCAAAGACGCTAGATGCACTGAAATGTGCGGGACTGACCTGACCAATGAAAAGCCCTTCATGTCCCATGTGACTTTCTAATGTCCCATCCATTATTCATATAGGTGACAAATCTGTGTGTGTATACATGTACATACACAACTAGATACATAGATCTGAGCCTAAAAAAATCTCACTACATTTGGCATATACACAAACTTTTTATTTGCAAACTCGTTCAGTTCAGTTCAGTCACTCAATCGTGTCTGACTCTTTGTGACCCCATGGACTGCAGCACACCAGGCTTCCCTGTGCATCACCAACTCCTGGAGCTTACTCAAACTCATGTCCATCAAGTTGGTGATGCCATCCAACCACCTCATCCTCTGTCGTCCCCTTCTCCTCCCACCTTCAGTCTTTCCCAGCATCAAGGTCTTTTCCAGTGAGTCAGTTCTTCCCATCAGGTGGCCAAAGTATTGAAGTTTCAGCTTTAGCATCAGTCCTTCCAATGAATATTCAGGACTGATTTCCTTTAGGATGGATTGGTTTGATCTCCTTGCAGTCCAAGGGACTCTCAAGAGACTTCTCCATCACAGCTCAAAAGCATCAGTTCTTCGGCTCTCAGCTTTTTTTATAGTCCAACATTCACATCCATACATGACTACTGGAAAATCCATAGCTTTGACTAGGCGGACCTTTGTTGGCAAAGTAACGTCTCTGCTTTTTAATATGCTATCTAGGTTGGTCATAGTTTTTCTTCTAAGGAGCAAGCTACTTTTAATTTCATGACTGCAGTCATAAACTCTTTAAAGTACACTAAATGTTTTAAAATATTTTTTACTTATTTTATTTTGGCTGGGCTGGGTCTTAGTTGTGGTGTGTGGGGTGTTTTTACTTGTGGCTTGTGGGATCTCATTTCCTGACCAGGGATCAAACTCAGGTCCCTGGGAGCTGCAATGGGAGCACAAAATCCTAGCCACTTGACCGCCACTAAAACACATTGAATTTTTTAGGAATCAATTTTCCTGTAAATCAAGAGTAAATTGTAAATTTAAAAAGTAGTTCCACTAAAAGTGGTTCACCATTTTAAAAAAGCTGACAGCAACCACAGCATTTAAGACCAACACCTGTATCCACTTATGTGTCTTCACATTCCTGAAGATTTTACATAAGCATCTGGGGACGTCCCACATGGTGCTATTGGTAAAAAACCTGCCTGCCAATGCAGGAAACACAAGGGACACAAGTTCGATCCCTAGGTTGGGAGGATCCGAGAAAAGGGCATAAGCCTACTCCAGTATCTTTGCCTGGAGAATCCCATGAACAGAGGAGCCTGGTGGGCTACAGTCCATAGCGTTGCAAAGAGACACAACTGAAGTGACTTAGCATGCACACACATAAGTGTCTGACTCTTGCCTAATGTCTTCTGGAGTGCTTGGGCTCAAGCAAGTACATACAGAAGTAGATATCATTTTATTAGTATTTACTTTTCTTTCAATTATCCCTTGTCTCATGCTTACAACATTACAATTGAATTTTATTTTGTAACTATGAGTCCAGATTAGGTTACCTGTGAATTCATCTCAGGGTGGGAAAAGGTGTTCTACAAAGTATTTATTATAAGAAGGGCACGTCGGGCTTCATTGGTTGAGAATAACTACCTTATAGGAGTCCCTTCTTTACATCAGTGTGTGTGTGCTCAGACTCTTCAGTCATGTCCAACTCTTTGTGATCCTATGAACTGTGGCCCCCAGACTCTTCCATCCATGGGATTCTCCAGGCAAGAATACTGGAGTGGGTTGTCATGCCCTCCTCCAGGGGATCTTTCTGACCCAAGATCGAACCTGGGTCTCCTGGGCCTCCTGTATTACAGGCAGGTTCCTTACTACTTAGCCATCAGTAAAGCCTTCCTATATATATATGAGACCTGCTAAAAGTTGGAGATACAAGGATGAACAATTCAAACAAAGTCTGTCTCTGCTGAGTTTACAGTCTAGTGGGAAAGCTAGCTATCAGCATATAATTGTTCCTGTGATTATTTGATTGCATCCGTGGTACAGAAAAGAAGGCGCAGGTGCAGTGAAAAAGGTTCTGGAGGAACCTGGTCTGATGTGTAAATGCAGAAGTCTCTCGGAGGGAGTGATGGTTTCAGCTGAGTCCTCGAAGATGAGTAAGGGATACTCAGATGCATAGAGGATGGAGTGGAGCTCTCCAGGCTGATGGGACAGCATCTGTGAAAACACTGAGATAGTCAAGAAAGCAGGAGAAAGCTGGTGTGACTGAAACATAGCATTATCTCATTTTATGCTGGTCTTAGTTCAGGCTGCTATATCAAAGTGCCATAGATTGGGTGCCTTAATAAACAACAGAAGTTCAAGACTAAGGTGCTGGCAAATTCAGTGTCTGGCAACACCCCACTTTCTGGTTTGTGACAACTATCTTTTTGCTGTGTTCTCACATGGAGGAAGGTTCTAGAGAGCTTTCTGTGGCCTTTTTAATAAGGACACTAATTCCATTTATGAGGGCTCTGCCCTCATGACCTGCTCACCATCCAAAGACCCTATGTCCAAATACCACCACACTGGATATTATGTTTCAACTCATGAAACATGGGGGATGAAAACATTCGGTCCCTAACAGTGTGTGAGATGATAAAATGCATGTATTGGGATAAGAGAGAGAAGTTTTGAAAGTATTTTAAAGATTGCAGCAAGCAGAAACCACTGGAAGGTTTGGAAGGTCAATGACCTTCTCAACTTTTTATTTTAGATTGATCATTGACTATTGCATGCAGGATGGTCAGAGGTAGGCAAGAGAGGATGAACAGTTAATAGACTCAGAATACATCGCATGAGCAGTGACAGTGTCTTAAAAATGGTACTAGAGTATGATGGAAAGTGATAGCTGGTTTTGAAAAACAGTTAGGAGGCAGAATCAAAGGAGTTTTGAGACTGATTGGATGTGGAAGTAGGGGAAGAGGTGAAAGTGAAAGAGTTAGTCGCTCAGTCATGTCCAACTCTTTGAGACCCTATGAACTAACCCACCAGGCTCCTCTGTCCACGGAACTCTCCAGGCAAGAATGTTGGAGTGGGTATCCATTCCCTTCTCCAAGGGATCTTTCCAACCCAGGAACTGAACCCAAGTCTCCTGCACTGCAGGCAGAGTCTTTACAGTCTGAGCCGCCAGGAAAGCCTTGTCTTGTCCTTATCATGGTCTCCAGGGCTCTGTAAGATCTGGTGCCCTGCCCTGTCTCAAATCTTAATCCCTACTCCCTCTCACTCCTAGTCAGCCTCATGGGCCTTCTAATTCTCCAAGGCCCCAAGCACACTTCTGTTTCAGAGCCATCCCCTTACCCTTTCTTCTGCCTTGAATAATTCTTCTTTTGAATGTCTACGTGGTTTTTTGAAGGCCCATCTTATTGAAGAAATTTGTCTTCTCTGATGCCCTCTAAAGTAGTACCCCACTATATACTTCCTATTTCTTCAAAGCATGTGTTGTTCCCTAATAATTGAAGCATCCTTTTTATTTCTATTTTTTTTCTGGGATATATATTCCATGAAAGCTGAGATTTTCCCCATTTTGTTCAGCACTTAGAACAAGGGCAAACACATAGTTACTACTCAGTAAATGTTCTTAACATGAATTCACCCATGAAATGCATTTTGCACAATTTCTAACATACAGCAGGGCTTCCCTGGTGGCTGAGCTGGTAAAGAATCCACCTGCAACGCAGGAAACCTGGGTAAGATCCCTGGGTTAGGAAGATCCCCTGGAAAAGGGAATAGCTACCCACTCCAGTATTCTGGCCTGGAAGGCAGGAGGAGTAGGGGATAACAGAAAATGACACAGTTTGATGGCATCACCAACTCGATGGACATGAGTTTGAGTAAGCTCCAGGAGTTGGTGATGGACTGGAAGTTGGAAGCCTGGAGTGCTGCAGTCCATGAGGTCTCAAAGAGTCGGACACGACTGAGCGACTGAACTGAACTGAACAAACAGTAAATACTTAACATATTTAATTCTTATTTCATTATTCATAAGCCCATTCTTTTGACATGTGGCTACATCAGATTTTTTTTATATGAGGACACACTGATTTATGTGTCCTTTGTATAAAGGATATATTGTTTTCTCTGACTTTTGTCTAATGGGGTTTCTCTTCTAGCTTCAGCTTACTTTACACATTGCTAACACAAATTTTCAAAAGCAGAACTGGTCAAACACTTTCAAAGAATCCTCATTGCTTATAAGAAAAAGTCTAAATAGGGAACATTGCAAGATTCTTCATAATCTGGGCTCAAATTATCTCTGCAGTTTCATTTCCTCTATTTTCCCCTATTCATCATATACTCCAGAGCTACTAATTTACTTATCAGTCTCCAGTATACCAGGCTTTTTACATGTATCTCTGTCTTAAACAGTGAATGAGGACTATGTCCAAATCATCTTATTACCAGTAACAGGCAAACCAGAAAGGTTTCCTAACCGAATGATCGCTGCGTCTTTGGTTACTCAGTGGTAATTAGAACAGCAACATTACGTTTCGGTGATCGTGCTGCCGCTCCTTACTTTTATACCTGTGGCAGGCATCACTAGTTGATCAAGGCATTCTTTCCACCCGAGCCTATTCCTGGCCTTAAAATCCTCTTTGGCAAAATGTCCTAGGCAGCTACTTCTAATGGCTCAGAATTGGCACTAAAAGTGATTTTGCCATCTCTCAGACCCTAGAACTTGGCAAGTCCTCAATAAATGTTTGTTGAACAGATGCTAAGTTTAGAGCTATTTATGACAAGCAGCAAACATCTTTTTTTTTTTTTTTAAGTGTAGATTAGCCTTTTGGTATCAGTTCAACCAAAACACTGCTAAGAGTCAAGTATGTCCTAAATCATCCTTTTTTTTTTTT
>SJYV01003225.1:1985289-2036043 GCA_006410875.1 Neotragus pygmaeus
TTTTTTTTTTTTTTTAAGTGTAGATTAGCCTTTTGGTATCAGTTCAACCAAAACACTGCTAAGAGTCAAGTATGTCCTAAATCATCCTTTTTTTTTTTTCTGACTGTGTCCTTCACGGCACCATCACCCCTGATCCATTGCCTCCCTGGACCCATTAAGCGTCCCGTCACCTGCTTCCTGGTGGAATGTCCTCCTATTCCTTTTGAATGCATTTCTGAAGAAATCACCTCCATTTCATAGTTTAAATATTTGTTCCTGCTTCTGCTTTACAGTCCTATCCATTCTCTCTCTCCAGTTTATGTTCTCAGTGACTCATTTAAAATTTTGCCTAAACAGGTAAATGAACATTTATGCTTCTGAGAAAATGGTGTAGGATGGTGAGTGCATTTGCTCATTAGAGAATTTCTATCTATACAGATCCATTTTTCTAAATCTATTGGCAATAACATCTAAAACTGCCCCTTTTTTCAACTGTTTACATGATTTTGACATCTACCATTTTATGTAGAGGAGTATAAAAATGACCTCAAAGGATAAGGAAAAGGACAGAATGTCTAGTTAATTTGTTAGTCTGGTTATCCCGGGGGAAATCCCAAACACATTTTTGCCTTTAAAAAGTTTAAACTTTTAACAAAAATATACCTTTCTACCTTAATGATAACACATAGTTGCCCTAATGGAGTCTTAGAAGCCCAAATGATGAAGCATTTTTCAGACCCCAAGTGATCACTTAGAGTGTCAATGCCCCTGGCCCAAAGAGGCAGCAATTTAGGAGATGAGCTAAGTATGTGCTGGTCCTGGGACTCAGCTTGTAAATGTCTTCCATTGTCAGTTAGCACTGTTTCTCACTAACTCCCTGATGTCTGCCTAATTCTTTGCTCCCTTTCAGATGAAAAAAGCTGCCACAACTTGAAATTTCTAGAATCTATTTTATTTTCACGTGCATAACTGTATTCTTGTTTTAAGGAATTTTATGTTAGAGCTGCTGCATATCAGTCCATGGAATCTCACCCACTCTTGTCCTAAACATCACAGTTGGTGTTCTTACCATCTACCTTCTTCCCCATCCAATGATGCTGCAGGTCCAGGTCAGCAACTGTCTTTCTTGTTACAGACAGAGACATTTATATGTGCCTGCTGCCTACAAGGGCATCCTGCTACCAAAAAGGGAAGATGACCTGGGATCATTTAATGTGAATTCTAGTGGATTTAGCATAGCTAATAATGAAAGCAAGAGCCTCACTGCTCTTCTCCAGCTGAGCTAATGGAGCAAGAAGATCTAGACACATAGCTAGATCCAAGCCTTGCCATGAACCAGGGGTGTGATCTTGGGCAAATCATCTTGTTTCTCTTTGAGTCACTGCTCAAATCTGTAGAGTGAGGGGAGTTGGATTAGATGACTTTTAAGGTCCTTTCTTGCTAGCAGATTCTAAATCTGAACTGCCTTAGCCCTAATTTGGGGAACGATTTCTCATTGCTTCTTCAATTCTAGCATCATCTTCCAAGGCATCCTATATAAAGACTGATAGTATTCCACTGTTATTTTTTCCTTGCCTTGGGGCTATTAAGTGGGGTGACTCACAGAGCTAGGTTCCAGCTGGGGGTTCAGAAGCTATTCGTTTCTGAGTGGGGAGCTGTGAGACACTGAAGCAGACAGAGAAACAAGAGGCACCCTTTAGCCACTCCCAACTTGTCACCTCCTCTACTGATTCCAATGAAACATCTCTCAAATCCAGGGATTGAATTGGCATCTCTTAAGTTTCCTGCATTGGCAAGTGAGTGCTTTACCACTAGCACCACCCGGGAAAGCCCCTCAATGAAGCACACAACCAGGCAAAAAGAAAAGAAAACCCTATAAGCGAACAGAACGCAATTCTGAGGTCCAAAACTTTCGGATAAAAAAGGACTGTCAACCTGTTGAGTGGCACAGGGAAAAAAAGGTTTGGAGAAATATCCAAATAGAGTTTTCATGTTGTTTGCTATGGAGTTTATGTTGTAAATCCTCTCTTCTTTGTACTCTACTAATGAATTTGTGTCATTTTTACCCTGGAGAAGTGTTTTGCAATGCTTATCTCCTAACCTTTATTTGTAATAGGTTTTTTTTTTTCCCCTGATTATAATAAGACTACATATTTGTGTTGAAAACCGAGAAAGGTTTAAAACAAATTTTAGAAGATTGTCCAAAATTTCACCACAAAGCATTTCAGTGTATTTTGTTGCAGGGTTTTTGTTTTTTTTTTTTTCCCCAAGATTCATAATTGTAACCCTGGCATCAGCTATTCCCTCTTCCTCTTACCGAGCTAGCAACAGATTACACAAAAGCTTTATATCCATTTGTGAGAACCCTTTCCAGTAACAGAAAACTCAGCTCAGACTGGCTTAGGCAGAAAAATGAATTTATTGGATCATAAAAAATTTCAGGGTAGCCACATAATGTCCTTCTGAAGCGGAAGGGATGAATAAAGCATGGTGTAACCATCCAATAAAATAACATGTGGCAGAGAAAATGAGTGAACTGAAACTATACATTGGAACACAGACAATTCCTACACATAAGTTGCATGATACAAAGCAAGTTGAAAAAGAATGAGTATACTATGATATACCATTTGTTTATATGATTCTTTAGAGATATAAACAAACATAGCTCAAGAATACATGCATATCTAAAAAGAGAAAAAGAGGGATTGGAAGAAAGCAACCGCAAGTTCAAGAGGGTGAGAGACGGCTGTGATCAAGGAGTTAAAAGAATGCTTTCATTATAATGGTCCTGTTTTATATAAAGTATCTGGGCTCTTATTTTGCAAATTCTGTACATGTTGGTAAATCTGAAACATTTCATAGGTATTTTTAAGAAACGCATACATATACACCCCAACAACAAGTCCAGTGATAACTCAGGCGTCTGAAGAGCAGTACCCAGCTTCAGTCTGTCTCTCAGCTCTGTCTTCCTCTAGATTAGCTCTATTCATGGACAGGCTCTCCCCTTGTGATGGCAAGAGGGGCAACAAAAGCTTGAGGTTGGTATCCTCACAGTTATGGCTGGAAACTCACACTTTCCCTTCCAAAATTGAGAGAGAGAGAGAGAACATTCCACTCTCCTAATGGTCCAGAGGAGAAATCCCCAGTTCCATTCCATAGGATCCCAGTCCAAGCCTGAATCCATTGCACGGGGAAGAAAGGATGGGGGGTGCTCTCACATGCCTGGTCTGGGTCCTGTCCCCACCCCTGGATTGGGGGAGTGGGTGAGTGAGTCAATATCATCCGCACCACACAGACTGGATGGGAGGGATGGGTGGCTCCCCAGAGGAAAACCAAGGTGTTGTTAGCAGAAGATGAAATAGATTCTGGATAGATATAAACAACAGATGTCCACTCTCATTAGTGAAAAATTGTTAATTTANGATTCACCTGCCATATTCACCAGATATTGCACCTTTGAATTTCTATTTATTTCGGTCTTTACAAAACTTTCTTAATGGAAAAAATTTTAATTCCCCAGAAGACTGTAAAAGGTACTGGGAACAGTTATTTACTCAAAGAGATAAAGTTTTGAGAAGATGGAATTATGAAGTTGCCAGAAAAATGGCAAACGGTAGAAGAACTAAAGGGTGAATATGTTACTCAATAAATTTCCTGGTGAAAACGTAAAATGAGTCTTCTATTTTAACTTAAAACCTGAAGGAATTTTTTGGCAAACTCTACATTTTTAGTTCTTAGCTCAAATGCTACTTTCACAAGAAGTCTTCCCTGAATCCCTAGAAAAGGTGATGTCTCCTTATAATCTCTCAAAGAACCCTTTTACCTTTCCCTTTATAATAATTATCACAGTCTTATTATAAATACATATTGGTGTGATTGTTTGATTAATGTCAATCTCTCCCACCACACCACAGACACCACCAGGCACCCACTAAACTGCAGTCAAATGCTCCATCCCTGAGCTATAATCCCAAGACACTCACTAGACAGTATTCACCATGTGACTGTCACAGAACCTAATATGGCACCTATTTCATAAACACCTGTGAAATACAGTATAAACAGCCATTCAAGAAATTGTACTGAACTCCAATTATAACTACTGATTCAGGCAAGCATCAAAATGGATGCCTAAAACCTTTAGGTAAACACTGGGGAAGAAAATTTTCACAATGCTTGTAAATATCATTCGATAGATGATTTATTAGTCCCAAGGGAGAAAATGGACATTTACAGTGAAAAGATATAGTAATCACTCCCTTAACCAAATGAACAAGTTTACCATCACCAACAGTTTTAACAAGCTGACAATATGCATCTGAGGTGACATGATAAATTTAAAACATTTACCTATAAGGTATTCTTTCTCAAATTATTTAATATGAATTGAATCATGAAAAACTAGACAAAAAAAAAAAAACTAGACAAATGTAGAATGTGAGGCATTCTAAGACAACTGTCCTAAATTCTTCAAAAAATTCAATGTATTCAATTCTGAGTTGAGACAGACTGAAGAAATGAAATAACCAAATGTTATGCATGAATACTAACTGGATCAAGGAAATATACATACAAAATACACAGCAAAAAAATGACATTTAAGGGATATAGGGGAATTTGGACTATACATTAGTGATACAATGAATAAATAATCATTTCCTGGATGTGATAGTATTTAAATTTTGTAGGAGACTATCTTTACTCTTAGGAGACACCTACTGTATCTATTTAGAGAAGAAGTGTTATGTTATTTGCAACTAACTTTCAAATAAATCACACACAAAAAATATGTGAATGTCAGTGTGAGTGAGTGGCACCGGTGAGGGGGAGAGGAGAAAAGCGCTCAAGAAAGAGGCAAAACAGTAGAAACTGATGAACCTGGTGATGGATATTTCTGTACTATTCTTTTACTATATATTCTTCATTATACTATTCTTTCAACTTTTCTACAGGCTTGAAATTTTTCAAAAGAAAAGGAAAAAAATTGTACTGAGCTTGTGGTGGAAAACATTTCTTTCTACTTTGAATACAGAAACTCTAGATAAAACACATTATTTTTAAAGAGTTTATACAGTGAAATTCAAAACCAAGAAAGAGAAATATGCCTTTAACAAATAAGAGATCAAGCCACAGCAATGAGTGAGAACTGAAGGGTGGCAGTCACAGAGGTTACAACACTAGACAGCAACCTTCAGACCCAGGATTTGAAAGCTAGAAAGTAGGATGGGAACCATTGGCTGTAAACTTCTAGAAGTTTTTGCATTACAGAGGGCCAGACTGGGCTCTCTGCATAAAGCCAGGAGCTGAAGAAAAAACTGCCCCAAGTGGCCCCAAGACTCAGCAATGGTGCCTAATGGAAAAAAGTGCCAATAAAATCAACCTTCAGAAATTAGAATTCATAGCCTGCCCTTCCCTCAGGATTGGTAATGATACTAAGTTTTCTCGTTCATGAACATAACATGGTTTATCTCTATCCTTGCTCAGCTCTTTTCTTCCTGTGATTTGTAATTATGTTTTTAATTTTAAAAAGTCATTAAATATGTGACAGTGGAGAGAGAAGAGTTCACATGACTATAAAGGAGAAGCACAAGGGAGATATCTGTGGTGACAGAATTGTGCTGTATCTTAAATTGCAATGGTGCTTACACAAATCTGCCTGTGATAAATGGGACGGAACTATGTACACTCATGAATATGCACACAGCAGCACTATTCATAAGAGCAAAAGCATAGAAACAACCAAAATATCTCTCAACTGATGAATGGACAAATAAAATACTAATTTCCTGGATTTTATATTTTCTCTAGTTGCATAAGATGTAACAAATGAAAAAAACTGTAAATGAAGGATACACAAAAACTATACTATTTTTGTAATGTCCTGTGAATTTATAGTTACTTTAAAATAAAAGGTTTAAAAAACAGAGGGGAAAAATTATTAATAGTTCAATAAATAGGGAGCAGATGAAGAGGGCATCTGTGTATGGGGGGAGTCAGAGCCCAAGTGTGGCAAGCAGATGTCCTTACATAGGGGTGGCCCAGCATAACGTGTCATGGCCCCAAGAAGGAAGGAAACTGCAACACAGCCCAGCGTGAGTTGTTAAGAGTCCCAGAGAAGTGAGGAAGGCGTCCATGTGAAGGGGATGGTCTGGCAGAGAGACAGCAGAGTGGGTAAGATGGCTTCGCATGCAGGAAGGGTGAGGAGGAGATATAAGAGGGCAGTGCAGGGGGCCAGGTCACAGCCTGAGCAGGACTAGAAGGACCAAAGGGAGAAGACAGTGATAGGGCACAGACTACAGGCAGAGGGATGGGTCAGATAAGCGAGGACATAACGGGTAATAGGAAGAAGGTTTCTCTCTGGTGGAGAAGGCGTTAACACAGGGGAGAACTGAGAATTAGAAAGAACACCACAAAGTAAATGTGGAAAAAGAGAAAAATACAAAGAACCCTGCAGTGTTGGTTTGGAATCTGAGTTGTCAGTTTGAGCTCATGGATTTCGATAAGCATACATAAGTAAACACAGTTTTGGTATTCAACAAACATATTTCTGGCAATAAACACAGATCTAAGTGTGTGTGTGTACACATATATTCAAAGAACCTTGGAGCAGCAGATCCCGACCTCCACTCCATGTAGCAATGAGCATACCTAGCATCAGATTTGATTTATAAATATTGTTATTCACTAAAAAGAGCAAGGGCTCCATGGAAAAATGCCTGATTCTAAAGCTGAAGTAGAAAAAATATAAGAACTTTGATGAGGATGTAGAGAAACATGAACCCTCACACATAGCAGGTAAGAAAGTAAAATGGTGTGGCAACTTTGGAAACCAGTTTGGCAGTTCCTCAAAAAGTTAAAAGGAATTAACCACAAGGCATAGCTATTCCACTTCTAGGCTTAATACCAAGAGAAATGAAAACATCAGTTCAGTTCAGTCACTCAGTCGTGTCCGACTCTTTGCGACCCCATGAATTGCACCACGCCAGGCCTCNCTGAAAAACACTGCGGGTGAATCAAAATAACTCACTCTACCGGGAAATGTAATGGGATGAGTTGTGATTGTATCTTCATCATAAATGCCCCTGATTCACTGGTAAGAGAGAAGATTCAGGGAGGAATTCTGTGTTCCATCATTTTCCTCATCTGACACATTTCCCACGTATTGGGCACTTCCTGTGGGGTTGCTGGAATGTCGCTGGAACGGTTCAGTAAACAAGAGTGCTTTCACCCTAAACTGGTCTGCAGGGTTATTGTCACAAGTTTTAAAAGTAGTTATGTCTTTAATCTTAAAAATCATTCTGCCTATGTATTATATTGATATAAACAGCATCTGTGTCATCATTGCTCTATGGCGTGCTGAGGCAAAAGGGATTTATGTCCAGGCAATCACTTCTGCCTCAAAGGTATAAAGCAAAGTCTTTCTGATTCAAGTAAATTTACCCCCTTTCCCACACAATACCCTGACTTCCCAACTGCCCTCTCTCACTTTTGCAAAGCAACACTGTTAGGTAATCAAGGTGAAACATCTATGGCTCAATAGGATGCATTTCTTTAGAATGCAGGAAAGTTTGGGGATTATCCTTTATTACTTGAATATACCCTGGAGGGGTCATATACCCATGCAAGCAATTTATTAAAGCACAACTTCTGAATGTTTGCAAATGTTTAACACAGAGAAATTTTAATACCAGCTGCTATGATAATGATGATGTATTTTCTCCCTTTTACCTACTATATGCTTGTTTACAGAATGCTCATTTTATGGTTTTATACTTTGCTTTTGTATTTTCTCAAGTCATTCATTATTCCTCTAAAAATCTTATTTTGGTAACAGTTATCTAATAGAATATTATGGGAATGTATCAATTTTTTTTTAGCAATCATCTATTGTTAGACATTTAGGATGTTTCCATTTGTTATAAGTAATGTTGATATTAACATATGTTCATAACTGTTACATTTTTCTTTGAGTGTTGCCTTAGGATCTATTCCTAGAATTGGAATTTCTTAGCCAATGGGGTGTGAATATTTTTATGACTCTTGATACAGTTTGCCAAATAGCTCTTCGGAAAAACTAAAACCAGGTACCTCGCCTAGCATTACATGAGTAGAGGATAAAGTCATTCTTTAATTCTTAGCTTGTCCTCCTGTGCCGTTTTGACGCAGTAACTATTGAGCTCTGAGTAAACCAGAGAGTCCAATCGTAAGGTAAGGATGCTGACACAGTGGTCTCCCACTGTACTAAGTGTTAAACCCTGCCAGGAAAAAGCAAAATATAGACATATTAATTATATCCTCCCATGCTTTATTCTTTGCCTTTCTTTCCATCCAGTTTCTCAACCCCCAAACTTTTAAATTGTTCTTGAGTCTTCCCTTTTCCTCCCTATTCACCATCTTTAATCTTGAATCAACTCCAATCCTTTCTACTTCCAACATATAACCAGAACCTGTAGGCTTCTCTTCATTCCTTTGGCCACTGTGTTGGGTTAAGCCACCATCAACTTGGGCCTGGACTGTTAACATAGCTTCTTAAGTGCTTTCTAAACTATCCTCACGTTACAAAGGGATCTTTTCAAAATATAAAACTCTCGCGCTCTCTTACCCATCCTGATTCACCTGCATCACCTCTCTCACTGTCTGAGGTTCCAGCCACACTGGCTCCTTTCTGCGCCAGAAGCACTAAAGCAGACCCCACCTTAAGGTCTTTTCTTCCCCAGCTTTGCGCATGGCTGGTTCCCTCAGGTGAGTCAGATTTCGGGTCAGATGTTCCGTCCACAGTGATTCTTCCTTGGCTAGCCAGTCTAGTCTCCTCCCACCCCTCTCATCTCTTCCATATCCTACTGCCAGAAGTGTTGTTCAAAACTACACCTGAACTTGACACCTTATGGCTCATTAAAGAAAGTACAGATAGATACCTTAGTGTGATTTCTCAAGTCTCTCTACAGTCTAATCCAACCTAACTTTCCAGGCTTTTTCCAGTCTAATTCCCATCCCCTACCAACATACACACACACAGACACACACACCTGCCAGATTACTCATCATTCCCATTTCTTCCACCCTCCTGACCTCCATGAATTTGCTCATCTTGTTCCCCTAGGATGGAGTATTTCCTACTCTCTAAAGCACTGCTCACTCCTCAAGCCTGTTCTCCAATACAGTCTCTTTTAAGACAAATTCAGTGCTTCTTCAAGCCAAAATGAATAGTTTCCCTGTAACACAGAAATGACAAGAGATTCCAGTTTAATTGTTGATCACTTTCTAAGGAGAATTTGAGAAGAATTCTGAGATAGTATTCAGGCTTTCAGAGAAAGAGATCAAAAAGGAGTTTTGAGATACATATATATAGTATTATAAAATATAATACTCTCTCATGGCCATGTTTTTTCATGCTTTATATAATGTTTACTGATTCATACTCTTCCTTTTTCTTGAATTGTCAGAAACTTAAGTTTAGTTAAGACCTAGTTAAGACACACAGTATGTGTCACATGATGCATACTGAATATATTCTGATTCAACATTTTTAGTCTTTTTTAGAAGGACCTTCCAATATAGATCATTAAGGAGACAATGAAGCTGGAAAACAAATGATGAATGAGGAGTGGTAGGCAATTGACTAAAAGTTGAATCTATTCCCTACTCCTGGCTGAGAAGATGATGCTGACATGGAAGTGTGGTTTTCTAGAAAGAGTCTAGAATCAGATGAGTCTCAGTGTGATTACTAGCTTTGTCACTTCTTAGCTGTGTAAACTTTGGCAAGGTCCTTCATCTCTCTGAACCTTAGTTTCCTTAACTGTGAGACATGACCTATAGTGCCTATCTCATGGGATGATTAATGAGAAAAAATAGAAAAACCTAAAAAGATTGTGTGCAGTGCTTTACAGGCTCCTAATCGATCCCAGGTCCCTCCCGTCTTATTGGCCAGATGGGCATTTGATGGCTCTCTCACTTAATGTGGAGATGCCTGCCCTACTTCAGATGACAGAGAAAGGAAACAATCTTTCCTAATAGAAAGGATACCCGACATAAACCCAAATGACAAATCAGAGCCTAGACTTCCTGAGTCTGATTTGGCAATAAAGAATTAAGTTTTTCTGAGGTCACCTTCCATCTCATCAGTCTTGGCTTTGTTTTGGCCCTTCACCTCCATTTTCATGTAGCAAACAGACTATTAAGCCACACCACATTCAACACCTCAAGAAAATGCCCCACCTGTCCTTAAGGAAGGCTCACCTGAAGCTCTGGCCAGCGAGGAAAGAAAGAAGACAGTAAAAATAGCACCTATGCTGATCCATTTCCTGAAAGCTCACCTCTGGAGCTTACATTACCTGTGAATTAATTATAACAACGTGACACTTCATCTTCTGATCAAAGAATAACGCTATTTCCATTTCTCATCTCTCTGTTGGACTTCTCATTTAAATACACACACACACACTTTCCCCCCCAAATGTGGACTCTTGAATTTGAATGTTCTTATGTCTCTCATACCTCAAATATAGACCCTTCCCAGCCCCCACAACCTGTGTGGTTTGCACAAGAAAGAAGCTAAGAGATTAGGAAGCTCTTAGCACTGAGCACTGTGTGTATCTAACTAATTCTCCAAATCTCATTCCCAGTAGCTTGCTGGTTTACTAAAAACTAAGGGCATAACATATAGTCACAGAAGGACCCTGATGTGCCCCCATTTTACAGATGGGACAACTGAGGCCTGAGAATAGAAAGATTTTCTCAAGGTGAGACATCTAGGCAACAACAGAACAACTTTCTAGTCCATCACTTTTCTATTACACCATATTCAAAATCACATGGGCCTGAACATATTTCCCATTTTCTGATTACACTACTTGGGAAACGATTTGTTAATTACCAATGGCCAACATTTAGTGAGTGTTGGCTGGGTATGACCTGATTTATATCTATTATTTTATTTGGTCCTCACTGGAACCCCAAGTGGCTCAGTTAATGTCTTCATTTTATAAATGAGAGCGCTGAAGATTAGAAAAGGGTTGATAACTTTCCCAGGGTTCTGTAGCGATGAGTGAAGTAGTATTTGAACCCAGGAATTTTGACCTCAGAGGATGAATGCTAAACTACTACCTGATCCTGTTCCCTTACTCTGAGACCCTTCCTGGTAGTAATCCCTTTAGGACCATTAGATATCTAACAGAAGCCAAGATGCACAGTGCCGGAGGTCAAGGCCAGGGACTGCGCGAAGCCCACGCAGCTGGTGCACTGCCAAGGGGGGCAGGGTGGGGAGGGGCCCACCTAGGCTCTGTGCAGCTGGCATCGGGAGCGTGGAAAGGTCAGGCCTCTAGCAATGCCCGGGACTTGTTCTGTCATCTGGTCTACAAGAGCAGACAGCTAACTACCAACAGCAGGGGCCAGTCCGTTCCCAGCTTCCTCGGTTGTCAAGGGTAGCTGCCGAGGCTGTGCCCGGGGCTATGGAAACTGCGTAGCCCAAGAGGTGGAGGCATCCGTGTCACGGTTTCTATACATGCTCCCTAAGGAGAGAAGTATTTATCCATTCTATCCTCTCCCCACTCTGCTAATGGACCCCATCATTGCTTCTGGGTCAGGGCAGGGAGTAGGAATCCTGCTCTGGTCTGGAGAGCACAGCCTAGTTTTGCTGATTTAGCTGGTTTAGTCACCAGCAGGGAACCTGTCATCTAGTTTCAGTCCTGTCTTTTGCTCCTCTCCCTGGACTTTCACGTTTTTGTCTCTGGGTCTCCCTTTTGCCATTTGTTTAAAGGTGGGTGTGAACTCTAGTGAAGCTGCATCTAAGATAAATGTGTCTGGCTGGCATGTTCTACATCCCTCATGCTCTGGGTTTTGATGGTTGAATAGGAGCTGAAGTCCCCAGACAGAGGCAGGGACCCAGGCACCGTGCTGGTAATAAAGCAAGGACCAGTGAGAGAGAAGTGAAGAAGGCAGCAGGAGCAGCCCAGGAAAGATGTTCAAGAGGAGAAGGGTCGCTGAGGTTCCTAGGAACACAGAAGGGCAACCTCCTCACACCTTTGTCATAAGAGGGTCTCTCTTTGCAGAGCTTCAAGGAAGGTACAGACAGGCTTTTGGGGCTTGGAATCTTTTTTTGCTCCACCCACTGCCTAGCATCTTACATCCCAGTTTTATTCTGATCCGTTCTCAGAACCACCAAGAAGAACACTTCTTCATCCACAACCTTGAGAAAAATAAGCAGTGAATTTCAAAGCCTCCTTAGAAATAGGCAGTTTTGAATTTTGAAACAGATTTGTTTTTAATGGTGCTTCAGTAAGAATAATGGACTTCCCTGGTAGCTCAGATGGTAAAGAATATGCCTGCAGTGCGGGAGACATCAGTTCAGTCTCTGGGTTGGGAAGATCTCCTGGAGAGGAGAATGGCCAGTCACTCCAGTATTCTTGCTTGGAGAATTCTGTGGACAGAGGAACCTAGTGGGCTACAGTCCAAGGGGTCACAAAGAGTCAGATATGACTGAGCGACTGACACTTTCACTTTCAATTAGAATAATCCTTACTAGCTCCATCGTCTAAGAGGGCCTCTAGAAAACTCTCTGGAGACACTGAGATAGCAGTTTCCATCATCCAGACATGGAGGCATGTTTGCTCACCAAATGAGGATTCAAAATGACCGAGACTAGCTAGAACCCGTGGCAGGAATAAAAGGTCGCAGAGAGAAACATCAAGGCCAGCATTTGGGGCAAAAAATTAAATTTCTCACCAACCAGAGTGCTTGCAACAGGTCCTGGGGAGCAGGCTCCAGTGGGTACAATAGCCAGCAGGGCTACACATCAACTTGGGCTGAGCTAAGGAAGAATGCTTGTGTTTGTGAATCACGGTGGCTTACAAGTGTTCTGGAGTAGAGTCTTCATCTGCTATACAGCAGATTCACATATGCCATTACTCAGATGTGCCTTCATACCTACTATCCAAAGGTAGCCCAGAGTATATGCAAAGGACTTAGGCAGGTCTAGATTCAAAGCCAGATTCAGCTTACCGTCTTGGAGAACTTGGGCAAGTTATAGTGGAGCCACTGTTTCTTTAGCTGTCCCAAAATATGCTTCCCTTGACTGGATGTTGTAAGTAATAAAGATAATGTATGGTTACACTTCTCAGATTAGGCTGGCAAATTCCTAGGAGTATTTGGCAGTATGCTTGGGAGTATGGGAGGCCATGGCATAAATACACGGCGTGTTCCCAGTGTTTCTCTTTTACTCAGTGGCAAATCGTTTACAACCTATTTTTATAGTAAGCCAAAGAGGGATCTGCTATTGAACAGAAAGAAAAATCTGCTGCCATGTTTAAAGCTTGAAGTGGGAAGGAATTTTCAAGACATAGACAGCTGCCTCGTGGTCTACACCCTTAGCTCTTTAGGGGTGCACACTCCCTTTCTCTGTCTTCAGGGTGCTTTGGCAGGAAATGTGACTTGCTTTGGGGCACATGAAATACTTTGGCACATGGTAAATGGTCAATAATTATTAAATTTTGTTATTTGAAATTTCTGGAATGAGGTCATTCTATTAGTCCCTGCATATGTGTATAATAAGGTCCAGTGAGGACTATCCCTTTTTAAGAGGGATGCAATCAAACAAGAATGTGTCTAGATTAAAGAATGATGGGCTTGTGGCCAAGTTGGTAAGAGGTCCAAAATCCTATTACATGAGAAATTGTTCTAGTCATGGGAACTCTTTACCCTGCAGAAGTGAAAAGAGGACAAGGGAGATTCTTCCAATATCTGAAGATATGAGAGGAAAAAGACAGAGCAAAGATAATGAATTAGCAGATGAGGACCAACCAAGGGAAGTAAATAGGAAGCAGACTGAAAGTCACTCAGTCGTGTCCGACTCTTTGTGACCCCATGAACTATACAGTCCTTGGAATTCTCCAGGCAAGAATACTGGAGTGGGTAGCCTTTCTCTTCTCCATAGGATCTTTCCAACCTAGGGATTGAACCCAGGTCTCCTGCATTGCAGGCAGATTCTTTATCAGCTGAGACACAAGCGAAGCCCAAGAATACTGGAGTGGGTAGCCTATCCCTTCTCCAGTAGATCTTCCTGACCCAGGAATTGAACAAGGTTCTCCTGTATTGCAGGTGGAGCCTTTACCAACTGAGCTATCAGGGAAGCCCAAGAAACAGATTAAACCTCTGTATTAACAAAAAAAGAAACACTTTTTGAGTTGTCTGGCAGAGGGAAGCAGAATATAATGGTTAAGAACTCAGGTTCTAGAATCAGAATCATAGAGTTCAAATCATAGCTTTGATTTGTAATAGTTTTGTGAATTTGGGACAAATTTGTTAACTCTTGTCTTTCTTCATCTTTAAAATGGTGATAAATAAATAGTGCGCATAGGATTACCGTGAAGACTAACAAAAATATGTGAAGCACCTAGATACACAGTAAATGCTCAACACACTACTTTATACAGAAGCTGGCCGCAAGTGTACATTTGGGAGTGCTATGGACTGAATGTTTGTGTTCCCCCAGAATTCATGTCAAAACCCTGGCTTTTAGTGGTATTAGATGATGGTGTTAGGAGACCTTTGGGAGGTGATTAGGATTAGACGATGTTATGAGGGTGGAGCCCTCATGAATGGGATTAACACCACTAGGAGAGTCACAGAGAGCTTGCTTTCTGTCTCTTCTTTCCTGCCATGTGAGAACACAGTGAGAAGGTAACCATCTTTAAAATAGAAAGCAAAGCCTCATTAGACAGTAAATACGCAGGTGCCTTGGTCTTGGCCTTCCTAGCCTCTAGAACTATGAGAAAGAAATGTCTGCTGTTTAAGCCACCCAGTTTATGGTATTTTTATTACAGCAGCCAAAATATACTAAGACAGAAAGACACAAGGGTACAGTGAATAGGTAAAGTCAGACTGTTTTTCTAAAAGAAAACATATACAAAGAAAAGAGAGCCAAACAAACCAAAGCTCTGCAGTTCCAGGATTAGAGTGCAAAGAGCCAAAAATCCAAATAACAGTGGCTTAACTTACTAATAATTTTACGTATTAGGAATCATGGAGGTGGGCAGTTCTGACATTAGTCTGAGTTCAGTCATGTTATCAAGGGCCCAGGCTGTTTCTTTTCTCTGCCCTGCCATTTTCTACATATTGACTTTCCATATTCACACTTGTGACCTTGTGGGCTCAAAGTGGCTTCCAAAGCCTAAATTCCAAGACTTCACTTAACTACATTCAAGGCAGAAACATGAAGGAGGGACAAATGATTCCACTGCATGAAATTCTGTCTTTCATCTGGAAAAACGGTTCTTCTCAGAAGTCCTCCAGCAGTTTTGTCCTTATGCACCACTGACTGAGATTAAAATTTTCATATTCAAGCAACCATAATGTACGCTCCAGATCTGAGGTGGGAGCCTGCTGCTGCTGCCACTAAGTCGCTTCAGTCGTGTCCGACTCTGTGGGACCCCAGAGACGGCAGCCCACCAGGCTCCCCAGTCCCTGGGATTCTCCAGGCAAGAACACTGGAGTGGGTTGCCATTTCCTTCTCCAATGCATGAAAGTNTAGGCAGTTTTGAATTTTGAAACAGATTTGTTTTTAATGGTGCTTCAGTAAGAATAATGGACTTCCCTGGTAGCTCAGATGGTAAAGAATATGCCTGCAGTGCGGGAGACATCAGTTCAGTCTCTGGGTTGGGAAGATCTCCTGGAGAGGAGAATGGCCAGTCACTCCAGTATTCTTGCTTGGAGAATTCTGTGGACAGAGGAACCTAGTGGGCTACAGTCCAAGGGGTCACAAAGAGTCAGATATGACTGAGCGACTGACACTTTCACTTTCAATTAGAATAATCCTTACTAGCTCCATCGTCTAAGAGGGCCTCTAGAAAACTCTCTGGAGACACTGAGATAGCAGTTTCCATCATCCAGACATGGAGGCATGTTTGCTCACCAAATGAGGATTCAAAATGACCGAGACTAGCTAGAACCCGTGGCAGGAATAAAAGGTCGCAGAGAGAAACATCAAGGCCAGCATTTGGGGCAAAAAATTAAATTTCTCACCAACCAGAGTGCTTGCAACAGGTCCTGGGGAGCAGGCTCCAGTGGGTACAATAGCCAGCAGGGCTACACATCAACTTGGGCTGAGCTAAGGAAGAATGCTTGTGTTTGTGAATCACGGTGGCTTACAAGTGTTCTGGAGTAGAGTCTTCATCTGCTATACAGCAGATTCACATATGCCATTACTCAGATGTGCCTTCATACCTACTATCCAAAGGTAGCCCAGAGTATATGCAAAGGACTTAGGCAGGTCTAGATTCAAAGCCAGATTCAGCTTACCGTCTTGGAGAACTTGGGCAAGTTATAGTGGAGCCACTGTTTCTTTAGCTGTCCCAAAATATGCTTCCCTTGACTGGATGTTGTAAGTAATAAAGATAATGTATGGTTACACTTCTCAGATTAGGCTGGCAAATTCCTAGGAGTATTTGGCAGTATGCTTGGGAGTATGGGAGGCCATGGCATAAATACACGGCGTGTTCCCAGTGTTTCTCTTTTACTCAGTGGCAAATCGTTTACAACCTATTTTTATAGTAAGCCAAAGAGGGATCTGCTATTGAACAGAAAGAAAAATCTGCTGCCATGTTTAAAGCTTGAAGTGGGAAGGAATTTTCAAGACATAGACAGCTGCCTCGTGGTCTACACCCTTAGCTCTTTAGGGGTGCACACTCCCTTTCTCTGTCTTCAGGGTGCTTTGGCAGGAAATGTGACTTGCTTTGGGGCACATGAAATACTTTGGCACATGGTAAATGGTCAATAATTATTAAATTTTGTTATTTGAAATTTCTGGAATGAGGTCATTCTATTAGTCCCTGCATATGTGTATAATAAGGTCCAGTGAGGACTATCCCTTTTTAAGAGGGATGCAATCAAACAAGAATGTGTCTAGATTAAAGAATGATGGGCTTGTGGCCAAGTTGGTAAGAGGTCCAAAATCCTATTACATGAGAAATTGTTCTAGTCATGGGAACTCTTTACCCTGCAGAAGTGAAAAGAGGACAAGGGAGATTCTTCCAATATCTGAAGATATGAGAGGAAAAAGACAGAGCAAAGATAATGAATTAGCAGATGAGGACCAACCAAGGGAAGTAAATAGGAAGCAGACTGAAAGTCACTCAGTCGTGTCCGACTCTTTGTGACCCCATGAACTATACAGTCCTTGGAATTCTCCAGGCAAGAATACTGGAGTGGGTAGCCTTTCTCTTCTCCATAGGATCTTTCCAACCTAGGGATTGAACCCAGGTCTCCTGCATTGCAGGCAGATTCTTTATCAGCTGAGACACAAGCGAAGCCCAAGAATACTGGAGTGGGTAGCCTATCCCTTCTCCAGTAGATCTTCCTGACCCAGGAATTGAACAAGGTTCTCCTGTATTGCAGGTGGAGCCTTTACCAACTGAGCTATCAGGGAAGCCCAAGAAACAGATTAAACCTCTGTATTAACAAAAAAAGAAACACTTTTTGAGTTGTCTGGCAGAGGGAAGCAGAATATAATGGTTAAGAACTCAGGTTCTAGAATCAGAATCATAGAGTTCAAATCATAGCTTTGATTTGTAATAGTTTTGTGAATTTGGGACAAATTTGTTAACTCTTGTCTTTCTTCATCTTTAAAATGGTGATAAATAAATAGTGCGCATAGGATTACCGTGAAGACTAACAAAAATATGTGAAGCACCTAGATACACAGTAAATGCTCAACACACTACTTTATACAGAAGCTGGCCGCAAGTGTACATTTGGGAGTGCTATGGACTGAATGTTTGTGTTCCCCCAGAATTCATGTCAAAACCCTGGCTTTTAGTGGTATTAGATGATGGTGTTAGGAGACCTTTGGGAGGTGATTAGGATTAGACGATGTTATGAGGGTGGAGCCCTCATGAATGGGATTAACACCACTAGGAGAGTCACAGAGAGCTTGCTTTCTGTCTCTTCTTTCCTGCCATGTGAGAACACAGTGAGAAGGTAACCATCTTTAAAATAGAAAGCAAAGCCTCATTAGACAGTAAATACGCAGGTGCCTTGGTCTTGGCCTTCCTAGCCTCTAGAACTATGAGAAAGAAATGTCTGCTGTTTAAGCCACCCAGTTTATGGTATTTTTATTACAGCAGCCAAAATATACTAAGACAGAAAGACACAAGGGTACAGTGAATAGGTAAAGTCAGACTGTTTTTCTAAAAGAAAACATATACAAAGAAAAGAGAGCCAAACAAACCAAAGCTCTGCAGTTCCAGGATTAGAGTGCAAAGAGCCAAAAATCCAAATAACAGTGGCTTAACTTACTAATAATTTTACGTATTAGGAATCATGGAGGTGGGCAGTTCTGACATTAGTCTGAGTTCAGTCATGTTATCAAGGGCCCAGGCTGTTTCTTTTCTCTGCCCTGCCATTTTCTACATATTGACTTTCCATATTCACACTTGTGACCTTGTGGGCTCAAAGTGGCTTCCAAAGCCTAAATTCCAAGACTTCACTTAACTACATTCAAGGCAGAAACATGAAGGAGGGACAAATGATTCCACTGCATGAAATTCTGTCTTTCATCTGGAAAAACGGTTCTTCTCAGAAGTCCTCCAGCAGTTTTGTCCTTATGCACCACTGACTGAGATTAAAATTTTCATATTCAAGCAACCATAATGTACGCTCCAGATCTGAGGTGGGAGCCTGCTGCTGCTGCCACTAAGTCGCTTCAGTCGTGTCCGACTCTGTGGGACCCCAGAGACGGCAGCCCACCAGGCTCCCCAGTCCCTGGGATTCTCCAGGCAAGAACACTGGAGTGGGTTGCCATTTCCTTCTCCAATGCATGAAAGTGAAAAGTGAAAGTGAAGTCGCTCAGTCATGTCTGATTCTTAGCAACCCCATGGACTGCAGCCTACCAGGCTCCTCCATCCATGGGATTTTCCAGGCAAGAGTACTGGAGTGGGGTGCCATTGCCTCCTCTGAGGTGGGAGCCTACCTTCTCTAAAAATCAGTAGATCTCTGCCTAAGAGTTAAACGAAATGTAGGGGCGATGACTGCTGAGTAGCTGTCATTTTTCACATTTGGGCAGCACCAATATTTAAAGGGTTAGGAGAAGGAAAGAGGACAGTGAAGGATATTGAAAAGGAAATGCCATATAATCTGGAGGAAAACGAGGGGGAGTGTCAAGGAAATGAAAAAGTAAGGATGCTTCAAAGAGGAGAGAGAGATCCATCACAGTCGAATGTTTCCATCTTTGGGTCAAGAAGAACTGAAGGGTCCACTGCCCTGGTGATTTATAAACTGGACAAGAGGCATTTCAGTGGCAGATGGGAGTAGGAGCCAGAGGGAAAGATACAAGAAGCTAAATGAGGTGAGGGAATGAAGCGGGGAACGGAGATGACTCCTTCTAGCAGTTTAGCTGTAATGACAAAGACAGGGATAATATGAAGAGGAGAAGACATGGTCGGGGCGGGGGTGGAGAGTTGGATTTTTAAAGGATAATCTTGCAGTGCACTTATTTAGAGAGATAAAGCCAAAGTAAAGGGGTATATTAAATATTTAGGAAAGGGAGGAAGAAAGAGGATGAAGATTGTGTAGGAAAGGACAAGGTCAATGCCTTGTGTAGAGGCCAACACTAGATAAGAAGAATGATATCTTTTCCTCTGAGAAGTCATGGTAGGAGGGAGCTGGAGAGTTGGGGAGAGGGAGAAGGAAGTAAGGACCAGTATGGGCACAGATAAAAACTGAGTTTTGGGTTCATAGCAAGGTCCTCACAGGGATCTGCAATACCAAGCTCATGAGAAAGGAAGAGGGGTGGGGGTATAGCTGAAAAGAGCTTCCCATAAACTGTTAACCTCAGAAAATCTGATTGTTTTTAGTTGTGGACATAAAGGAAGGAAGGAAAAGAACATATTTACCCCTCTTTCTCATGAGAGTTTAATATCAGTCCCCTTTTTCTTAGTCACTCAGTCATGGCTGATTCTTTGTGACCCCATGGACTGTAGCCCACCAGGCTCCTCTGTTAGTGAGGATTCTCCAGGCAAGAATACTGGAGTGGGTTGCCATCCCCTCCTCCAGGGGATCTTCCCAACCCAGGGATTGAACCCAGGTCTCCCACATTGCAGGCATATTCTTTACCATCTGAGTCACCAGTTTTAATGAAAACAGGCACCACAGGACCAGCGAAACATATGGCTGAATCCTTTCTCCAGAAAAGGCCTCCATGCCCAATAAAGTATTTCCTCGCACCCAACTTCAAGGGTAGAGAACAACACTCCTTCTCTGCCCTTGGTACTCATCTATGGGGAGCTTTTAGAGCTAATACCATTGATATGTGTCCTAAACAATGGATTTATTGTTTCCTGTGGTTCAGGTATCATGCGTCTTCAATTAAGAGAAAGTTTTATTTTCATTCCCAGATATATTTTAGGGGAAAAAAAAATCAATCCATTGGAGACAATACTGGCTCATCTTCATCAGGAAAGATGTCTTCAACTCGGTGTTCCTATAAAACAGCCATAACTCAGACAAAATATTCCATCAGGAACAACAAAAGAATCATTGACAGACTGCAATCAAAATATAGTTGAAAACCAATTTTGTTCAAAACTATGCCATTTTTGCATTTTTGCTTGGATGTTATTTAGGATTGATGGGGAATGTTAGGCTCTAATTTTTTTTTTATCCCTTTGAAATACAGCTTTTAAAGTGAACTAAAATGCAAGAGAATTTTTGAGGGATGATAACAAATTAAGATACATTTTATTACATCTAGAAGATAGGTAGCTCCTGCCTTCTTTTCAAAGATAAGCACATGAAGAAAAATAAAAAGATTCTCCCCAAGTCACAGAGCTGAGTATCAGAGTGTAGAGATGAACCCAGGTGTTCTTACTGATTTCTACTAGCTCAGTTTCCATGTCTTTAAAAAAGGGAGTGATAGACCTCACAAATGTATATTAAATAAGATGAAACATTTAAAACCATCCTCTTCCATGGATTGTGGTTAGAGAAAAGGTTGGAACAGGTCAAACAAAAAGCTGTTGAAAAATTTCAGCAGGGATGCAGTCAGCTTCAGTGTGGGAGGCCCATGGGTCAAGAATTCTGATTGTAAAGGATTAAAACTAACTAGCTAAATGAAAGCAATGAAATTTGTTGAGTGACTTCTAGGCTCAGCTGAAAGTCTGGGAAGCCTGGTTCAAGCAAGGGGCTAGAGGTAGGGAGGCTGAGTGGCCATACTCATAGCTATGGGCACATCTCAGAGACAGTCTGCTTAGACACTGGACACAGCCTCTGCCTTACGACTGCTGCCACCACTGGACCCTTGATACCATACTTCAATCACCCAAGTAAATTCAAAATGAGTCAGTTGATTAGATGTAAATCTGGTTGCAGTATCTCATCACCCACCATGTTCTATGCAACAGTTTCCAGAGATGAAGAAAGCAAATATCTAGCCTCTTTCACTTCTGTACACTTATAAAGGCAATCCCCCCAAATATGGAAAGGAGTTTCAGATTCTAGACCTCAAACAAATGGCAAATGTTCATTACAGATGGTGTTCTTAAACAATACTCTGCTTTTTAAATATTTGTTTATTTTTTTTTATTTGGCTGAACCAGGTCTTAGTTGCAGCATGTGGCATCTAGTTCCATGACCAGGGATAGAACCAGGGACCCCCTGCATTGGGAGTGTGGAGTCCTAGGCACCAGACCACCAGGGAAGTCCCAAATCATAGTTTTCTTAATCTGACTTCCATCTTCCTGTGATTCCCATCTCCTGGGACTTCCTCATCCATAACTCCTCAGATTGGTGGGCTCCTCACGTTCTCACGTCTTGACAGAGCATCCCCATTCCCAAGTCCATGCTCCTTTTCTTCTCCCTCTTTCTGAAAAATCTCTCGGATTTGACCCATGATTTCCTAACTCTCCAAATCCTACTTATTGAAGACTAAGGGCCTGGCGTGCTTACTGAACACTTACTGCCTATAGTTCTATCATCTTCTGAGAAACTTCCCCTAATGAAAGAAGTCCTTGTTTATATCCTAGATCTCACTGTCCCCCTCTCTTGGAAGCATATCCAGTCTCATTCACAGGATGAATGACTTGACCGTATATATCACTGCTTCGTTAATCAATTGATGGACATGGTAATATGGAGAGCGGATCAGGAATCAGAGTCTTGAGTACCACCAACTTGATACACTTCCATGGGCAAGTCACTATTATCTTAAGCTGCTGCTTTGGAAAGGATAGAATAGGTGAAATCATGGCTTCCAACTTGGGTCTTCATTAGAATCACCTGGGAAAGATGGGAACTCAAATATAAATTTCCAAGATCGAACACAAACCCTCTGAATCTTCCAGAGTGAAAAAAGTCTACAAGGACTTTTTCATTTTGTTTCGTTTCTCTTCCTTCCTTCCTTCCTTCCTTTCTTTTTCTTCCTTTCTTCTTTCCTTCTTTCTTTTGGTTTTGCTTTAAGTGTACCAATTTATCCTGATAATAAGCTGGATTGGGGACCCCAGAATGGAAAAATTTCTTAGACCCTTTAGCTCTAAGCCATGATGAGGTAGAAACACAGAAAGCTTCCATCTCTGAGGTCTGACTTTGGCTCTAAAACTTCCCAGCTCCAGAACGTGACCAAGTAACTCAGCATCTCCGAGCATCAGTTTCCTCATTTCAGAAATGAGAATGATAAACGTACCTACCCTATGAAAATTGTGCAAGGATTCAGTGAGACAAGGCTTGCTGCTCTGAGCCCGTCCCTGGCCTGTGAACAGCACTCAGGAATGCTTGCTGGATTATTGTGATGATGAGGCGAGGAGAGCTAAGCCACCCGGCTATGTTGGGGGAGGCTGGAAGAAAGCTGGTGGAAACATGACTTTCTTTTTTCTGTTTTTGTGCTTGATTTAACTGTGTAAAAATATAACTGATGAACTTAAAATGTTCAGGATGTTGGCGTTTTTCCCCCATTTTTCTGGCTGCAGCTTCTCAGAAGATGCGTTCCCAAAGAGGAACATCTCAGCCCCACCAACCAGTATGTGACTCGCTCCTGCGTCTTGGCTCAGGCCTGAATGTGGTCCATAGTAAGCGGCTTTGCCTTAGTGACTCAGCATAGTAGGCCCTTTTTCATTTCTCTCTCATTCCCCAGCCAAGAAACGCTTCCCACTTCTCTCTGCCGTCTGCTACTGAGATCGCATTCTGTATCATCTACTGGGAGATAACACAGTTAAATCGATGCTGGGAACCTTATAAGGCTATAAACACCGCTTTGCAGGATGGACGTCATAATAGCAAATTGAGGGCGAGTGCCAATAATAGATTTCTTGGGTTTCTTTTTTGCTTTTGCACATTCTTCAGGGTTCTCCGAGGGGGGACTGAAATGATATGGCAACCCCAAAATAGTCCAGGGAATCAGACTGAAGAAGGAGTCTTGAGCAGGCAGGCAAATCAAATACAGCCCACGCCTTCTCAGCCCCAAATCTGCCTCCCCTAAAAAAGTGAAGGGGCCTCTTTGGTGGCCCCGGATTAGAGCAATGGGAAGATGGCTTCGGTATTGGACAGCTCTGGGTCTTGTTCCCTCTGCCTCCTACCAGCTACCTGACCCTGGGGCTACTCCCTACTTTCCCGTTGCTGGCCCCTGTAATGAATAAGTATCTGCTGATAAAATGAGTTGGCAAAGTAATCCTGCCTGCCACACAGTAGGGGCTCAGAATGCGTTCACTCCATTTGCATTCTTTCCTTCCAAAAATAGCCCCACATTGGCAGGATCAGTCCATTTTAAATGTGCAACTTCCACCACAGAGTGATTCTAGATTGTTCTAGCAGGAGAGAATTCACTTCCCCAAGAGATCCTTTCAACCTGCTATATGATGTAGGAAAAAAGACACTCAACTCAAACACTAGTCCTGTTTTTTAAGTCTTTTTAAAAAATATTTATTCATTTGGCTGTGCCAAGTCTTAGCTGTGGTACGTGGGATCTAATTCCCACACCAGGGATGGAAACTAAGCCCCCAGCATTGGAAGCACAGAGTCTTAGCCACTAGAACACCAGGGAAGTTCCCCACTTGTCCTGTTTTGTGACTTACCATCTTTGTGTCCTTGCAAATGTTATTAAGAGTTTCTACAATTGCCAAGGGCTTCCTCGGTGCAAAGCACTACATGTGTGTGCTAAGTTGCTTCAGTCATGTCTGACTCTTTGCAACCCTATGGACTGTAGCCCACCAGGCTCCTCTGTCCATGGGATTTTTCAGGTCAGAATACTGGAGTGGGTTGCCATTTTCTCCTCCAGGAGATCTTGCCAGGCACTTACTGAATGCTTAATATGCTTTATTTTACTTCATCTCATAACAACCCGTACACAGTAAAAATTACTGTCCTCTCATTATAAAGGACAGAGAAAATAACTTACCCAAGTGCACATCCCTATAAAGGGTGAAGCTTGAATTTAAACCCAGTTTTGTCTGGCTCTAGAGTCCCTGTTTCTCATTACCTTATACCTGGCTCTTGCTTTCTGTTCCTGACCTCACTTTATCCATCTGTGAAAAAGGGGATGATAGTCAAAGCCTACCCCCCAGGGCTTTCTAGAGATGAACACAGAAAATCGTGGACTGAGGGGGCTTTATGCACTAATAGGACAAGTTTATTTAAAGAACCACAGTTATTATCACAAAGGGTGTAATATTCTCTTTGGTCTTTAGAAAACAATCCCTGTCTCCAAAGAAAATCAGAACTTTAAGGATGACGGCTCTTGCCTGCGCTGAGGACGAGGACGAGGTGGCTTTTGCAGCTACATGATTGTATATTGAGTAGGGTAGAGTACACACTAAATCTGTATTTATACTTGGGAAACCACGCTGTGCTTAAATTAGCACTTGAAGAATAGACACTTCTCTAAAGCTGCCCTTCTTAAGTAACACAGACTAACATTTCTGTAACTACAGACAACAGTATTTTGAAAGCAATAGCAATGCCTTGAGTTCATCCTTAATCCTTACCCATCCCTCTCCAATCACACCTCCCAACTTCACCTCCCAGCCCCTGCCCCCCTCCCCCTGCCCCTGGCAACCAGCATTTGTCTTAAACTGAAGCTCTTTTCCAACATTTGTGGTTCAAGCAAGGTCTGAATAATAAAAGACTGCCAAAGATTTCTCCAAGATCCTGGTTTGTTCGATGGTATGTTACTCAGAAGTCACAATATTCATCACAAAGGGGCTCAGAAACACTTGATTGATCAGAGATGCCCCAGGCATCATCACAGTAAGACAGGTATCAATTTTCCAAATTTATGAAAACCATAGAAATGGCATCCAAGCTTTGTCCTGAGATTTGCTCTAATTTACTAGGGNAAAAAAAAAAAAAAAAAGAGAGAGAAAAACACCACCTTCTCTATATCCCAGCTTCCCCCTTACCTCTATGGAGCAGTTCCTCAGAGCTGCGTGAGATTGTTACTACAGTTAAAATTCTGAGTAACATCCCTGAATAGAACAACTTGCAACTTTTAGGTTGTGTCTTCTGCTTCAATCCACAGCTAAGGTATGAGGGACATGGTTCAACAGAGCCATTCAGGCATAAATGAGCTAGAAAATTGGTTATTGCTCTCAAATGTTTGTAGCCTGAAGCATTAGAGTCACTTTTGTGAGTTTCAGTGTGAATCGCTAGGAACAATAGAAAAGCTAGGAACAATAGCAAAGATCCCTTTCAGGTCTCGACTGGCAAGAAAAAAAAAATCACCTGGGTAAATTTAAAAAGTTTAATTGTCTTTATTGATTGATTCACAAATTAAGCATCAACCCTTCTAGCGAACAGGGGGTAGTTCTGAAGGGCTACAGAGAGGAAAACGTTTTTTAAAAATAGGAAAAGGAATTCATTAATAAATAGGATGCTTTCAGACTTAGATAACCTACCTATGGAGAAAGGAAGGGGTCTAGGTGCCAGATTACCTCTTCTTCCTTTGAGGGGAATGAAGAGGGCCTCATGCAACCAGCATTTGTCTTAAACTGAAGCTCTTTTCCAACATTTGTGGTTCAAGCAAGGTCTGAATAATAAAAGACTGCCAAAGATTTCTCCAAGATCCTGGTTTGTTCGATGGTATGTTACTCAGAAGTCACAATATTCATCACAAAGGGGCTCAGAAACACTTGATTGATCAGAGATGCCCCAGGCATCATCACAGTAAGACAGGTATCAATTTTCCAAATTTATGAAAACCATAGAAATGGCATCCAAGCTTTGTCCTGAGATTTGCTCTAATTTACTAGGGTCACTGTGCCTATTGCCTGGTAACCCCCAAATTCAGCCTGGCTGCCTCCTTGGGCTTTGCTCTGGGGATTCTATCCTTATTGAGGCCTTTTTGCCCAGACATAAGTTAGTTCCTCAGTCATGTCCAACTCTTTGCAACCCCATGAACTGTAGCCCTCCAGGCTTCTCCATCCACCGAATTTTCCAGGCAAGAATACCAGAGTGGGTTGCCATCTCCTTCTCCAGGGGATCTTCCTGACCAGGGATTGAAACTAGGCCTCCAGCATTGCAGGCAAACTCCATCTGAGCCACCAGAGAAGCCCAATATATACCCAGACATATATTTGCGTATACCAAATATACACAAATTAGGAATTAACCTGGCGGCTCAGACAGTAAAGCATCTTCCTGCAATGCGGGAGACCCGGGTTTGATCCTTGGCTTGGGAAGATCCCCTGGAGAAGGAAATGGCAACCCACTCCAGTATTCTTCCCTGGAAAATTCCATGGACAGAAAAGCCTTGTAGGCTACAGTCCATGGGATCTCAAAGAGTTAGACATGACTGAGCGGCTTCACTTCATATACACGGTGTGTGCCTGCATACACACGCCATGCACATCCCCAGTTCCCAAGGAAACCAAATGAGGTGGAAAAATCGAAAAACAGAAGAAACTGCAAAAGCGCTCTCTGACCCTGTTGCCAGATTCTCCCTAGACCTATAGCTCTGAGATCCCTCTGAGATTTCTGTAGGGTTGGGAGCATTCCTTATCATTTAAATTAGAAATGAAGAGTGATGTCTTTAAGTTGAGAATAAATAACCACGTAATTGAGCTTCACAATGAATAACCAAAAGAGATGCTAATTTTAAAGCAATCACTCAGCCAGTAGAGCAGACAGAAGCCGACTTTTGATCTGAAAGTCACCTTTGCCCAGTAAAATATTATAGGTGTGGGAAGCAAGGAGAGAGAGGAAAAATATGAATATTGAATATTTTCTTCATTCTCTGAATAGCTGTAAATAGGGGAGTAAGTACATTAAATTATGATACATCTGTACAATGGAAAATTGTACAGCCAATAAAAAATGAGAATTTCAAGTACTAACAGGGAAAGATGTCTAAGTTGTATTGTTATGAAAAAATAGAACTGCAGTGTTATTGTATTAATCCATTTAGGCAAAAGCAATCATATGAAAAAAAAGAATGCCTTTACTTGTATCTGTGGAGTAAGATTTTGGAGAATTATTATTTTCTAAGCCATTCATTTCTATAAAGTTTGTTTTTAAAGATTAAGAATCCACTATACTGATAACCAGAAAAGGTGATGAGGCTGAGCTAAATTATCTTCTCTTCTCTATGGAAACCAATAACCTTGAGACCTTGAGATCTAGGGGGCCCCTGCAATGATATCTACAATAGCATGCCCTAGGTCCTTCATTTGCCTGTATAAGCAGATGTATTTGGAAACCCAGACATGCCACATTCTAGCCAAATCTCTTCTCTTCTATTTTTGAAAAACTAGGAAAACCACAGTGACTTATGTTCATCATTTCTGGTCCAGCGGTGGCCAAGTGGGTGGGTGGCAGAGTTCCAGGTTCTGATGGATGATGAGACTTCAGTGGCCAAAATGTTAAAGACCTTTCCTTCTTCTTCTCCTTTTGTGGGTTTTTTTATTTTTTTCTCTCCAGCACTGGCAAAACACATTTACAAAGTTGTTATAATGACAGGTCATCAATCATCAGTCTGTAAGATTGCCAAGGGCCAGTCCTCCTGTTCAGTATGGACTCTGATCACTTGTCAAAGGAGAATGGCATCTGGAAAGTATGAAATTTTTTCTTTCCCACTTTTTTTGGCTGCACAGTGCAGCATGTGGGATCTTAGTTCCCCAACCAGGGATTGAACTTGCATGCCTTGTAGGAGAAGCATGGAGACTTAACCACTGGACTGCCAGGAGAGTCCCCGTTTGAAATATTTTGACTGAGAAGAATCATGAGAGGGGACACTTGGTCTAAGGTTTCTTTTCATCTAATTTCTTGGCAGAACTTCTGATTAGAGAATTGGAGACCCCCACCTTGAATAGCCAAGAAGAAATCATAGATTTAATATGTGACTACATGTCCATTTACAGAAGAATGCATAAAGAAGATGTGGTACATATATGCAATGGATTATTACTCAGCCATAAAAAAGAACAAAATAAAGCCTTTTGCAGCAACATGGATGAACTTAGATTGTCACACTAAGTGAAATAAATCAGAGAAAAACAAATGTCATATGATACTGTTTATATGTGATATCTTTAAAAATGATAAAAATGGACTTTTTTTTTTTACAAACTTTGTGAATTTTGTAAATTTGTTTTTACAAAACAGAAATAGAGTCACAGAAAACAGACTTATGGTTAAACCGGAGGAAAAAGTGGGGATGGGGATTGGGAGATTGAGGTTAACATGTACACACTACCGTAAATAAAATGGATAACTAATGAGGACCTACTGTATAACACAGGGAACTTGATTCAGTACTCTGTGTGTTAGTTGCTCACTCATGTCTGATTCTTTGTGACTCCATGGACTGTAGCCCACGAGGCTCCTCTTCCATGGACTCTCCAGGTAAGCATACTGGAGTGGGTTGCCATTTCCTACTCCAGGGGATCATCCCAACCCAGGGATTGACCCCCTGGTCTCCTGCATTGCAGACAGTCTTTATTATTTCACTTTGATGAGGACTCCAATGACACCCCACTCCAGTACTCTTGCCTGGAAAATCCTATGGACGGAGGAGCCTGGTGGGCTACAGTCCATGGAGTCGCTAAGAGTCGGAGACGACTGAGCGACTTCACTTTGACTTTTCGCTGTCATGCGTTGGAGAAGGAAATGGCAACCCACTCCAGTGTTCTTGCCTGGAGAATCCCAGGGATGGCGGAGCCTGGTAGGCTGCCATCTATGGAATCGCACAGAGTCAGACACGGCTGAAGCGACTTAGTAGTAGTAGTACATGGGAAAAGAATCTAAAAAAGAGTGGATACATATATGTGTATAACTGATTCACTTTGCTGTACAGCAGAAACTAACACAACATTGTAAACCAACTATACTCCAATAATAATTTAAAAAACTAAATAAATAATAAAATGAAATATGACTACAAGTAGCCAAACTGAGTGTCAAACACTTTTGCTATAAACACTTATTGGTGATCTTCAGAAACCACACGAACCCATTTTTTTTCCAAGGACCACAGCTATCTACTCTGGGCAGTCATGCTTTTTTTACATAAGTTTCCCAGAGCCTCTTAATCCCAATTTCATCCAAGATGAGCATCTGACCCACCAGGACCAATCTAATTTTTCTGGCAATCTGTGATTACAAATCAGATTCATCCATTTCCTTTTTGAGGCTAGAGATGATTACCCCCCCAAACCGGGAGCTATGGCACTGGTACAAGTCAAGAGAATGTGCCAGTGGTTTGACCATTGTTTAAAACAGTTTACTCAAAAAAATTAAAATAGAATTATTATATGATCCAGAAATTCTCCTTCTGAGTATGTACCCAAAAGAATTCAAAGCAGGGACTTGAACAGATACTTGTATACCAGCATTCATAGCAGCATTATTCATAATAACCAAAAGGTGGAAGCAAACCAAATGTCCATCAACAGATGAATGGATAAACAAGATGTGTGTGTGTGTATATATACATATATATATATTTAATATTAGTCTTAAAAAGGAGTGAAATTCTGACATATGTTACAACATAGCTGAACCTTGAAGCCATTACTCAAAATGAAATAAATCAGACATAAAAGATAAATATCAAATGATTCCACATATATAAGGAATCTTGAGTAAATTCATACAGACATGAAATAGAATGGTGATTGTCAGAAAATAGAAAGGGGTAGGGTGAAATGGGGAGCTGTGAAATGGGTTTCAGTTTGGGAAGATAAAACATTTCTGGAAATGAATGTGACTATATTTAGTACTACTAAATGGTATACCTAAAACTGGTTGTGGTAATTAATTTTATATGATGTATGCTAAGTAGCTCCAGTCATGTCCAACTCTTTGTGACCCTATGAGCTGTAGTCTGCCAGGCTCCTCTGTCCATGGGATTCTCTAGGCAGGAGTACTGGAGTGGGTTGCCGTGCCTTCCTCCAGAGGATCTTCGCGATGCAGGGATGAAATCCACATCTCTTTTGTCTCTTCTGTTTCCTGCATTGACAGGCAGGTTTTTTACCACTAGCGCCACAATTAAAAACAAGGAAAAATGCACCACAAACTCTGGGCAATATTGGAGTTAGAGTTTAAGAAATGTGAAGCCAGAACAGCAGCTTTGAACAAAATGCATTCAATTCAACTGCACAGATATTTCCCGAGTACCTATTCTGTGGTGTGCCAACTGAGAGGTTATACAGAGGATTTAGAGATTAATGAGACCTCGTCTAAGTATCAGGGAGCTCACCTTTGAGGGGAGATTTCAGAAAGTGCCCAAATGCAAAGCAAAAGGTAACAAAACAACAACAACAACAACAACACAAATACACCTTGGAGGACTGAGAATTCAAGGAAGACTTCATTGTAATCTGACATCTGAGATGTGCCGTGATGTATTGGTAGCTGCCGTAGACTGAATGTTTCACCCTCAAAATTCACACTGAAATCTAATCCAAAAAGTGATAGTACTTCTAGGTGAGGCCTTTGGGAGGTGATGAAGTCTTAAGGGTGGAGCCCTCAAGGATGGGGTTAGTGTCCTTATCAAAAAGCCCCAGAGAGATTTCTTCTTTTTTATCAAGCAGGGACACAGCAAGAAGACAGTTGTCTGTGAACCAGGAAGCAGTCCCTCATTGGAAACCACATCTCCCAGGACCTCAATGTGAACTTCCCAGGCTGTAAAACTGAGGAATGAATTTCTGTTGTTATAAACCACCCAGCCTATGGTACTCTATTATAACAGGCAGAACAGAGTAACACAGTACTTTTGCACCAGGAAGGGGACATTCTAAACACAGAGAATATGGATTAAAGCTGTGAGCCAACTTGGGGAATAGTAAGCAGAGGATGGGATAAAAATGAGAGCAGAGAAAGTAACAGCGAGCTTATTCTCTTCCAGAAACCATGCATAGTGTTTTTCACATGTCTCATTTAATCTGCACAGCAGTCTTGTACCCAAGTCTTGTAGAAGACCCTCCTGGTCACCTATCCAGCAGCCATTTCTCCCTTCCCATTCCTTATCTCCAAGTCTGACTTGTTATTGTTGTTATTCAGTCACTAATTTGTGTCCAACTCTGCAATTCCATAGACTGCTGCATGCCAGACTTCCCTCTCCTTCACTATCTCCCAGAGTTTGCTCAAACTCATATCCATTGAATCCATGATGCCATCCAACCATCTCATCCTCTGTTGCCCTCTTCTCCTCCTGCGTTGAATTTTTCCTAGCATCACAGTCTTTATCAATGAGTTGGCCCTTTGCATTAGATGGCCAAAGTATTGGAGCTTCAGCGTTAGTCCTTCCAATGAATATTCAGGATTTATTTCCTTTAGGATTGACTGGTCGGATCTCCTTGCAATCCAAGGGACTCTCAAGAGTCTTCTCCAACACCACAGTTCAAAAACATCAATTCTTTGGTGCTAAGCCTTCTTTATGGTCCAACTCTCACACCTGCGCATGACTACTGGAAAAACCAAGCAGGGAAAGAAAGCAAGTGAAGTCACTCAGTCATGTCCGACTCTTTGTGACCCCATGGACTGTAGCCTACCAGGCTTTTCCATCCATGGGATTTTCCAAGCAAGTGTACTGGAGTGGGTTGCCATTTCCTTCTTCAGGGGATCTTCTCGACCCAGGGATCAAACATGGGTCTCCCTCATTGTAGGCAGGTGCTTTTACTGTCTGATTCACCAGGGAAATCGGAAAAATCATAGCTTTGACTATATGGACCTTTTTTGGCCAAGTGATGTGTCTACTTTTTAATATGCTCTCTAGGTTTGTCATAATTTTGCTTCCAAGGAGCAAGGGTCTTTTAATTTCATGATGCAGTCACCATCTGCAGTGATTTTGGAGCCTAAGAAAATTAACTCTGCCACTGTTTCCAGTTTTCCCCATCTATATGCCATGATCTTAGTTTTTTTAATGTTAAGTATTAAGCTGGCTCTCAAGATACTCCTTAGTTCCTCTTCACTTTCTGCCATCTGCATATCTGAGGTTGTTGATATTTCTCCCATCAATCTTTATTCCAGCTTGTGCTTCATCCAGCCTGGCATTTCATATGATGTACTCTGCATAGAAGTTAAATAAACAGGGTGACAATATACAACCTTGATGTATTCTTTTCCCAATTTTGAACCAGTCAGTTGTCTCATGTCTGGTTCTGTTGCTTCTTGTCCTGCATACAGCTTTCTCAGGAGACAGGTAAAGTGATCTGGTATTCCATCTCTTTAAGAATTTTCCATAGTTTATCGTGATCCACACAATGAAAGGTTTTCACGTTGTCAATGAAGCAGAAGTAGATGTATTTCTGGAATTCCCTTGCTTTCCCTATGATCCAATGGATGTTGGCAATTTGACTTCTGGTTCCTCTTCCTTTTCTAAATCCAGCTTATACATCTGGAAGTTCTCTGTTCATGTACAGCTGCAGTCTAGATTGAAGGATTTTGAGTATTATCTTGCTAGAATGTGAAATGAGTGAAAATGTGCAATAGTTTGAACATTCTTTGGCATTGTCTTTCTTTGAATGAAAACTGACCTTTTCCAATCTTGTGGTCACTGCTGAATTTTCCAAATCTGCTACATATTGATGCATCACTTTAGCAGCATCTTTCAGGGTCTGAAATGGCTCAGCCGGAATTCCATCATCTCCACTAGCTTTGTTCATAGTAATGCTTCCTAAGGCCCATTTGACTTTACATTGCAGGATATCTGGCTCTAGGTGAATGACCACACCATCATGGTTATATGGTCATTAAAACCTTTTTGTCTTCTTAATCTCTTCTTCTTCTGTTAGGTCCTTGCCATTTCTGTCCTTTACTGTGCCCGTCCTTGCATGAAATGTTCCCTCGATATCTCCAATTTTCTTGAAGAGATATCTAGTCTTTCTCATTCTATTGTTTTTCTCTGCTTTTTTGCACTATTCATTGAAGAAAGCCTTCTTACCTCTCCTTGCTCTTCTCTGGAACTCTGCACTCAGTTGGATATATCTTTCTCATTCTCCCTTGCTTTTTACTTCTTTCCTCAACTATGTGCAAACCCTCTTTAGACAACCACTTTGCCTTCTTGCATTTCTTTTTCTTAGGGATGGTTTTGGTCACTGCTCCTGTACAATATTATGAACCTCTGTCCATAGTTCTTCAGGCACTCTGTCTACCAGACCTAACCCCTTGCATCTATTTATCACCTCCACGGTATAATCATAAGGGATTTGATTTAGGTCATACCTGAATGGCCTTGATTTAGGTCATACCTGAATGGCCTAGTTTTCCCTAGTCTCTTCAATTTACATCTGAATTTTGCAATAAGGTCTCATGATCTGAGCCACAGTTGGTTCCAGGTCTTGTTTAAGCTGTGTCAGTTCAGTTCAGTCACTCTGTCGTGTCTGACTCTTTGTGACCCCATGGACTGCAGCACGCCAGGCTTCCCAGTCCATCACCAACTCCTGGAGCTTACTCAAATTCAACATCTCTATCTTCAGCTGTGAAGAATACAATCAATCTGATTTCAGTATTGACCATCTGGAGATGTCCACGTGTAGAGTCATCTCTTGTGTTGTTGGAGGAGGGTATTTGCTATGACCAGTGTGTTCTCTTGGCAAAACTCTATTAGCCTTTGCCCTGCTTCATTTTATACTTCGAGGGCAAACTTGCCTGATTTAGTTTGGGGGTATTACTCCTGGACAGAGTTGTCTTGCTGAGCTTCAGGGAATGAGTCTTTATTATTAGCCTAAGCTGGTGGTAGTAATCCCATTCCTGTTGGCCTCTTTGACCAAAAGGCAAGATGCAATTTGACCAGAAAGGAAAGGAGGCAGAAGTGTCTACCAGAGGACTTGTGAAAAGTCTTTTTTCTCTGATTAAAAAAAATGAAAGCAAAACCTTTCTGCTTTTGGGTGCATCTGTTTAAGAATGTAAAGCTTAGAATTGGCTATACCCCAATACAAAATGTTTTTGCTGCTTAAAAATTAAAATGAATGTAAAGCCTGGGACTGTGGTACTCCTCTTGTGACCATCATCCTATGCTTTTAAAGATAAAGCTAGCCTTCTAAAAATGACAGATGAGAAAGACAGAGGGAAGCTACTGACTTTGAGCCCCTGAGTTAACCAACCCTGTGACCACATGCCTCCTTTTCTCTCTTTACTTAATACTTTTTTATTTTTTACATTTAAGCCACTTTGAATTGGGTCCTTTATTAATTGCAGGTGAAATGTTACATGAGTCTGCAAAATAAAAATAGTTCCCTGTAAGTTAAAGATCAAGGTGTATGACTCCAGGTGGGATGAAATTAAAACAGTAGTCTGTGACCTCAAACATGTGGGTGGGCAAATCAGAGGGCAGGAGGGACGACCCTCCTCTGAATGTGTGAGTAGCTCAGGAATGTGAAGCATTATTTTAGAGTCCCACCTCCCTGCCTGTGACCTGGAGGAGGGATAAGGGGTGGTGTTTCCGTGGTGACTCAGCCCTTCCCCTTGAAAACTCAAGAGAACGTCAAGCGTGTCCTTGCAGGCAACGTTTCCTCTGTCAGGGCTGTGTTTATACAGGGGAGTGCCTGGAAACTCTCGCTCCTCCTTTACGCTTGACTTGTCCCATGTCTCCCACCTCCTCAACTCTCACGGGGTTGGGGGGCCCAGCGGCACTCCAACCCCCTCTCTCTGCCTCCCACGCATTTCCAGGCCTTCCTTGGAGGCAACTGCCAAGGGGTGGAATGACCTCCCCCACCAGTATTCTTACTGTTGGGATGGAGAAGATTGTTTTCTTTAGCTTATTATAAGATATTGAATATAATTCCCTGTGGTATACAGTAAATCCTGTTGCATATCTATTTTATGTATAGTAGTTTGGATCTGTTAATCCCACTGTTGTTCGCTGTTCAGCCGCTAAATCGTGTCTGACTCTTTGTGACCCCATGAGATGCAGCACGTCGGGCTTCCCTGCCCTTCACCATCTCCCAGACTTTGCTCAAACTCATGTCCATTGAATAGGTGATGCCATTCAGCAGTCTCATCCTGTCTCCTAATTTATACCTCCCCCTCCCCTTTTGATAATCTTAAATTTGTTTTCTATGTTTGCAAGTCTATTTTTATTTTGTATATAGACTCACTTGTATTATTTTTTAGATTCCACAAGTAAAGAATAGCATATAGTATTTGTCAACTATACTTCAATTTAAAAAAAGAGAAAAAGACTTTTCTATAAAAATATAACTCATCCTTCTGGGAGAGATTAGAGGAAGGTTTCCACCAGAGGTGACCAGAGGCTGCCAGATGGAGCAGTGGATGTGACTCAGATAAATCTGGATTTGTATTCCAGCTTGGAAGCCATGAGCTACATGATCCTGGGCAAGTCACTTCATTTCCCTGACACTTGGGTTTATGATCTGAAGAACAGGAGTCATGTCACCTGCTCTGCTTACTTCATAGGGTTCATTTTTGTCTGCCAAAAAGATGATAAAAAGCACTCACAGCCACCATGCCAACTTCAGGATTGTATCTTGAGGTGCTGGGACTCCCAAAGAGATTTACATTTCAGACAGGAAAAAAATTCAGAAACAAGAACTTAGTATACCCAAACTGTCTAGGCGAGTCCTTGAAGGAATCTGGGAAAAGAAAAGGGTATATATTCACTACAGCAGGATAAGGAAGATCCAATTGGCTGAATCTCTTCTGTGAAGCCTGACTGCGGATCTGGGGCTATGCATATATATTCTCACTTACCCTACTGGCTACCCTGCTGGCAGCCTCATGAGATGGGCACCTTCATATTCATTCTATAAATAAGAAAAAGCCACATCAAGAAATCAAAGTTACCAGCTGAAGGTAGATTCTGGTCTTCTCATAACACAGGTTATGAGGGACTTTTTAATGAAAGGCTTTACAGCTTTTTAGAGTCCTTTTTGCTCCTAAGGATGGATGAGAGGGAGCAAAACCATGGAAAGGAATCTTGCAGCACCATGAGAATTCTCATGCCCACGGTTACAGTCCTCTCCTGGGCTGAGGGTCCTAGGGGGTCCAATAGAAATAGGACTGAAAGTGGCTGAAAGGTAGCAGTTGTTCCACAAGCTGTGCTGAACAATGAATTAAAACCCTCACATTTTAGTCTAAACAACTTTCTAACTATATAGCCTTGAACAACCAATTGGATCAGGCTTCAGATTTTTTTCTTTAAGATTTTCTTTGATGTGAACTATTTTCAAGTCTTTATTGAATTTCTTACTGTATTATTTCTGTTTTATGTTTTGGTTTGTTGACCCCAAGGAATGTGGGATCTTAACTCCCTTATCAGGGATCAAACCTGTACCCCCCTGCCCTGGAAGGCAAAGTGTAACCACTGGACCGCCAGGGAAGTCCCCAGTCAGGCTTAACCTATAACAGAAGAAAGGGCTTATGCCTCTTTTTCTGTCTGTCCAACCAGGTTTGGATGGATACCATAGGATAAGGACAATCAAGTTTGACAGGGGAGGGGAGGGGGCTGAGTTGGAACGCAGAGCAAGCACTGGTGTCTGAGTCGTCCTTCTCATTTGTAAAATGGAAGATTATGCTAGATCCCTGGTTTTCAAGTTTTCAACCCCTTTTTTTTTTTCCTTTTTAAGCAACAACTGAAACCTTTTACTATCTGAAATCTGACAGGGAGCCCCAGACTATTAGGTGAGCAAAAGTCCTGAACAGATGGAAACAGCACAGGGATGCAGAAACCATCCCCCACCCCGTCATCCCTGAATCACTTTTTCTTCCCTACTACCAAAGCCACTTTGCAAGATGGCGGGGGGCAGGGGGCCCACAATCCCTGTGGGATTTCCCAAGCTTGACTTCCAATGAACTGTTTCAAATGCTTTTATTATTATGACTTTAGCCTCAAAATTCCTACAGTATAGGTATCAATAGTAACCCCTTTCACAGATGAAAAAACAAGCACAAAAAGCTCAGTTAACATGGCCCAGGAATTAGATTTAGATACTTAAGGGAGAGTGCCTCATTCCACAGTGGGAAGGGGTATCAAATTGAAAATATAATCTTGATGTGGCTGGAAACACCAGATGAAATTTTATTTTCCAGGGCAGTTTTTCCATAGTAGTTCTTTTTGAGAGCCCAGCAGAGTTGGTGACTTGGGCTTGGTATCCAGGCAGTGGAAGAAGATGTTCAGAAAAATTCCTGATGTCACAGGTTCTGAAAGCACCAGATGTGTCAGAACTCTGCCTCGTGAGCTGACCCAGTGGATCTACATATGTAAACAAAGCCGCTCTTTAGACATCTAGGAGGAAATGATTTTTCTGATGGCTGTAAAGAGTGTGGACATGTCAGAAGTCCAGACTATACCCTCTTCTTAATGTGTGAGCTTGCGCAAATGAGTGTCTGTGTGCCTCCAAGAAGTGGTGAGAAAAGATATAAAACAATTGTGACTCAAATGAACAGTCCAAGATTCTGGTAACACGACGGAATACACAGATTAAAAAAAAAAAAAGAAAGAACTATTCCGAGCATAAAGACCCTGTTCTCAGGAAGAAGCCCAGTGTCTTTCCATTACACTCTGCAGATCTCATTTGTGTGGCAGGAAAGATGCCTGCTTGCCTGATGTCATTCTTTGTCTGCCTACTACGGACCAAGCATTTATTCAAATCTTCATTTGACATTCACTGAGGCTCTTGGTAATGCTTTCCTAATCAGTATGACAGAGGAGAGTCCTTCTGTTCTACCTCGTTTTATCCAGCCAAAGAATATTCGTTGAGTTCTTCTTGTGGATCCATTATCCAAATTCTCATTCCATACAGATTTATTAGTCATCTGTGCTGTGCTCACTCAGTTGTGTCTAGCTCGTTGCGACCCAATGGATTCTAGACCTCCAGGCATCTCTGTCCATGGGATTCTCCAGGCAAGAATACTGGAGTGGGCTGCTGTTTCCTCCTCCAGGGGATCTTCCCGACCCAGAGATCGAGCTCTTGTGTCTCCTGCATTGGCAGGAGTGTTCTTTACCACTAGTGCCAGCTGGGAAGCCCAATTCTTTGTCTAGTGTGTGCTAGATGTTGAGTATAGGTCTACAGATACATGTGATTCAGTGTCCCTTTTCTCTGACATCTTCTAGCACAGTGGCTTTGTTTTCTATAAGTCCACTTGTCACATGCCATTTTGCCCTTAGAGTCTGGGCCAATAGCAACAGCCTACAAGCAAAAGTCAAACAGCAATGTCTTGAATCCTTGGAAAATCCTCCAGGCATGTGCAAATGCACATACGTAAAGATACCAGTTTTAAGTGGAACTTAGTACAGCACTGGTCTTACATTCATTAGAGACTTAATATCCATCCCATAGACGTTTGCCTCCATATTAGGAAAAAACTGAAAATAAGGGAATGGATTGATGTTGATGTGAAAACCCCAAACAGAGAAAAGAATAAGGAGGAACTGGAAAAGCCAGTAATCTCCCCGCCAATATTCATCGTTATATGGCCAGATTGCCGTAACACAATTTTAGGAGTTTGCTGTTTGCTGTTTTGTGTTCAGGACATGCAGTTCCAAGAACAGCTGTGACTCGACTTCAGCAGCATATATATTTATATATTTCCATCTTCATCACCTCTATCACCATCAAATGTCAGCTCTCTTCCATGAAAGCAGTGAGGCCCACGTGATTTGCTGAGCCCACAATTATTCACGCTTCCTGGTGCCCATCCGGGCTTTTGCCAATCTATATCCAAAGTGACCCAAGCCCCTGTTTCTGAGGTAGAAGATGGGGATCATTAAGATCAAGTGGGTGAGTGTCTCTGAGTTGAAACCGCCAGACTGAAAGGACATCTACTTCCCTTTTGGAGGGGTCCATGGATATCAAGACCCACCATTCATCACTGCCAATTGTGGAAAATTGGCATTTATTTTAGAAAATGCCAAATGTGTTTTCCTTGCATATCTGTTACCACATTAGTGATCTGTCCTTAGATCTCTCTGGAAAAAAAAAAGAAAGAAAAAAGCAAGCAAGCAGATCTTTCTGCCTCTTTCTTATTGGGTAATCTTTGGTAAATTACCTAACTGTCTGAGCTATAATAAACTTAACAATGGAAGCATTAATGCCCACTGACTAGAATAATTGTGAAGATTAAATATAGCACCTGCTACACAGTAGGTAACAATACTACTGTAAATACTATTATTAATACTATTTACTAAATGCTTACAATGTGACATTTGATAATGTTAACTCTTCCTTAAGTTGTCTGAACTAAGTTACCTCTCTAAAGTTTACCTTTGAAAAATCTGTACAGCAGGCTTAATATTATTTTATGCATTTGATTTAAGACAGTGGTTCTCGAACTTGAGTATGCTTAAGAATTCCTACTGAGCTTCTTAAAGCATTGCTAGCTGGGTCCAACAGCCAGTGTTTCTGATTTAGTAGGTCCGGGTTAGAAACTGAGAATTTGTAGTACTAACAATTTCCTAGTAGAGGCTGATGGTAATGGTCTGAGGCCACACTTTGAAAAAGTGTGCTCTAAGGATTAAATTCATTGAACATTTTTTTAACATGCATTTATTGAATTCCTACTGTGTGCAGAGGGCTGTTTTGTCTGTAGAAGGAGAAGCCATGAACAAGAAAAAGCCCCTGTCCACATGAAGATTACATTCTGGCAGGGGAGGTAAACAATAAGTAAAGCTACAGGGGAACATCAACATTCAGCCCTTTGAAGTAAAAGACAGAAGGTTAGGAGGGCAGTGAATGATTGGGTTACACTGGGAAAGATATTTCAAGTACAGCAGTCAGGGAAGGCATCTCTGAAGATCTGGTTTAAAAAAAAAATGATAGGGAAAGGAAGAAAGCATTTGGGAGAAGAGCACTCCAGAAAAAGAGAACACAGCAAGTGCAAAGATCCCAAGGAGGCAAAAGATTTGAAGACACCCAGGGGCAGAAATGGCCAGCATGGCCTGAGCAGAGTGAGTGAGCTGAGAGAGAAAGAGATGCCGTCAGGGAAACAGGCAGGGAGGCCACGTCATGCAGAACCTCTTGGGTCGTTGTAGGCAGGTTGCATCTTATTTGCTGTGTGAAAGACAGTGCCTGCAGCGTTTTAAGTAGGCGAGTGACATGAAGGCAAGCCCCTGAGTTCTAGAACAGTCCCAAAGAGCACACTGGCTGCTGGGTAGGATAGGAGAGAAGAGTTAGCGCACAGAGAGTAGAGAGAAGAGTACAGAGTTAAAGGCTGTTGAGACCCTCGGGGTGAGGGACGAGGAGGGTGTGGCCCCAGGCGGTGGCAGAGGAATGGTTGAGCAGCGATCTGATGCCCACTGTACTCTGTGCGTCAAGCCGAGGCCCTGCTATGGAGGTGGGGGTAAGGAGAGGGAAAGGGCGCACTTGGGAATGACTCCTGAGATTTTTGACTGAATTTAATAAAATAAGATCATCCGTGAGAAAGTATCTGGCACATAAGGGTTCGCTACTCATCTATGTATTCTGGAATCGGGACATTTCAGTTTGGAAATGCTAATGCTACCAAAACCACCATGCAGCCCTGTGCACTGTGCAGCCTCCGTAGACTGGGCTCTGAACAGAGCTGTGTAAAGCTGTTGCGCTGAGAAAGCTCTGACTTGCCGGACTCTTGACTGTTTATCATGCTCTTCCTTAGGTTTTTTGACCTTTCTGCAACCATATATAACTCCAGGACATTGAGAGGAGTGTCCCGTGTGAAGGCCACTGTGCCGGGGGCTGAGCCTGTGTCACTCAGGAATATTCTAGAACTCAGGGACTTACCTCTGGAGTATGAGCTTGTAGCAAGGAAAAAGTTATCATGTCATCAGTGATCAATATTGACGGGGAAGGCTTCTTTCTCGGCATTTCCTCCCAGATCTTGCTTACGGACTATGGGCCAGTTGCCCTTCTTGATTATAAGGGTGGTTTAGAGTGCTTTCACCATGTGTCTTACTCAAGTACAGCCACCCTGGAGGCCCACCTCCTCCCTGAGTGGGGCTGGCAAGCTTGCTGCTACAAGAGCAGAGATGAAGCACATGCATTCTGAGGGAGCCATCATGTTCGAACTCTGGACCTCTCCAAATATCTTCAGGAAAGAAATATGACTTATTGGAATTCAGTTGTATTGTTTAAGACATGTGTTGTTGTTTATAACTTAGGAGATTCAGTTTGTGTTCATGTACCAAAATTGTGAAGAGGTCAATTTGTCTCCTCAACTTCCGAAGCATATATAGCATCTATTTCCTGAGTGCCAAGGTCACCATGAACATGTATGCAGCTCCTCATTCCCGTCCTCCCTGGTCTTACCCAGGTGCCTGTGCCGCACACCTGAATTCACAAAAATCCATTAACACGTATGCATTTAGAAAGTATTTCATAGATCCCACTACATATGGGTCACAAAGCACCCGTTCTGAGTACTGCTCTTGTTTACCCAGTATTTTTTGAGTGTCTGGTATTTGTCGGGCACTGAGTCAAGTGCTTCTAATAGATTATCTCATTTAATCCTCACAGCAGTCTTATGATTTTAGTTCTACAATTTTATTAGCTCCCATACAAATAAGTATATATACCTGTGAAAAGGTGAAATGATGCCCGGGATTAGTCAGGAAGCATATAGCAGGGCAAGATGCAAACCCAAATCATTCTGATTCACAGTCCATGCTCTTAACCACCGCCATCTTGCCCTTCAAGGCAGAAAAAAACTAGCATTTATGAAGCACCCATTGTGCAGCATACCCTTTACAAATGTCATCTCGTTTGATCCTCATAGCAACTCTTCAGCATAGATATTACTGTCAGCTAAAAGGAAACAAGTGTCTTGGAAAGGTTAACAATCTTATGCAAGTCCCTGAAAAGTGACTGAGCCAGGACACAAAATCGGATTTCCTAAATGCCCATATTCGTGCGCTTTCCACAGCACCACACGGCCCAACTTTGTAGCTTCATTGAGGAGCTGTGGTGTCTTAGCAGATGGAGGAATAGCCTCTGGATTAAAGAACAGCCCAGTGTGCACACAGGTACCATTCATGCTCTAATTTTCCCGGGGTGGAAAACCAAGGGGAAAAACATATCCTCGGTTTTTACATTTCTATGTATTTTGTCTCCCCTTCTCCTTTGTTTGAAATTCTCAGAGTCGCTGTTATGCAGTGACTCACATGATCTGGCCCCTACCTGCTTCCTCTCCTTTTGGGGTTTACTCACTCTGTGGCAGCCTCACTGGCTTCTCTTCTAACCATCAGATATAAGGTGAATGTGATAACCACTGCGTGATGTGAAAGCCTACATATCTCCAGTGGATCCGTCATTCTGCACCTTAGAGATTCCTGTATTTACTCTCTGCCCTGCCAGTAACTTGTTTTTACCTCATCCTCCTACAGCAAAGATCAGTACAAACGTCACCTCCTCAAAGGCCTTCCTTGTCCCCATAGTTACTCCCATTACGACATTCTGCTTAAGTGTTTCTGGAATAAATAAAGCTATGCATCCTTGCCATGCATCCTTGAATGTTTGCAATTCAAGAGAAAAAAAAAAGCAGTGTTTGTTATCAACCTTTTCCAAAATTGGTTTGTTTGCAGGTTGATCAGTCCTGCCCTAAATCAGCATTCAGCTGAATCTTCAGATATTTTCAAAGCAGCTTCCCGACACAAGAAGTTTTAAACTGACTGCAATGGTGATGAAAACCAAAAATAAAGTGACAAACCCCATTAGGAGAAGGTGACTGTGAGAGTTCAGGCTTTAAAAACTTGTCTTGATGGATGAGAAAGACAAAATAACTCTTTGCCCTTTAACCTAAAATTGATTTGTGCTGCTGCCCTGAAATCATAGCTGATAATACCAATAGTCTGGAACAGCCCCCAGGGCTCCTATAAGAACAGATTTCACAGATTAGTGTGCTAGGAGACAGAAGGGCCTCTTTCCTGTATGTAGTTTACATTGCAACACAGGCTAACATTCCCTGGCTTCTTTCGTTTATTCCAAGTCTTCTCATTTTTGAATTACAGTAGGAGAAAAAAGGGATTTGTTTTTCTGCCCATAAAACATAAAGGTTATTGTTGGCCAGGAGAGCATCCCCCAACTTCTCAAGGCAATATTATATTTGTATGAAATGAAACACAGTAGTACTCCTTCTAATTAATATTCAGGGTTGATTTCCTTTAGGATTGACTGGTATGATCTCCTTGCAGTCCAAGGGACTCTCAAGAGTCTTCTCCAACACCACAGTTCAAAAGCATCAATTCTTCAGTGTTCAGCCTTCTTTATGGTCCAACTCTCAGATCCATACATGACTACTGGAAAAACCATAGATTTGACTAGACTGACTTTTGTTAGCAAAGTAATGTCTCTGCTTTCTAATACACTTTCTAGGTTTGTCATAGCTTTTCTTCCAAAGAGCAAGTGTTTTTTTAATTTAATGGCTGCAGTCACCATTTGCAGTGATTTTGGAGCCCAAGAAAATAAAATTTGTCACTGTTTCCACTGTTTCCCCATCTACTGGCCTTGAAGTAATGGGACTGGGTGCCATGATCTTAGTTTTTTAAAAGTTTGAGTTTTAAGCCAACTTGTTCACTCTCCTCTTTCACCTTCATAAAGAGGCTCTTTAGTTCCTCTTCACTTTCTGCCATAAGGGTGGTGTCATCTGCATATCTGAGGTTATTGATATTTGTCCCGGCAATCTGGATTCCAGTTTGTGAGTCATACAGCCAGGCATTTCACGTGATGTACTCTGCACAGAAGTTAAATAAGCAGGGTGACAATATATAGCCTTGGCGTACTCTTTTCCCAATTTTGAACCAGTTCCATTGTTCCATGTCTGGTTCTAACTGTTGCTTCTTGACCTGCAAACAGGTTTCTCAGAAGGCAGGTAAAGTGGTCTGGTATTCCCGTCTCTTTAAGAATTTTCCACAGTTTGTTATGATCCACATAGTCAAAGGCTTTAGCATAGTCAATGAAGCAGATGATTTTCTGGAATTCTCTTGCTTTTTCTATGTTCTGATGGATGTTGGCAATTTGATTTCTGGTTCCTCTGCCTTTTCTAAATCTGGCTTTAACATCTGTAAGTTCTCAGTTCACATACTGTTGAAGCCTGGCTTGGAGAACTTTGAGCATTACTTGTTAGCATGTGAAATGAGTGCAACTGTGTGGCAGTTTGAACATTCTTTGGCATTGCCCTTCTTTGGACTAGAATGAAAACTGATCTTTTCAACTTCTGTGGCCACTGCTGAGTTTTCCATATTTGCTGGCATGTTGAGTACAGTACTTTAACAGTATCATCTTTTAGGATTTGAAATAGCTCAGCTGAAATTCTATCACCTCCACTAACTTTCTTCATAGTGGTGCTTCCGAAGGCCCACTTGATTTTACACTCCAAGATGTTTGGCTCTGGGTGAGGTGAGTGATCACACCATCATGGTTATCTTGGTCATTAAGATCTTTTTTTGTATAGTTCTTCTGTGTATTCTTGCCACCTCTTCCTAATATCTTCTGCTTCTGTTAGGTCCATACCATTTCTGTCCTTCATTGAGCCCATCTTTGCATGAAATGTTTCCTTGGTATCTTTAGTTTTCTTGAAGAGATTTCTAGTCTTTCTCATTCTATTGTATTCCTCTATTTCCTTGCATTGTTCACTTAGGAAGGCTTTCTTCTCTCTCCTTGCTATTCCTTAGAACTCTTCATTCAGATGGCTATATCTTTCCTTTTCTTATTTGCCTTTCACTTCTCTTCTCAGCTATTTGTAAGGCCTCCTCAGACAGCCATTTTGCCTTTTTGCATTTCTTGAAGATGGTTTTGATCACCGACTTCTGTACAATGCCATGAACCTCCGTCCACAGTTCTTCAGGCACTCTGTTTATCAGATCTAATTCCTCAAATCTATTTGTCACTGTCAATTCCACTGTATAATTGTAAGGGATTTGATATAGGTCATACCTTAATGGTCTAGGGGTTCTCCCTACTTTCTTCAATTTAAGTCTGAATTTTGCAATAAGGAGTTCATGATCTGAGCTGCAGTCAGCTTCCAGTCTTGTTTTTGCTGACTGTATAGAGCTTCTCCATCTTTGACTGAAAAGACTATAATTAATCTGATTTCAGTATTCACAGTCTGGTGATGTGTATGTGTAGAGTCATCTTTATTTAAAATATGTATTACTATATTCATTTTAAGTGATAATTATAAACCCATTAATATTTACAAAATAGCATATTTTTATTGACAAATATGAATATTGAAAAATAACTATCAGTTCAGTTCAGTCACTCAGTCATGTCCGACTCTTTGCGACCCCATGAATCGCAGCACACCAGGCCTCCCTGTTCATCACCAACTCCCAGAGTTCACTCAGACTCATGTCCATCGAGTCAGTGATGCCATCCAGCCATCTCANCCGTTCAGTTCAGTTCAGTCGCTCAGTCGTGTCTGTCTCTTTGCGACCCCATGAATCACAGCACACCAGGCCTCCCTGTTCATCACCAACTCCCAGAGTTCACTCAGACTCATGTCCATCGAGTCAGTGATGCCATCCAGCCATCTCATCCTCTGTCGTCCCCTTCTCCTCCTGCCCCCAATCCCTCCCAGCATCAGAGTCTTTTCCAATGAGTGAACTCGTCTCATGAGGTGGCCAAAATACCGGAGTTTCAGCTTTAGCATCATTCCTCTGATTTATTTTTCATGGGGCAGCCTGAGGAGATGATACAAATGGAAAGTCAGAAGAGCAACATTCTTTGCTCATCAGGCTGAATGAAGTACAAGGTGGCAACTGCCACCTGTTGGTGCCTGAAGTGGACCCTGAACTCTGCAGAGGCTGCCCGGTGGGAAACTCCCACAGGCCTCTGCAGGAGTCTCAGCAGCGCCACTACTCACACAGGAGCCTAATGCTGGGGACCCGGGCGGGGAGCTGGGAGGGACGGAGCTTGAATTCACCTGATTTCAGAGTCTGTCCTTCTGCTACTGGTGTTCCTCCTTGCTCCAGCGCCGTACACGTGTGAGGACACATGCATGCTTGTATGCACATGCAGGAGAAAAGTGCCAGTGATCGTCACCCAGTCGCATCCAACTCTTTTACCCCTGGACTGTAGCCGGCCAGGCTCCTCTGTCCACAGGATTCTCCAGGCAGGAATACTGGAGTGGGTTGCCGTTTCCTTCTCCAGGGATCTTCCCGACCCAGGAGTGTCACCCAGGTCTCCTGCATCGTGGGCAGATTCTTCTATGCACATTCCTCCCATAGGCACACACACACACCACACGTGCACATGTAATAATCCCACACTGACACTGATACACACATGTGCACTCTCCACATACATACACAGTGTGCTCTCTGACACACACACACACACATATGGCCACAGTTATATGCACACAGCCCAAAGACAGGAAGACAGGACAGAGTTTAAACGCACTTCTTATAAAAACAATCGCTGCCTCTGTCTCTGGCTGTGGAGAGGGCTTCCTGTCACAGCGGTCTAGCCAGCAGACTCTATAAACAGCAAATGAAGTCGCAGAAGCGAAGACGGAAGTCTGAGGCTGCTTCTTTACTTTGATCTGAATGTATCTGTGTAGATATCAACTGGATTAATTGTCTATGGCTGCCGCAAGAGTTCATCACAAACTGAGTGGCTTAAGAGAGAACAGGTGAGTTATCGTAGAGCGAGGGAAGTCCAGAGTGTGACCTTGACCTCCATGTGCTGACATCAGGGGTTGACAAGGCTGGATCCTTCAGGAAGTTCTAGGAGGGAATTAGTCTTCTCACCTATTCTGGCTCCTGGAGGTGGCCCATATGTCTTTCCTTTTTGTCTGTCCAGCCAGCAGTGGTGGGATAGGATCCTTCTCACCGAATCCCTCTGCCTCCCTCTTCAGCTTGAAATGACCCTGCAATCACATCTGTTCCCCTGGACGACCAGGACAAGTCTCCACCTGAAACCTGCTGATGGCACCTCCTTCCTCTCTGCCCCCTCACCGCCCTTTGCTGCACACCCCACATACCCGCAGGTTCTGGGCCCTGGACACAGATGTCCTTGGGGGTTTTGTCTGCCCCTCATAATGACTCATTCATTTCTCCCTCTCACCATCCTCCAAGCATTTAATAAAAGTTGTGCCAGGTCTCAGGAGTAAGAACGTCTGGAGGGAGTGACCATCACCACAGGCATCTCTCCGGGGAAGGGACCCATGCTTTCGTTTGTATGATGCTGTCTTTGTCTTTTTTTGGAGGTGAGGTCACCTTCAAAGAGATTGGTGTGCATGTGGTTGGGGACGCTGACCTGTGGTGTTTCTGCATCATTTCAGCCAAGCATCATTTCCGGAACTCTCTTCCCTGCTTCCCTGGCCAGCAGAGAGCCCTGCAGATTTGGAGGCAGGAGCGAAGCGATGGTGTCACGTGCCGAAGACCTGAGTTGGACCCGGGACGTTCCTGCCGTGGGTCTGTTGTCACCCTTGACGTGGGGCGGTGGGGTCCTCTCCTGGACCCTCTCCTTTTCTCATCTGCTTTTATTTCCTCTCCTCTCTCTGTTCTCTTCACTTTTGCATTTTGAATCTTGCCTTAAAACCATGGAGGGCCTGTCTGTGTGTATAGATGTGCCTCTGATAAGGTTTTGTTGTTTTCCAGCCAATCAGTCATGTCCGACTCTTTGCGGCTCTATGGACTGTAGCCTGCCAGGCTCCTCTGTCCATGGGATTCTCCAGGCAAGAATAGTTGAGTGGGTTGTCATTTCTTCCTCCAGGAGATCTTCCCAGACCAAGGATTGAACTTGCATCTTCTTCATTGGCTGGCAGATTCTTTACCACTGAGCCACCAGGGAAGCCCCTGAGAATGTATATTAATGTGTATAAATCCAGGCCTGACCTCCCTTAAAAGACTCGCCAATCTCCCCAGTTGCCATAATGACATCCCCAGAAGTTCTAAAGGCACCTCACATCCAAGGTGTACACAGGGCCCAGCTCGCCCTCTCCCCAGGTCTCCAAAGGCCCAGGCCAGACCCCACCCCTCTGCTGCCCACGCCTTCCCCCGCTCATCAGCGAGATCTAGGTTTCATCTCCTAAATCTCTCTCATTTCTTTTCTCTGCCTCCTTTGCCGCCATCACCACCCTGGGTCAAGCTGCCAAGACCGTGAGACACGGGAGTGGGTCTCCACCATCCCAAGCGTGGAGGTTGAAAGGGGGCCTCCTGTAGCCCCGCACGTGGGCCCCCACCAGCCTTCCCACCGTCGGCTGTCCTGGGATCACTCACTCCCTGCAGGCAGCCAGGCTGGCCTTTGCTCTATCTCCCAAAGGCAACGTGTCCTCCCTCCCTTCAACACCTCTCAAATCCCACGTCCCCGCCAAGACAGCGTGTGTCCACTCCTTCTTTCTCCGGCTTTCCATCCTTGACCTTGAGGCCTCAGACAAGTTCACCCCAGGTCAGAGTCTTGTCGTGACCGCCTCGCGGAACTGGGCTCCCTTCTGCGTAATGCTGCTCTAGCTTTAGGGTCACGTGCCCTGCTCAGTCACTCAGTCGTGTCTGACTCTCTGCGACCCCGTGGACTGCGTCTCACCAGGCCCTTCTGCCCACGGGGATGCTCCAGGCAAGAATACGACAGTGGGCTGCCATGCCCTCCTCCAGGGGATCTTCCCAACCTAAGGGTCAAACCCAGGCCTCCCACATTGCAGGTGGAGTCTTTATCACCCGACCCACCTGGGAAGCACAATAATGATTAGTTGGTTAGATGTTATCTCCTTCCCCTCCCCAGAGTATGACCCCATTGAAATTATCTTGTTCATCCTTAATGGTATCTTGAGTCTGCAGTCTATACTTAGGTCTTGGCAAATAATATGAAACCATAATATAAATGTAATGATGTAGCTCAGTTGCTAAGTCATGTCCAACTCTTTGCAACCCCAGAGACGGCAGCACATCAGGCTTACCAGTCCTTCACCATCTCCTGGAGTTTGCTCAATGTGTATGCCTCAGAACAGAGAAAAACATGATGAAAATAGAAAAAAAAAAAAAAGCATTCCACTAAGTTCTCTAACGCATGTGAAGCCCTCAGTAAATGTGCTATTTTCATTATGCTGTCAGACCCAGGGCTGAAAGAGGAGGGGGCGGATCTGGTTTGTGACTGCGCCTCTTTTCAGCTCACTGCTATTTGCTGTTGTCGTTCAGTCGCTCAGTCACGTCCGACTTTTTGTGACCCCATGGGNATGTGCTATTTTCATTATGCTGTCAGACCCAGGGCTGAAAGAGGAGGGGGCGGATCTGGTTTGTGACTGTGCCTCTTTTCAGCTCACTGCTATTTGCTGTTGTCGTTCAGTCGCTCAGTCATGTCCGACTTTTTGTGACCCCATGGGTTGCGGCACACCAGACTTCCCTGCCCTACACCATCTCCCAGAGCTTGCCCAAACTCATGTCTATCGAGTCCGTGCTGCCATCCAGCCATCTCATCCTCTGTCACCTGCTTCTTCTCCTGCCCTTAATATTTCCCAGCATCAGGGTCTTTTCCAACGAACTGGCTCTTCCCATCAGGCGGCCAAAGGATTGGAGCTTCAGCTTCAGCATCAGTGCTTCCAGTGAATACTCAGGACTGATTTCCTTTAGGATGAACTGGTTTGATCTCCTTGCTATCCAAGGGACTCTCAAGAGTCTTCTTCAGCACCACAGTTCAAAAGCATCAATTCTTCAGCACTTAGCCTTCTCTATGGTCCAAATCTCACATCCATACATGACTACTGGAAAAATCATAGCTTTGATATTGCTATTAACTTGGTACAATCTACTGAAAAAGATTATCATCAAAGTATATGAAAAGGTCTACCTAAATCACTAGGGGAAAACATGCAGGATTTCTGAGAAAGTCTTGTCACCTGCTATTAACTTGGTACAATCTACTGAAAAAGATTATCATCAAAGTATATGGAAAGGTCTACCTAAATCACTAGGGGCAAGCATGTAGGATTTCTGAGAAAGTCTTGTCACCTGCTATTAACTTTGTACAATCTACTGAAAAAGATTGTCATCAAAGTATATGAAAAGGTCTACCTAAATCACTAGGGGAAAACATGTAGGATTTCTAAGAAAGTCTTGTCACCTGCTATTAACTTGGTACAATCTACTGAAAAAGATTGTCATCAAAGTATATGGAAAGGTCTACCTAAATCACTAGGGGAAAACATGTAGGACTTCTAAGAAAGTCTTGTCACCTGCATTTAAACGTTTCAGGGGTGTTGCTTATCGCTTCTGGCCCCTGTGCCAGCAGGTGGCACTGCTGAGCTGGGAAGGCCATCCTCACCCAGCCTCAGGGATAAACGGGAGAGGCGGGCAGGGACTTGGTCAGGCCTTACACAGACATTTCGGGACAGAAGGATAGTGTTTCACAAACCAGTCTAACATTTTTAAAATAAGATTTCTAGAGAGGTTTTACCCCTCCTCCTCCTTTTTTTTTTTTTTTTTTTTTTTTAAAA
>SJYV01003225.1:2044538-2075718 GCA_006410875.1 Neotragus pygmaeus
GACGCTGCACGCCCAGCTGGGCGGGGGCATGGACAGGCGAGTTCCCTCCTGAGCACGGGGGCACCCTCTGCCGTCCACGACACCCAGCGATGGCCTTCTTTCTGCCATTCCTGCTTCTCCCTGTGAAGGGAGGGTCAGGTTCCCCCTCCCAGAACTCGACCCCTAACTGAAATTTGCATTTTACTCTCATCCATCGACTCCGTGCTTGATGCCAAACAGGAGGTGACAGGTAGCCAGTGGAAAAACTCAGGTGTGTGCCAGAAACATGCCCACTGGCAGAGACTCTGAATACCTATAAAGGTAGCTGGGCCTGTCTCGTTTCTCAAAATTCTCATGAAATGAAATTTTTTTTACAGGAATTGAAAAAAAGGTTACAGACTGGCCCTGTGTCTTTCCACAGTAGCACACTTCGTGGCGGGGTACACGTGATGCCCGCAGGTTCAGGCCACGCCCCAGAGAGCAGGGCAGGTGTGGGGGTTCAGTCTCTTCACCTGCAGGTAGGTGGTCTCTCCAGTCCTGGGCAGCAGTGGGCAATGACCACCCTGTTGGCAGTGAGCAGGTTCATTGAATTCCCCTGGGTGTGTGTGTCTTTCTAACAGGCCCCTGGCAATCTCGGGGGGCTGTTCTACAGGAGCTGAGGCCGAGGAGAGAGGACCTCTTAGAAGCTTCTTCCAGAACCACGTGACGCTCTGGCTCTGGTGTTCTCCAGGACAGAGTCCCTGACCTGGAGGCTGGCCCCTCCATGTCCAGCTGCCCCACCTCCCAGATCCGAGAAAGGCTGGCGGGGGCTTCTGCAACCTCAGGGGAGGGTCAGTGCCCCTGACGTGACCACGTGAGGCCTGTCCTCTGCTGGGATGTGGTCACTGTTGGGTCACACAGCATGGCAGGCCCTGCTCTCATGAGACATCTAACCTGGGGGAACCCTCGTCCATCAGCAGGTCATCAGCCCAGCCCAAGGCAAGAAGGAATTCAGACAGTTCAGGCAGAAGAGAGCCCTAGCTGAGGAAGCAAGCCCCCTGCAGGGAGAGATGGCCTGGCTCAGGGGATGGGCTAGACTTTGCCTGCAGAGGAGGCCCATGGGGTGTTCCCGACAAAGAGGCACCCCGGTCAGAGGCTGCAGGCACGTAGCAGGGCTGGGTCCAGGCTGTGGCAGAACCCCAGTGATGCCACTGCTGCTCTGGATGCTGCTGAATCGGCTGAGAAGCTGGTAGACGCTGGTAGTCCTGTGCTCCGAGCAGCCTCCCATCCCATCCTCACCTAGCTAGCTCAGTTGGCCACCCTGACTTGGAGTTAAGATCCATTCACAGTAGACACAGAGCGAGAGGGCGTCAAAACCAACCCCACAGAAACCGTGGGGCTTGAATAAAGAAGCCTCATCCTGACGTTCCGGACACGGCCACCAGGTGGGAGCAGAAGATCGTCTCTGTAACCCGGATGGGGCGGCCAATGATAAAACTCCATCTTTCAACTCCAGGCCGTTTTTATGGGTAGGATCGTGGACTCCTATACACTGTCTTTCTTTTTCTTTTTGCAGTGCAATGGCTTAATCACAGTCTATCGTCAGATATTTTAGAACTACCTTTATTGTTTAGGAAGGTATGATACACGTGTGTGTGCTCAGTTGCTCAGTCAAGCCCGACTCTTTTGCGACCCCATAGCCGGTAGCCCTCCAGGCTCCTCTGCCCTTGGGATTCTCCAGGCAAGAATGCTGGAGTGGGCTGCCATTTCCTCCTCCAGGGGATCTTCCCAAGCCACGGGTGGAACCGGTGTCTTTTGCATCTCCTGCACTGGCAGGTGGGTTCTTTACCACTGGTGCCACCTGGGAAGTCCCAGGAAGTATGTTAGCAGCATGATATACACATATCCTAAGTTCTCAAGCAGAGGTACTCAAGACTGCAAGGGCGCTCTTGGCTGCAGTCATCACAGGCTGCTTTAAGAGAGAGAACAGAAGAGCAACAGTGACTGCTGTGGAAATGCACTTGGCTCAGGAATGGCCCAGTTGCTGTGCTATCTGACTACCCATTTGGCCATTAGAGAAAAACTCAACTGTAAGCCATGCCTGTTGCCGTAATAATATATGTGTTTCCAGCTCTAGTGATGGGCTTCGGTGTGCCAGACCTTCCTATCCTGAAACCTTGGCAAGTGCACAGGTCTTTTTAAAACAAACACGGTTTACAAAGATCATACACTATGACCAAGTGAAATTTATCACAAAGATGCAAGGATTCTTCAATAACAAGCTAGTCGATTAAATTGGGCAAAATAACTAAATAGACATTTCCGAAGGGGAAATGCAAGTGGCCAAAAAGCAAGTGAAAAAAACCTCCAAGTTGCTAATCATAAGGGAGATGCATCACCTCACACTTGTTAGAATGGTTACCATCCAAAAGACAACAAATAACAAATGCTGAGAAAGATGTGAAAAAATGGGAAACCTCAAACGCTGTTGTGGGATTGTAAAGTGGTGCAACCACTAAAATAAACAGTACAGAGATTTCTCAGGAAACTAAAAATAAAGCAGCCACATGACCCAGTAATTCTACTCCTGGATATATTACTGAAACAACAACAACAACAACACCTAATTCAAACACATTGAGGCAACACATTTACTCCAACCTTCATGGCAGAATTATTTACAACAACCAAGAAGCAACTTAAGTGTCCACCATCAAGTGAATGGACAAAGAAGATGTGGTATTTGTGCACCGTGAAATACTGCTGCTGCTGCTGCTAAGTCGCTTCATTAGTGTCTGACTCTGTGCAACTCCATTGATGGCAGCCCACTAGGCTCCCCTGTCCCTGGGATTCTCCAGACAAGAACATTGGAGTGGGTTGCCATTTCCTTCTCCAATGCAGGAAAGTGAAAAGTGAAAGTGAAGTTGCTCAGTTGTGTCTGACTCTTCACGACCCTGTGGACTGCAGTCCACCAGTCTCCTCCGTCCATGGGATTTTCCAGGCATGAACTACTACTCAGCCATAAAAAATAATGAAATTTGCCATTTACAGCAACACAGATACCCTTAGAAGGTATTATGCTAAGTGAAATAATTCAGACAGAGNGACCCTATGGACTGCAGTCCACCAGTCTCCTCCGTCCATGGGATTTTCCAGGCATGAACTACTACTCAGCCATAAAAAATAATGAAATTTGCCATTTACAGCAACACAGATACCCTTAGAAGGTATTATGCTAAGTGAAATAATTCAGACAGAGAAAGGCAAATACTGTGTTATATCACATATATATGGAATCTAAAAAAATAAAATGAACTAGAAAAAAATAAACAAGAAAGGAATAGACTCCAAAAACTTTCAGAGGGAGGAATCCTCCCAATTTCATTCTGTGAGATGACCAGCAACCTGATACCAAAATCTGACAAAGATAGCACACAAAAAGAAAACTGCAAGCCAGCGTCATGGATGATCACAGACACAAAATCCCTCAGCAACAGTCCAGGAAACAGAATCCACCAGTACATGTCAAAGACCATGCATCGTGATCAAGTCGGTTTCATCCCAAGGAGGCAAGGATTCTTCAACATATACAATTCAATTAATGTGATACACCATATTAACAAATTGAATAAAAGCCATATCTCAGTAGCTGCAGAAAAAAAATTTTGACAAAACTCAACACTCATTTATGATAAAAAAAAAAAAGCCCTGGAAACTACCTTAACATAATAAAGGTCATATATAGTAAACCCACAGCAAACAGCATTCTCAATGGTGAAAATGGAAGCGTGTCCTCTAAGATCAGAAACAAGACAACTCCCCATTATTATTACTCAATATAATTTTAGAAGTCCTAGACATAACAGTCAGAGAAGAAAAAGAAATAAAATGAATACAACTTGGAAAAGAAGTAAACATTTCACTCTTTGCAGATGACAAGCCACCGTAGATAAAAAGTCCTAGAGACGCCACTGTCTGACTGCATGTGACCCGGTGGTCTGCAGCACACCAGTCTCCCCTGTCCTTCACCATCTCCTGGAATCTGCTCGGACTCATGTCCCTTAAGTCAGTGATGCCATCCTACCATCTCATTCTCTGTTGGCCCCTTCTCTTCCTGCCTTCAGTCTTTCCCAGCACCAGGGTCTTTTCCAATGAGTCGGCTCTTTGCATCAGGTGGTCAGAGTATTGGAGCTTCAGCAAAAGATGCCACCGGAAAACTAACAGAGCTCATCAGCGACTCTGGTCCCGTTGCAGGATAGAAGGTCAATGCTCAGAAATCTCTTCATTTCTATACACTAACAGCGAAAGGTCAGAAAGGGAAATTAATGAAATAACGCCATTTTATATTGCAACAAAAAGAACAAAATGCCTAGAAATAAATTTACCTAAGGAGACAAAAGTCCTGTACTTAGAAAACTATAAGAGACTGGTGAAAAATAAAAAGATGCTGATGAAACAAATCAAAGATGATACAAACAGACGGAAAGATATATTCTGTTCTTGAATTGGAAGAATCAATGTTGTGAAAATGACTATACTACCTAAAGCAATCTACAGATTTCATGTGACTCCTATTGAACTGCCAAGGACAATTTTCATGGAATTGGAACAAAGCATTTTACAATTTCTATGAAAACACAAAAGACCATGAAGAACCCCAGCAATCTTGGTGGGGGTGGGGCAAGGAAACAGAGGTAGAAGAATCATTCTCCCTGATTTCAGACTATACTACAAAGCTACAATAATCAAGAAATGTGTTACTGGCACAAAAACAGGAATATAGATCAGTGGAACAAGATAGAAAGGCCAGAGATAAACCAATGCACACGTAGTCACCTAATCTATGACAAAGAAGGCAAGAATATACAGTGGAGAAAAGACAGTCTCTTCAATAGATGGTGCTGGCAAGCCATGTGAAAGAATGAAGCTAGAACACTCCCTAACACCATACATAAAAATAAACTCAAAATGGAGTAAAGACCTAAATGTAAGGCAGGATGCTATAAAACTCTCAGAGGAAAACATGGGCAAAACTCTCTTTTGTGTCAAAAAGCAAGAGCTTTTTTTTTTCATTACTCTACCCCCTAGAGTATTGAAAATAAAAACAAAAATAAACAAATGGGACCTTATTAAACTTAAACTCTTTCGCCCAGCAAAGGAAACCATAAACACGACAAAAAGATAATCATCAGAGTGGGGGAAGATATTTTCACAAAAAGAGGTTAGTCTTCAAACTATACAAACAGCTCATTCAGCTCAATATAAAAAAAAATCAAACAGAGGCAGAAAACCTAAATAGAATTACATTCAAAGAAGAGATAGAGATGCCAAGAAACATATAAAAGATGATCAGCATCACTAATTAGCAGAGAAATGCAATCAAAACTACAATAAGGTATTACCTCACACTAGTCAGAACGGCCATCATCAAAAGATTTACAAATAATAAATACTAGAGAGGGTGTGAGGAAAAGGGAGCCCTCTTACAAATTGATATAGCCAGTATGGAGAACAGTATGGAGGTTACTTAAAAAGGCAAAACTAGAACCACTGTGTGACTCAGGAACCCCACTCTCGGGCATACACCTGGAGAAAATCACAACTCAAAAAGATGCATGCACCCCAGTGTTCATTGCAGTGCTATATACCATAGCCAGGACGTGGAAGCAAGCTCAGTGTCCACCAACAGAAAGATGGATAAAGAAGATGTAATACGTGCATAGATGCATACACACGCATGTGTATGGCTGACTCACTTTGCTGTACAGTAGAAACCAGCACAGCACTGTAAAGCAACTATACTCTAAAAAAAATTGATTTGAAAGAGAGAAAGAAAGAAACCAGTGACTATAACAAAAAAAACATAGACCCACAGATGGAGAGCAAAGTAGTGGTCACGGGTGGGGAGATGGAAAGGAAGAAGGACAAGGCAGCGGTGGGAGATCAAGAAACCAAAATGGAATATATAAAATAAACGACCAGGGTACACCGTAAAACAAAGGGTGTATAGCCTATATTTTATAACAGCTATAAATAAATATTCATTGGGAGAACTGATGCTGAAGCTGAAGCTCCAGTCCTTTGGCCATCTGATGCAAAGAGCTGGCTCATTGGAAAAGACCCTGATGTTGGGAAAGATTGAGGGCAGGGGGAGAAGGGGGAGACAGAGGATGAGAGGGTTGGATGGCGTCACCGACTCGATGGACACGAGTCTGAGCAAAGTCCAAGAGATAATGGAAGACAGAGGAGCCTGGCATGCTGCAGTCCATGTGGTCACAAAGATCTGGACAGGACTTAGTAACTGAGCAACAACATAAATGGAGGATGACCTTGCAAACCTGTGACTGGCTGTATTGTGCACCTATAACATGTAGTATTCTACAAAAACTATAAATCAATAAAAAAATAAAGAAATATAAATTACTGATCTCTAAGGGAAACAAGGAGAAACCTTTATGCAGGTCAGGACCAAAAGTTAGAACTGGACATGGAACAACAGACTGGTTCCAAATAGGAAAAGGAGTACGTCAAGGCTGTATATTGTCATCCTGGTTATTTAACTTATATGCAGAGTACGTCATGAGAAACACTGGACTGGAGGAAACACAAGCTGGAATCAAGATCGCTGGGAGAAATATNGGAGTAAGCGTCTTTTTATTTCATGGCTGCAGTCACCATCTGCAGTGATTTTGGAGCCCCCAGAAAATAAAGTCTGACACCGTTTCCACTGTTTCCCTATCTATTTCCCATGAAGTGATGGGACCGGATGCCATGATCTTCGTTTTCTGAACGTTGAGCTTTAAGCCAAGTTTTTCGCTCTCCACTTTCACTTTACTCCCCTCAAATAGATAAGTCATATCATTTCATGTTTTTATACATCTCTTCAATGCCTCACTTAATGGAAGACAGCTGCATCCTCATCTCTCTCTCTATATTCAATCCACTGCATTATCAAATATAATTTAGCCCCACTACACACTCTTAAGGGAATTAGACTGAAAAGGACAGATAACATCTTATTTTTGTGAAAATACTTTAAAACTTGCAGACACCTGAAAGAATCTTAGGGGTCCTCAGTCTTGGGGACCCTGCAGCTCTGCCTCTGACCCTTTCACATGATGAATTCAGTCATGGCTGAATTTCATGTGCTCAGGCTGAATTCATGAAAATCTGCCTCTGTGTTTTGGTTTGCTTTGTCCTGTGTGGCTTTATTCTCAGGCAGATTTTCTCCCACTAGCAACAAAGATGGTCACCAGCAGCTCCAGCCTTATGTCTGAGTAAAAAACATAGCAACTCCAGGACAAATTCCACTTCTTTCCCTATAGAACTAATAAAAATCTTAGGTTTGACTCTTATTGGACCAATGTGGGTCATGTATCAATACACCAAGCACAATGTTTTAAAAATGAATTCTCATTTAAGAAAACATAACACAATGCTAATGTTGGAAAATATTAAATAACTTGAAATCCTAACAGTACTGGAAAATCTGGGCTATGTCTAAAGCAGACACACTGGTATGCTAGCTTCCTCCCAATTAAGCCTAGGAAATGTGCTTGGCTGGGACTTCATGCTTACAGAAGAGTTCTCTCCCCCTTCTTTAATTCAGGAATGACACAGTCAGAGGTAGTTGCAATCTTTGATCAACAGTGAGAGAGGCTGTCTCAAGAAATTAAATTCAGAAAGAGGAAAGAATGAAATGTCTTAAAATTTTTGAACTAAATCCATCTTGGAAATATCATACCTCTCTATTTTGTCTATGGTAACTTACAAAGAATATATATTTCATTCTCATCATAAAATGAATCCAATATAAAAGGCAAAGATATGGTAGATGGGCCTGGTGATGGGGGCAGTTATAAAAGGCTAAGAAGTAACTAAGAATAGATGAAATAAAAGATTTTTGAGGAAAGGTGGGCCAGAGGATAGAGAAATAAGATCTCAAAAGTAGGGCTAGCTAGTTGATTAAGGATTAATCCAAATTTGCTCTTTGTCTTAAAAGCAAAGGTGAATCACTGAGCTGTTTTTTAAAACATAATATGAATTACGATCATGGAAATCCAGGGCACCCTTAGAACTTATAACTAACATGTCTAAACTAGATGGAGAAGTAAGGGTAGGTCTTACGGAGGAAGTGACAGTGAAGTTAAGAATCAAAGCGGAAGAGGTAACAGGGAAAAAGAGGGTGACGTGTGCTAGGCAGAGAGAATGTAAGAGATCTGCACATTCAAGGAAGTGAACAAAATCCAGAGATGGCTGAAGCATGATTATGGAGGTGTGAAGAGTGAGGTGGCTAGAGAAACAAGTAGTGTGTAGACCATGGAAGGCTTTGCAAGATTTCAGAGCTTAAATTTAAGCACAAGAGCTTTGGGCATTCACTGAAGGGGTTCACCGTGATCAAATGCATGTTTAAGAAAGACATTTCTTGGGCTCCAAAATCACTGCAGATGGTGACTGTAGCCATGAAATTAAAAAACACTTGCTCCTTGGAAGAAAAGCTATGACAAACCTAGACAGTGTATTAAAAAGCAGAGACATTACTTCGCTAACAAAAGTTTTGTCAACAAAAATCCATCTAGTCAAATCTATGGTTTTTCCAGTAGTNCATGAAATTAAAAAACACTTGCTCCTTGGAAGAAAAGCTATGACAAACCTAGACAGTGTATTAAAAAGCAGAGACATTACTTCGCTAACAAAAGTTTTGTCAACAAAAATCCATCTAGTCAAATCTATGGTTTTTCCAGTAGTCATGTATGTATGTGAAAGTTGGACGATAAAGAAGGCTGAGTGCCAAAGAATTGATGCTTTTAAACTGTGGTGTTGGAGAACTCTTGAGAGTCCCTTGGACTGCAAGGAGACCAAGCCAGTCACTCCTAAAGAAAATCAACCCTGAATAGTCACTGGAAGGACTGATGCTGAAGGTGAAGCTCCAATGCTTTGGCCACCTGATGCAAAGAGCTGTCACATTAGAAAAGACCCTGATGCTGGGAAAGATTAAAGCAGGAGGAGAAGAGAATGACAAAAGACGAGATGGTTGGATGGTATCACCGGCTCAGTGGACATGAATCTGAGCAAGCTCTGGGAGATGATGAAAGACAGGGAAGCCTGACATGCTGTAGTACAAGGGATTGCAAAGAGTCAGACATGACTGAGTGAACAACAGCAGCAATTTTGGCTGCAATCTGGGGAAAGAGATGACAGCCTCTGGTTGTGGCCCTTATGGCAGCAAATGCATTATTTCTATGGGATATCTTATCTCTGCCTAAACTTACCTAACTTGGAAAATATCTTCCTTTCTCTGCTAATTTGTTTTTCTTGGTGGGATTAAAATAAAAGGGGTCCCTCAAAACTTCCAAAGGAAGTTCCTGTGCACAAAAGATTTAATTGTATGATCAGGGCATGCTGAATCAGAGCAGAGATGGACAAAGCGACCTAAAAATGAAAGGACTCTAGTCAGAGCAAACATTTGAGTAAATGCAAAATCGTATCTAAAAAAAGAAGTGTTCATCCTGGTAACCCCAGGCAAAGGGAAATAACAAGGCAAATCTTGGTGTTGTGACTAACCACCAACCAGGAGAGAGTGAGTCTTCCCCCTGGGCACTTTGGATAATATGGCACCATGACCAAACCGTTGCTCTTGGGGAGACAATTGTGTATCAGACTGATGGTCTCAATCAGGATTGACCAAGAAAATCATATGTAGAGTTTTTCAGGAAAAAAAAAAAAGCCTGACCCTCATTTTAGGTCTGAGGTAGACCCCAACCTCCTGAAAATTTTGTAAACGCCACTGGTTTCACAAAAGAGACATAGCCTGTGTAGAGAACCACCATTGTGTCAGGTAATCTTAGCTTGATGCTGGAATCAATTTAATCTCCTTTATTCTGATTCTGTGCTTATCAAACAACCTCTCATTATGATTTGGTGTCATAGGTAGGTCTTTGTACGGAGAAAGAATATGCTAGTTCTTACCACACATGTATTCCAGTTCAAAGGGTTATTACATTTCTTCTCATGAATCGATTAACTAACAATGGCTATTTATACAGCAATCTTAATATACCTAATTAATATAAAACCGTCTTTGAGAGAATAATATTTCTCTTTGGGTGATAGTCTCAGGGACTGTAAGCCTTGAAGATGGTCTAACTTCACCAAGATAATATTATCATTTGAGCCTTTGATCAGCTCAAAGATGTTACTGATTTTTCATTAACCCTAACACAAATGGTTTATCCCTCCACTCACCCTCCAGAAATTATCAAATAGCAATATTTTAAACTCAAGCATATGTAGTAATTGTTTAGAAGCAAAAATCCAGGTACTGGGACATTGAACACATTCCTTAATGAGTCCCCCGATTATACTTAAACTAAAAGCCCCACTTACCTTTAAAAATATTGTTTTCATCATCAAGGGAAAGTGTTCCCTGCAGTGTATTAAGCTGCTCGGGGGAGAGAGGGAAAATATTAAAACTTAAATGTGGAAATGAATATAAAAGACGCATCATAAACTTCACAGACCCAGCAGCAGGTACTAAAGGAAGGTTTTTATTTTATTAAAATATTAAACGACTGTTGAGCTGAGTAAGTGAGACCGAAGCTAAGCTTCAGGAGGTATTGTTCCAGCTTTACAACAGAGTCGCTACCCTTTTTCAAATGTAAATAGAGGGTATCTTTTGTCATCAACAAAAGTTGCAAGAAACAATGGAGAATGGAAGCAACGTCATAAAAGCAAATGTAAGAAAGCACAGAGGTAGATAATTCAGCAGCAACATCCTTGAAAACGTGCCAAAAATCCTTATCTATGGAGGGAGCTTTGGTGGGGAATGAGAAATGGCACGGGGCCAGAGTAGCCTCTCAGAGGAAGTTGTAAGAATAGAGTTTCCTCTAAGGAGGCCCAGGTGAAAATAGAGTTGTGAGTCAAAGAGAAAAAAACAATTGCTCACTGTTTTCTGTGGCCACCTGGGGAAGCACAGGCCTGGATGCAATCTGGGTGTCCCTGGATCCCTGGGGCTTCTGGAGGAGATACTCCTAGAGATAAAAGAGGAGCTAACACTTCTGCACGGGCTAGATAACAATAGGAAATTGGGCCTCCTAACTACCTGTGCACTCTTAACCACACAGTCCAAGCCTGAGCCAAAAGGAAAATTTACCCAACAGCACCAATGTTCATGAGTGAAGTGGCTTAGATGGTAAACGAATCTACCTGCAGTGCAGGAGACTGGGGTTTGATCCTACGTGGTCCAGTAGCACGCATGTTCATGCATCCTCAACTTACCAGGGTATTACAGATAGAGAAATTAGATAAAAGAGAAAGTACAGCATTGTATCAATGCAAGGACCAGGGTTCAATCCCTGGTCAGGGAACTAGATGCCAACTAAGAGTTGGCATGCCGTAACTAAAGATTGTACATGCCTCAACAAAGAAGATTCCAAGTTCCACAACCAAGACCCAGCGCAGCCAAATAAATAAATAATTTTTTTTTTTAAAGGAAGAAATGTGGGCTGTTCTAGAGAAAATAACACTGATAAGCAATACAGAGCATGCATCATGGAGGCAGGAACTATATCTGTTTTGTGCACTACTAAACCCATGGTGCTGAGGTCAGTGTCTGGTTCATAGTAGATGCCTATTCATTCAGGAAGTCAGCCATCCCACAAGTATTTGTTGAGCACCAACTACATGCAAGATACTGTTCCAATAGCTTGAAATACAATAGGGAATAAAATAGGTGAAGTCCCTTCCCTCACTGAGCTTAAATTCTGTTGGAGCACTTTAAACGTAAATAAATAAATAAAGACATAAAGTGCTTTAAAGGAAAATAAAGCAGAATCATGTTAGGAGAGTATAGGCAGTGAAGCGATGTTACATGTTGTTTGAGATGGTTAAACATCTCTCTGACAAATGTTCTTTACTAAAGAACTGAAAGACTCAGGGAGTGAGTCATGTGGTTGTCTAAAACAAGAGCATCTAGGCAGAGGAACAGCAAGTCCAAAGATATCAAAGAGGGACCATCTTTGCCGTGTTTCAAGAACTGTCAGGAAACCAGTGTAGCTGGAACAAAGTAAATGACAAGAGTGGACAGAGAGACAGTCAGAGAAGCAGTCAGAACCTTCAGAGCCTTGAGGAGGAAGAAGGAAATGTAGAGCTCAGAAGTCCTTTGAGGACAAAGGATAAGTCTATAAGAATATCAGCTTTTGTGCCAAATAAAGCTGGAAGCCCTTGGAGAGTTTTGTTCAGAGGGGCAACTTGACCTGACTTTGATCCTACCATGATCTCTCTGAGAGTTATGCTGAGAGAGACTGGAGATGCAACGCAGAAATGGGCCAGGGTGGGAGCAGGTAGACCAATGAAGAGGTTGATGAAGTAACCCAGGTAAGAGGTAATGATGGCATGAATCAAGGGAATATGGGAGACTGGTAGGAAGTTGTAGGTTCTGGATATGTTTCAATGATAAACAGCTCAAAGGATTTGCTGATGGATTGAAAATGGGATGTGAAAGAAAAATAGGTGTTAGGGATTATAGCGAGATTCTTACCCTGAGCAACTTGAAAAAATTAAATTGCCATTGAGATATGGGAAGACCATGGGAGAAGCAGATTCTGAAGGTGGGGCAGGAGTCTGCAGTCCAGTCTGGGACATTTAAATTTGAGGTAGATACTGGATATCAAAGCATCTATCAGGTAGACAATAGGATATATCAATCTAGCATTAAATTCAGTGGTCTGAGATGGAAGGCTAAATTTTAGAGTTGAGTTATTTTAAAGATATTTAAAGTTATGAGACTTAATTAGTCAACTGAAAACTGATTATAAATACAGAAAATCACCAAAAGCTAAAACTAGGAACTGAACCCCATAATTTAGAAGTCTATGTGCAAAGAAAAAAAATCAGCAAACTGAGACCAAGGAGTAACCACTGAGAAGAAAACCAACAGAGAGAACTCCAAAAATTAATTTTTATTGAAGATGAATGAATGAATAGGATCATGGATTTGGGAGAAAATTCCAAGTCACAATCATCCTTGCATTCCTACTTGCTGCTGTTGCTGCTGCTAAGTCGCTTCAGTCGTGTCTGATTCTGTGCAACCCCATAGACGGCAGCCCACCAGGCTCCCCATCCCTGGGATTCTCCAGGCAAGAACACTGGAGTGGGTTGCCATTTCCTCCTCCAATGCATGAAAGTGAAAAGTGAAACTGAAGTCACTCTGTCGTGACTCTTTGCGACCCCATGGACTGCAGCCTACCAGGCTCCTCTGTCTAGGGGATTTTCCAGGCAAGAGTACCGGAGTGGGGTGCCATCACCTTCTCCAGCATTTCTACTTACATGTAGTTAAAAGCAATAGGCTTTCCTCGTGGCTCAGACAGTAAAGAGTCTGCTTGCAATGCAGGAGACCTGGGCTCGATCCCTGGGTTGAGAAGATCCCTTGGAGAAGGGAATGGCAACCCACTCTGGTATTCTTGCCTGGAGAATTCCCATGGACAGAGGAGCTTGGCAGACTACAGCCCATGGGGTTACAGTCGGACACAACTGAGCGACTCATATGCACACACAAAAGCAATATAATTGTGAAGGCAAATAGCCCTAGTAGAATTAGCTCATGAAACCCAGACTACCAGTTTTCGGCCTCACTTTCCCCTCTGAGGCTGTAAAACATTCCAGTTAAGAATGTGGGCACAGGGATCAGGCTATGAGGGTTCTCATTCCAGTTCTATTACTCACTGACTGCATAGTTTTAACCAAATTCCTTACTCTTTCTCTGCCTCAGTTTCACCACCTATAAAATGACAATAACAGTATCTATCTCACAGGTTTGTTAAAGATGAACTGTTAAGACATAAACTCTATGAACAGTCAGGAAGAACTCAAGTAACTGTAATCATGTGGCTCATGATAGGTGATCAGTGACTGATCGAATTTTTTTAAGCCAAGAAATTCCTCAAAAAGGAAAAAGAATGGACTAGAAAATAAAGTTATTGTGGGACATTCTCATGGGGGCCCAAACTTTCTGCTTAGGTATACGCACGTCTATTTTATTTTTTAACACATTTTTAACATACCTAAAGTTCTTTTGCTAATGTAACATTTCTCTTTGTATTGTGTGCATGGGGGTATGTACTTAGTTGTGTCTGACTCTGGAACTGTAGTCCGCCAGGCTCCTCTCTCCATGGGATTCTTAGGCAAGAATATTGGAGCCGGTAGCCATTTCCTTCTCCAGGGGATCCTCCTGACCCAGAGACAAAGGCCACATCTCCCACATCTCTTGCATTAGCTGCTGCTGCTAAGTCACTTCACTCATGTCCAACTCTGTGCGACCCCATAGGCAGCAGCCCATCAGGCTCCCCCGTCCATGGGATTCTCAAGGCAAGAACACTGGAGTGGATTGCCATTTCCTTCTCCAATGCATGAAAGTGAAAAGTGAAAGTGAAGTCATTCAGTCGTGTCTGACTCTTAGTGACCCCATGGACTGCAGCCCACCCGGCTCCTCCGTCCATGGGATTTTCCAGGCAAGAGTACTGGAGTAGAGTGCCATTGCCTTCTCTTCCTGCATTAGCAAGAGGATTCTTTACCACTGTTTCACCGAGAAAGCCTTTATCATTTTTTAATTAATTTACTTTTAGTTGAAGAATAATTGCTGTACAGTATTATGTTGGTTTCTGCCAAACACCAACATGATCAGCCATAGGTATACATATGTCCCCTCCGTCCTGAACCTCCCTGCTACCTCCTACCCCATCCTACCCCTCTAGGTTATTATAGAGCTCCGTTTGAGTTTTGCTGAGTCATACAGCAAATTCCCATTGTCTATTTTACGTATGGTAATGTATGCCTTTATCTTTTTTAAATCTCTTATGAGTTCTAAGGAATGTCCCCATGTCTTAGCTTGTCCCAGCTGCTGGAACAACAGAGCATAGATTGGGTGGCTTATAGACACAGATATTTACTTTTCACAGTTCTGGACGCTGGGAAGTCCAAAGTCAAGGCCTCAGTATATTTGGTGGCTGGTGAGAACACACTTTCTAGGTCACAGAGAGCCATCAGTCATCTTCTCCCTGAATCCTCAGGTGGAGGAAAGGGTTGAGGGGGCCCTCTGGGGTCTCTGTTATAGGGCATTCATCCCATTCATGAGGACCCTACCTTCACGACTTAATCACCTCCCAAAGGTCTCACCTCCAAATATTATACTGTGGATTAGATTTCAACACATGAAGTTTGAGAAGACACAAACATTCAGTCTACAAGTCTCAAGTGAAGCCACTCAGTCGTGTCAGACCCTTTGTGACCCCTTGGACTGTTGGCTACCAGGTTCCTCAATCCCTGGGGTTTTCCAGGCAAGAATACTGGAATGGGGTGCCATTTCCTTCTCCAGGAGATCTTCTCAACCCAGGGATCAAACCCAGGTCTCCCACATTGTAGGCTGATGCTTTTACCATCTGAGCTACCAGGGAAGCCTCAGTTTACAGTCTACAGACCTTGATAAATTGATGTCTTACTTTAAAAAATACTCTATGCTTTGTTAACATATTAAGGATTAGACTTTGCTATAAAAGCTAATCTAATAGGAATCAGAGGGTTTTTTTTTTTCAATCAGGAAACAAAAGAAAAATGAATATTTTTTTCCTGTGTCAAATGGAGGGTGGAAGAGATTTGTATAGTAATTTTAGTTTCCATATTCTTTCTCTTCACTCTCATTGAATGCTTTAATTTCATTTTCCTACTCTGAAATGTTTTTCCTTGAAAAACCACTCTTCCGTATTTGTTCTGCTTCATCTCATAGTCCAGTGAAGGAGTTTAATTGAAGTTGAACACTTCATACATGTGTGATACATACACAAAATTCTATACACAGTTGATCTTGTCAAGCAGGAGGATGATAATCTACTTTTGAAGTATATGTTTTTGTTTTTCAAAAGACGATCCGAATAAGATTTCCTTTAAGTCATTTTCATCTTTGGGACATAACTACTAAATCCATTGTTGAGAATTTGATCCAGTATGTAGTAAATACTTAAGGAATATCTATTTTTGTTAATGATATGGTCTACCTGGTAACATAGGTATTTGTGTATATATCTGTCCCCCGACTAGAGTCAGGATGGCAAATGGATTTTCTTTCTTATTCCAACTTAGATGGATTGGAAAGAGCTGACTAGAGCATCAAATTTAAAAAGATTTTGAGACTGAATCCAGATTCAGACAGAAAGAACACCATCATCGATTAGAAATGTCTGATGTGGGAGCAGAAAGGGACAGTGGCTGTCCATGTGCTTCCCACCCTTCACTAGTAGTAAGTGTCTTCAGAGAAATTATGCACTTTTTAAATTACTCAGAGAACATAACACAATTTATGGCATGTATAGACAGTTTATATTCATTACTTAAATTAAATGGAAGATTAGTGACTTTCAAGACTATTTGGTAAAGCAAGTTCCATCTTTATACATGTCTGGTACGTTTGTTACTCAACCAGTCCATCTATTGAGCATTTACCAGCTGGAAGAAGTATCTTTATAAATAGTCAAATTCCCTCTCTCCCTCCTTGAAGAAATCCAAGTGTTCACACACACACACACACACACACACACATGCACACACACACACATGCACACGCACACAGACACACCTCAATCATAAACCCATAATAAGAGAGATTTTGATTCTGCCTGTAGAACCCAAGTACCCCCAGAACCCTTCTATAGTTACCAACCCTAAGTCCATGATCATCCATGAGCCTTTTTAGTCTGCTTCTTTTTGCTAAAGTCATGACAGAAGGCAAGTAAAACATAGATAAATGGGTCTGGCCTAGAAGTTGTATAAATACCATGTCATACTTTTGACTTCAATCTCCTAAATTAAAGGGTAATGTTGACACTCCTTTAAACCAGATCATAATCACTAAAAAAGTATATAATCCAAAGATTTTCTAACCATCAGAAAAAGGGTCAGAAGTTTAAGAGAATGTTAACTGATTGAAAATTAACTGATATAAAAATGATATAATATTATTATAACCGATTATAATAATGATAATAAATTTAAGGTCATAAAGACAATCTGGCCTTTTAGCAGGAAACTTCCTGTCTTGAGTGACATGTTGAACAATGCAATAAACTCCAAGGGGAGATCAGCAATCATGTGAGAAATCTTACAAGCAGCACATGACATGCTTTGGATAGCAACGCAAATGTTTACTCAATTTCACCCAAATATACTGTTATGGAGCTGGGTCACACGGAAAAACTTCTGTGAGTCTGTAAATACTCCAAAATTCCAAGCCAAGCTTGGAAATGGATCCTTTTTCTAAGAGGTTCCAGAAAAAAGTCCAAACAGAGTTAGAGGACCCCCTACAGAGACTCATTTCGTAATTCATTATCAGCACCCCTTTCCTCTTCCCATGCCTCATCTCGTTTATCCTAACTACAGATACAGTTAGTGAAATTGTTAGTTTTTTCCAACATGTATACTATCTGTGTCAAGGAGGAAATGGGTAACAGGGTCATAGAGGTACAGCAATCATTTTATCATTCTCTTCATACTTAGCCAAAGGAAGTGCTCAGTAAACATTTGGTGGTGAAAGGGATGAACCATCTATTTATAATAACAGAGTCATTGAGCTGTTAAGATTATTACAGGCCTCAAGTTAGGGTTTGATTCGGTGTCACTGTGTTCACAACTTGACTCTTTTAAGAGCTACAGATGAAGGAAGAAACTCATTCTAATTTGAATTTAAATATTACAATAGATAGCAATTAGCACAGACATCAAAGGAGTGGAGAAATTTCATCATTAAGAGGATAAGGATGTTATTATTATAACCAAAGAAAAATGATCAGATGGAACCTATTATAGCAGCTGCTAATAAAATAAAGCTTCACAAAATGGGTTAAATTACCTCCTTAATATTAAACAAATGATTTTACAGAGGTATCTTGCTGGAACTGAATATGAGGGCAAGTTACGGCACATTGCCTCCTCTGTTTCTGCATTCCATGACGAAGATAGAAAATAAACCAATAAATGTAGTCATGGTTATAGACATAGTAATGAAGCCACCATAATTTCCAATACTTTTCACATGTTCTCATTCCTTTATTAGATTGGGAGGCATATCAGGTCAGGTTAAGGGTGTTTTAGGACACAACTATATAACACACTGGAATCTACAGTTATCTTATTAACGAGGTAACATATGTGGCCCCTGGCAATTTTTAGAGGCAAGTCCATGCCTCTGTCAGAAGGGAAATTCGACTTCTCATGGCATTTTATTCTCCTTCCATAAATACGTGGATCAATCACTATGAAAGTATTTTCATATTGCAGGGTCATTCTTTAACACTGAAGGACAACTAATAAGGTTTTAAAATATCCCCAATATATTATGTAGGCACAGCCTTTCATCCACGGTAATAACCCAAAGTCATATAATATTTTTTGTGCTCAAAATTGTTATTAAACCTTAGCAAAACTACATAGCCCTTCAAAAGAAAGAATAAAATGGCTTACAGATTATGTATTTAACAACCAAGGACAGCAGTGCAAAATAATTTGAGAAGGGAAGCGAGGTCTACCTTAACCAGTTGAAGAGTGCAGGGAAACTTGAAATTGTCAGAATGCAATTATCCCTGTTGGAATTTGGGCAAGCCAGCATCTGACACTTCCAAGCAATGCCGTAGGCCTTTTTAATGAACATGAGCCCTCTAGATTGGATTTCACCTCAATTCAAGGTAGAAAGCCCACACTCTGAGAATAAAGAGTGCAGAGATGTTAATTAGTTCACTGCTGTCAGCTTCAAAATTGCCTTCCTAGAGATCAATAGGTCTAAGTCCATAATTTCACAGAAGGAAACTGAGGCCAGATGAATATCACACAGAAAAGAAATAAGTTAGTAACTTTGTGTTTTTTTAAGCATTAAAAAATATATGTATCTATTTGCCTGCACTGGGTCTTGGTTGCAGCATGTGGTATCATTGATCTTCCCGGCAGTATGCAGGATCTTTAGTTGTGACCTGTGAACTCTTAATTGTGGCATATGGGATCTAGTACCTTGACCAGCAATTGAACCTGGGTCCCCTGGGCTGGGACTGCAGAGCCTTAGCCACTGGACCACCAGGAAAGTCCAATAACTGCTTTCTTTGTGTTCTTTTTTGTTCCTCTGAGTCCACAGTTTCCTCCATTCAGTTCAACAGCTATTTATTAACTCCTCTTTGCCAGGTCTCTGGCTGGGGTCCTGAGAATCTATAATGATAAAGGAAACCTGATTTCTGCTTTCTCAGTGCTGCTACTCTGGATGGAGGGACCGACATAGACACAAGTAGTTCCATCAGAAGGCAGAGTGTGCTGTGGACTAAAGGACAGATAGGGCCTTGGGAATACACCAGAGAGAAAGAGTTCCTTCCCTGGAGGAATCTAGGAGACAGTGCTGGGAAAATCCTTCCTCTCTGTGTTTCCAAAACCCCACCTAACTTCCCAGTGGGTTTGCCCTCCTGATTAGTCTCTTCTCTGCCATGTCTCAGACCTGAGCTTTCACTCCAAACTTCTCTGGAGGACTTCCCTGGTGGTCCAGTGGTTAGAAGTCTGCTTGCCAATGCAGATGACACAGGTTCGATCCCTGGTCCAGGAAGATTGCACAGGGCTTGGGGCAACTAAGCCCGTGTGCCACAACTACTGAAGCTTGTGAGCCCTGGAGCCATGCTCGGCAACAAGAGAAGCCACTGCCATAGAATCATGCTGACCACAGCTTCAGGGTCACCCCTGCTCGCCACCGCTAGAGAAAGCCCACACGTGACAACGAAGACCCAGCACAGTCATAAATAAGTGAAGCGTCAACGGTGGGAGTTTGACTCTGTGGCAGACCAGTGAAAGTGGCTCGTTTGGACGATGCATTCATCCAGCTCCACCGGCAGATATAGGTAAGTGCACCTGGTTTCATTATCATAACTGGAAGAAGTGGTAGCATTACTATCGAAGGAATAGTGGTTATCATCTACAGGAGGCTCACTATCTGCCTAGCAATGTGACGTCTAACACATTAAATTCTCACAAAGCCCCACGCAGCAGAGGTGATTATCCCTATCTAAAGGCAATGCCAAAGAATGCTCAAACTACCACACAATTGCACTCATCTCACATGCTAGTAAAATAATGCTCAAAATTCTCCAAGCCAGGCTTCAGCAATGCTTGAACCATGAACTTCCTGATGTTCAAGCTGGTTTTCGAAAAGGCAGAGGAACCAGAGGTCAAATTGCCAACATCTGCTGGATCATGGAAAAAGCAAGAGAGTTCCAAAACAACATCTATTTCTGCTTTATTAACTATGCCAAAGCTTTTGACTGTGTGGATCACAATAAACTGTGGAAAATTCTGAAAGAGATGGGAATACCAGACCACCTAACCTGCCTCTTGAGAAATCTGTATGCAGGTCAGGAAGCAACAGTTAGAACTGGACATGGAACAACAGACTGGTTCCAAATAGGAAAAGGANACATGTATATTATCATATGTGAAACAGATCGCCAGTCCAGGTTCGATGCATGAGACAGGGTGCCCAGGGATGGTGCAGTGGGATGACTCAGAGGGATGGGATGGGGAAGGAGGTGGGAGGGGGGTTCAGGATGGGGAACACATGTACACCTATGGCTGATTCATCTCAATGTATGGCAAAAACCACCACAATATTGTAAAATAATTAGCCTCCAGTTAAAATGAATTTAAAATATAAAAAATAAAATTAAAATAATAATAAAATAAAGTCTGTCACTGTTTCCACTGTTTCTCCATTTATTTGCCATGAAGTGATGGGACCGGATGCCATGATATTTGTTTTCTGAATGTTGAGCTTTAAGCCAATTTTTTTCACTCTTCTCTCAATTAATGGCAGATATTGATAGATTAGATGAAAAAGCCATACCCCATTTACATGCTGCCTATAAGAAATGCAATTTAAATACAGAGACAAATACAACAAACATAAAAGGATGGAAAAAAGATAAACCTTGCTAACACTAAGCAATAAGCAAAAGAAAGTTGGATGGGCTAAATTAAAGTCAGATAGAGTAGATTTCAGAACAACAACAACAACAAAAAAAAACTACCATTCTCTAAAATGACTTTTTCTTAACAATAAAAGTCATTTCCTCACATGGATATAAAAACTGTAGCCATTTATGGCCCAAATATCAAAGCTTTAAATTACATGAATGAAAAACTGATAGAACTGTTAGAAAACAAGAGAAAATTAAGCCCAAAGTAAGTAGAAGCGTAAATTCCCTGATGTTCAAACTGGTTTTAGAAGAGGCAGAGGAACCAGAGATCAAATTGCCAACATCCGCTGGATCATGGAAAAAGCAAGAGAGTTCTAGAAACATATCTATTTCTGTTTTATTGACCATGCCAAAGCTTTTGACTGTGTGGATCACAATAAACTGTGGAAAATTCTGAAAGANTGTCTCTGGATTCTAATTCACCAAGGAAGAGGTGTAAATATTGTGACATTTTGAGGCGGTTTGATGGATGAGAAAAAAATCATCTGTCACTCTAAATTGCAGAGTTCCTGTCTCCTCGAAATGCTTTGCTAGCGAATACTCGCTGCCGCCTAATACAGTTGCTAGGGCTTCAAATGAATACACCGTTAAGGGAATATTATCCTTTTAGTCGACTTGCCAATTTGTCTGACAGTCAAATGGAGAAAATTGTAGATTTCAAGTCTTCGAGAGACAAGGAGGGAAAATGCTTACCTAATTCTTGTAACCTCGAGATCTTTCATAACTTAAACCTCAAAAGTGTCACGTCATCCTGTCTCACACGCGCTCACATACATATCCTTGACTTGTAGGTGAAATGGTTTCGCCTGGTGTTGTGAAAATGAGTATCACTTTAAGAATAGTGCACCTGATCGTCACTGTTTATGTGTATTTACATGGAGCTCTTCAGTAGGAACGCAAGAAATTTCAACTGTCCTGTTTGAAACTAGAGAAAACATTAGAAGGTGTTAAAGAGGAGAGGGGAAGAAAGAGGAAGGGGGTATTTTTGACCTTAAATGAACAGTAAACTAGCCTACTTTTGTGCCCCATGGTCTGGCATGTTAATATTTCTGTGTGAGAGACTTTAGCTTGGTCTAGCTCCCCCAATGGAATATATCAGTATTGATTCAGATGAAAATATATTCATTTTGCCTGTAGCTTTTTCAGTGTCATTGATAGTAAGACCTACAACACAGCAATTTTTGGAGGATAGAAGGGAATGTCTGAAAGAGCTTTGCAAACTGGGAAGAAGACACTCCATAAGGGGGAGGTATCACTATGTCATTCTCTGCCTACAGCATTTCCATTTCAACCAGAGTGCTAGTTATTTTTAAATATCATCTAATGTATATGGTAAGGCAGTAAATGGGATTTTAAAAACAAGTTCTTGTTGGCTTACAAAATATTGTTTGTAAAATTGCCTACCTGTAAATTGGAAAGAATACCTTTAAAAGATCTAAAATCAAAATTCACATGCTTCTTAGTTCATTTGCCAGACTCTTTCCCTATCGAATCTGTAATCTGTATTCTTAATAAGAGGAGAAGCTAGTGAAATTTAGTTTCTTTCCTTTTCCTGGCCTGTCCTCTAGGGGATGCTTAGTAAGAAACAACATTCCAGTATCAGGCAATGTGAGAGGCAAAGGCCTGGATGACCACAAAATAGATAATAAGCCACAAAAACCAACATATAGGAACGAGGAAAAAATCATCACTGTGGCATGACTTACAAAGGATTTTTATTTCTAATTCTGTGATTTAGGGACAAGGCTCCAACTTGCTCAAATAACATTCATTTAATCAAACTGCTTACAATATGTCAGTTAAAATGATGTCTAACTAAACATAGTTTTTATTAAATATACTTCTATCAAAAGCCAGGAAAGATAATACTTTTCTTTAATTAGGAAAAGCTAATCTAACCATTTAACTGATTCTAGTGAATATGAACTGATATAATCTGATTTTAAGATTCTGCTTAAAACTAAATTTGTTCTAAAAAGCACTGACTTGCCAGAAAAATATCTATTTTTGTAGCTCTCTTTTCACTCTATGGATAATTTAATGAGTTGCCTATTTTAATTTTACAACTGCTACCTCAGAAGTATCTCAAATTATCTTTCTTTGGCTGGTGTCTTTCTCTGCTGATCTGCTACTGCTGTGTGTGTGTGTGTGTGTGTGTGCACTTGTGTGTATGGGTGTATTTGTGTGTTTCTAGAGAATTTAACAAGCGGTGAGTCTCTTAAATTTACATGCCACAATCCATGTAAAGGATACTTCATGGCATTTAATAAATAACAATAAACATTAACATTTAGTGAGAGCTTACCGACACTGAATCCTATGGAAATGGGGAGAGCGGCTGTTGCTTTTAAGGGGAGAAAGATTAAATTCTTAAACGATAAAAAGAAATTTTCTCTCCTCTTTGGCCAAAGAGTGGCCATAATTTCAAAAATATTAACTCTTCTTTTACTTTGGATGTTAAAGCTACTGCTTGAACCAGTGTGTCTTGAGAGAAACACATAGTCCCTAAGACTCCCCAAACACCAGGGTGCAAAAATCAAAATGTCAAATCTTTATCCCTGCCTCCATTGTCATTTGGCAATTTTTGGAGTGTTCATTCTGAGTTTTCTAAAGTTCAGATTGACGTTTCCCCTTTTTTCTAACATTCTAAAGGAGTCCTATAAAGAATTCTATATAATACAGACTTTATTTATATTTGCTAGTAATAATACTTTATACGCACATAGCGGTTTGAAAGTTCTTCATAGGTTTCCGAATCTGATCTCAGCCAGGAGGGAAGAGTAGGAATTATCAATGACCTTTCACAAATGAGGAACCTCAGGTTTCCCAAGAGCACATTGCCAGTAAGAGGGGAAGACTGACTCAGAATCTTTCTTCAGATTTCAAGGACCACACTTTCAGCTTTCCAGCGCATGCTGCCTCAAACCTCACTCTGGCATCTGAGGGGCTTGTAGGCATTATTTGCTCCTGTTTTGATTTCTTTAATTTAAAAGGGGAGAAAAATTATCTACAAATCATTCCCACAATTCTATAGGCCCAATGAAAAGTTTTTGCCAGTCTATGACCTTTTTTTCCTAAGCCATTCTTTCACTCTCCCATAATTGGAGGCTCAAAGAAGGCAGGGATATTTCTAGGGTTGACACACTGTCTAAGGAACTAATTCCCCCTAAAACAACACAGAGAATAAGAGGAGCTGAAGACAAAAAAGGACTCTTGTGAATTGCAGAATCTGGGGCCTGGGAAGGCTCTCAAGAGTTATTTCTGATGCGTGAATTTATGCTGGCTTATTTTCTTCTTGTTGTTTAGTTGTCCAGTCGTGTCCAACTCTCTTGCAACCCCATGAACTGCAGCCGGACAGGCTTCTCTGTCCATGGGATTTCCCAGGCAAGAATGCTGGAGTGGGTTGCCTTCTCCAGGGGGCTCTTTCTGACCCACGGATCGAACCCATGTCTCCTACATTGGCAAGCAGGTTCTTTACCACTGAACCTCCTGGGAAGCCCTGTTTTAACCCTCTGGAATTTCATCTTAGTGTTGAATGCCTGGGATCTTGCTTCTCTTGGTAGATACTCTGATGTTTATGGGGATCAAGAGTTTAACAGGCCATTTTCCATTTGCCCAAGAGGAATGCTTTCTATAGAGACTCTAATGTTCATAATTTTATTTTGTAAGCATTAACTGACAATCTACTATGTGCCAGGAACTATGCTAAAGTCTGGAAATTCAGCAGTGTATAAGACTAAAAGGTACTTAGCTTGGTGGACTTACAGCTTAGAGACCTGATTTGTCCTTTAATTTCCCTAGAAGAAGACAGACTTCTGGATTCTTATCTTTTCCAAGAGAACACAGTGAAGTAGATGAAAAGCCTGAGTTCAAGCTCTGCTCCCAACTAATTGCCAGTAGCTAGAAAAATCAATTAGTCCCCCTTGATGCATATTTCCTCACACAGAAAACAAGGAGGATGTTCTTAGGATAAACTCTAAGTTCCATTTTAGCTCCAAGTTTGAGTGATATGATGGCTAACTTATTTCTTGGACCTAAGTTACCCTAATCTTTGATGATATACAATTTTGGGTATCACCAATTTTTAACTTGTTTGTTAGGAAGTACATTATGAAAAATCAAAGCAACTTATTTGAATCTAGCACAGAAAGAATCTGGATATTGAACCAATCATTTTTGAGAAACAGACTTGGAAAGTTTTCATCTGAATGATGATCTCAAACTTCTTCAGGTTATTTGTGAAAGTGATGGGCTGATGAGAGACTCGCTAACAAATTAAATGCTTATTTTCTTTGTTCCAGCAGAAATTCTCATTTTTCAGGTCATTTCCTTTTAAAATCAAAGATATTACATCCTGAAATTGTCTGGGCCTCATGAATAATGCATTATATACACATGATAATAGGTAATTAGATGGACCAACCAGGAGAAACATGAAAGGGAGCTGGTAGCCCAAGGATTGCAGAAGGTGTGTGGGCATTTTGACATCCAGGAAATGCTATAGGTCTGTCCTTAGCTAACTCAGCCTGGTGGAGATAATTAAGAAAAATGTGGGTGTAGAAAGGCTGCAAGCCATTCCTTGGGATTGGCTAGATCGCTGCAGTAGTTCAAAAACAATTGGCACAGCCACCCACACTGGACATGATTGCCCTTTGATGAGGCAGCTATTGACTTTTATAAAGATGCCATATTTAAAATAAGTTCTGATGCACTCAGGATGACATGCATCATTCTCGAATTCTATTTTAGACAAATGGGAAAATATATTCCAAAGTATTAATTTAAAAATAAAAAACTTAAAAGTCGAGTTGCTAAAAATCAACAGTTTAGCAGTGTGTGACCTCCAAATTTACCTTCAGTCTGATCTAGGAGAAACCTGTGGCCTGTGTGAGGCATTTTTGACCATTTATGAACATTTTCTGGATCACCCCAGGAGGTAGAAAGTACTTTGCCACTGTTTTTAACCTCTGAGTGAATGTTAAATGCACTTAAAAACCTTCTCACACTGGAAAAGGGAAACCCAATCAATTGCCTGTAACAGCAGAAGATGCTTTGAGATCTTTGTGCCCAGAGTGCATGCTATTATGTTATAGAATTCAGGATTCCTTTAGAGTATGCTAAACCTCACACCCATCAGCACCAGCAGGATAGAAAGGCTCCATAAACATCTAAAGTCTGTGGGATAGGACATTACAGGGCAAGTGAATGGGAAAAAAGAGAGGGAACATGGGGAAATTTGAGCCAAAACAGGGTTAGTATTAGAAACTAACCAAAACAGGGTTAGTATTGGAATACTGGACGTGTTCTTGACATGTCCTCTCTGAGGGTAATCTTCACATCCGTTTGTCCACAGAGCTAGATCTCTACCACCCTTACTCATTACTGTTCTGGTTATATTGGTAGGAAACAATGATTTCTTCTACTCTTACCTTCCTACTCCAGTAAGGGCTTCTTTCTCCCCCAACAACTTCCATAGCCAGTGTTTGAAAACGGCCTTGCTATTACTTCTCCTTGGGGTGTGTTGGATTAACATGGGCTTGGTAACCACTTCTGTGCTATGGACTCCACTCTTTTGGCAGTCTGGTCAAGCCTATAAACCCTTCTCAGAATGTTTCTAAATGAATAAAACTTAAAAGTATATGATTACAAAGGAAGTCAATTATGTTGAAATATAGTCGTAAAAATATTTAAAAAGTCGATTTGTATGATATAGTAACAGATATGCTGTGCTGTGCTCAGTCGTGTCTGACTCTTGCAACTCCACAGACTGTAGCCTGCTAGCCTCTGTCCATGGGAGTCTCCAGGTAAGAGTGTTGGAGTGAGTTGCCATTTCCTTTTCCAGGGGATCTTCCCAACCCAAGAACTGAACCTGGGTCTCCTACATTGCAGGCAGGTTCTTTACCAATTGAACTATGAGTCAGATGCCCAATATATGTGCTTTCTCAAAGACTAAATAAGATCAAGCAGCAAGGTGAATACTGTAGTTTTCCAGGAGTATAAGCCATCAGTGTATTTTGGGATATCTATAACAACTGACATGTAGTGTAAAGGTGACTGATTTCTATTGGTGGCAAAGTCTGGCAAATACTACTGAAGCATTTCCCAAACATATTTGACAATAGAACACTTGGGGAAGGGGGTACTTATTAACATGGCATAGATTCAGAAATGTTAGTTTAGTCTCTCCCTGCCTTTCAGTATGACACATTGAATGTTCCATCCTGGCAAAAGGAAACTGGCATTTGGAGAAAACTTTTAAAGTTCACTTCTGCCATTTAACAAGTTGCCAAGTGGATAAAGAACCAGCCGATGAGATGGCTAAGGTGTAGTGGACTTGTTTCTATTAGCTGAGCTTGCTATTGTTGTTGTTTAGTATATCCAACTGTTTCGTGACCCCATGGACTGTAGCCAGCCAGGGCCCCTCGTCCATGGGATTTCCCAGGCAAGAATAATGGAGTGGGTTGCCATTTCCTCCTCCAGGGGATCTTCCCAACCCAGGGATCTAACTCACGTCTCCTGCATTGCAGGTGGATTCTTTACCACTGAGCCACCAGGGATGCCCCTATTACTCTGAGGTTTATCCTTATTACCACTAGCCCTACCCTCACTGCTCTAGAAATCCGTCACTCCACTGATAAAGACAAAAAGTTCAGACTCTGGTCATTAACTTAGGGAGCATTGCCTCAGATTCCTGGTGTGGCTTCACTAACCTCAAGAGTTTATAAAGACTTCATTTCTGTCATTACTACACTCTGAGAAAGTACATGCAAATTATGATGGGATGGGATAGCATTCATTTTGCATTTATCCAGTGCTAAGTTGTTTCCTTTGCATTTGTCATTTATTTAACCCTCAAAACAATTCTGAGACAGATTATATTATTGTATAAGGAAAGAAACTGGAGCTCAGAGAGTTTATTTACCCCAAATTATACAGCAAATCTTAAATGGAAAAGCTAAAATTCAAACCTAATGTTCTCTAGTTCCAGAGTCCGTTATAATATTACACTTCCCTATGGAATAGCTACCACACAGATTAGACTTGGATTCCCCATTGTCAGGTTGGCACACATGTTTTTGTCAAGAGATCTTTAACACAACCCTTTGGTGTGGCTGAGAATCTCAACATCAGTGGCCACAGATGCTACTTTAGAATTATATTGAATCTTTGCTAACTAATGAAAGATTTTCAAACCACTGATTGTCCCCTATCCTTTTTGAAACGCCATTTTCACAATCATAATATGGAGAAAGTGCTACCACTTAAAGTGGGGGAGGATCAAAGAAATTAATCATTTAATTTAACTTTGTTGAGTTCACCATGATGAGTGTTCTACATTCCCATAGCTGAGTTCTTGCAATGATTTTTCTAGGCAGAGATTATTAGTATTCCTATTTTAAAGATAAGGAAACTGAGGCAGCCGTTAATACCTTGAGTGAAGTTGCTCAGTCGTGTCCGACTCTTTGCGACCCCATGGACTGTAGCCCACCAGGCTCCTCAGTCCATGGAATTTTCCAGGCAAGAATACTGGAGTGGGTTGCCATTTCCTTCTCCAGGGGATCTTCCCAACCCAGGGATTGAACCTGGGTCTCTCGCACTGCAGGCAGACGCTTTACCGTCTGAGCCAATATCCTAAATTAGCAGAGTCAAAAAATGGTTAAGCTTGACTAAACCCATGTCCGTCTAATTCCAAGCCCTTTCTTTTACTCAGTAAACTAATCTGTAAGTCCCTACACAATCTTAGTTGTTCTTATTATAATTGTTGTCATGTTTAAAACACTAACAAGAGAGAAATAAGTATATATTNGCAGGCAGACGCTTTACCGTCTGAGCCAATATCCTAAATTAGCAGAGTCAAAAAATGGTTAAGCTTGACTAAACCCACGTCCGTCTAATTCCAAGCCCTTTCTTTTACTCAGTAAACTAATCTGTAAGTCCCTACACAATCTTAGTTGTTCTTATTATAATTGTTGTCATGTTTAAAACACTAACAAGAGAGAAATAAGTATATATTGTCCAGAAATAAGTATATAGTCATTGAAGAGAAAGACTACTCCATGGAATATTCCACCTGCACATTCTTCCTTCCACTTACTTTAGTTTATGAACCCCATGGATGATGTCTGACGCTTTTCTTAACTTGTTTAGGGCAGTTCCAAGATAGTTGACTTCTGAGAGTTATTGAGTAAGAAACGTTATAAATTGTTTAGATTAGGATTTAGTATGTTTAGAAGCCTTTTCATAAATTTGCCTTTTCAAACTGTTACTGGCTATAGCACTGCAGATGCTATGATGAGGAATGCCTTCTCCAAAAACCCAGTGGATGACAAACTTCCAAAGTTAACATGTTGTTTACAGAGATGGAGAAGAAGGGGATTGACAAGCACAATCCTAAACGTAATTACAAGGCTTATAGTCCCTGCTGGGGACTAAAATGTTTATTGGCTTTTCTTGTGCAATTTAACGTTCTTCCTCCCAAAGCCCTACTCCAAACTTGGAACTTCTCTGGAATTAGCATCTCGTTTGGAAGAATGCCAAGTATTGGTGTCTGGGTCCTTTGCATCTTTGCACCAACTCAGAACTCAGAACTCAGAATAGCAGCTCTAGAAACTAAGCTGGGGGTAGTCTGGGTAAAGGAGTTAAATATCCACTTGGGCATCTTCCTAATAAATTTCATCCATCTTCCTTCTGGAAAACAGCTCTTAGAAAGATGTAGTCTTTAATGAGGGAGTGGATGCAATCTGGTAAGTCCAAGATAGTACAAGTCAGTGGTCTTGGCAGAGTTGCCAAAGTCATATACGGAATCAAGGACCTGGAGGCTATGGAAAAACCTCATCCCACTGCCACTGTGATCTATGCAAGGAAGGATGGCCTGAACTCACAATGCATTTGATATGTCCCAGAGCTAAGAAACCAGCCCAGGGGGAAAGGATGATATTAAAGGACATTTTGGTGTATGAAAAAGTCTACCTAAAACCTCATCAGAGGTTGTAGTATAAAATATAGAAGAGTATGACTCCTTACCTTGGCTCAAGGCTCTAAATTTAGGGGAAATAATTACATGAGTTCCAAGTTTAGTTTACCAAAGATATACAGTTCCTGTAAGCAGCTCAAATTTATATGGGAAAAAAGTACCTTAAAGATGATCTAGTTCACAAATTTCCTTAGTACACTAAAATCACCTGAGTTATGTATTCCTTTGAGCTAAAGTCTGAATGTGCCTCTAGTTTTGGCAACCACGGCTTATAACCTGCTGTCCCGGCCTCATTGATCAGGTGACTGAGATGCACAATAGTTAAAACTGTTCCACTTATTCAATAAATACTTCTATGAAACTGATAGTATCGATGTGAACAAGCTTGGGCTGGTGAAGTGACTTTCCAGGTCACATGACCAGAGAGTGATAGAGTTTAAACAAGAACCCAAATTCTCTTGACTACTGAAGGACTTACAATCATATCATATGATAATGATACTTCTTCTATTTTCTAATAATCAAAACATAAAACAATAAATAGCCTGAGCAAGGTTTTAATTATCTTGATTTTTCAAAATATCTTGATTTTTGTGTATATACCTCAATTTCTTAAATATAAACATAATTAACAAAATGTTAATAACATTCCAATAAGACATTGCTCATTTCAAATTGTCAGGACAAAACTAAGTATAATATTTTCAGTTTCTTCAATACTCCATTGATCCTACTGGTAGCTCAGATGGTAAAGAATCAGTCTGCAATGCAAGATACCCATGTTTGATGTCTGGGTCAGGAAGATCCCCTAGAGAAGGGAATGGCAACCCATTTCGGTGTTCTTGCATGGAGAATTCCATGGACAGAAGAGCCTGGCAGGCTTCAATCCACGGTTTGCAAAAAGTTGGACATGACTGAGTGAGTAACACTTTCACTTTCAGGACAAAACTAATTGTAGTATTTTAAATTTCTTCAATGCTCCATAGTTACTTTATGATCATTGAGACACTAAGACAAGATGAATTGAAACCTCAAGTTTTCATTGATTCTTATATTATTCCCAGTGTTTTCAGTTGGCTCTAGATTTTTATCTGAGGTTTGGCAACAGTTTTATTTATTTATTCTTGTAGCATACTCCCCTCTTACCCTAGGAAAACAAAGCAAAAAAAAAAAAAAAAGATTTATTTTTCTTAAAGCAACAAAAAAA
>SJYV01003225.1:2075821-2139349 GCA_006410875.1 Neotragus pygmaeus
AAAAAAAAAAAAAAAAAAAAAAAAAAGATTTATTTTTCTTAAAGCAACAAAAAAATAAGGAAAAATTCTAAAATTCCTTAAAATCCTTTTTCTTAAAAACACTAGGACATTTTTACTAATTTAAACTTAACATTTTTTAACTCATATCACTTTCCAAAGAAATATTCTTTGTACTTCATATGACATTTATACATGTAATTCTGTTTTTAAGATTAATTTTATTATTAAATACTGTCCTGAAGTTGTGCTTTTATCAATTAAAGATAAGAGGGTAAATTAGAAGGGTAAATTAGATGCTTTATAAATTTTTCCTAGGAATGGAGAGCAAAATCATATCAATAAATAACAATTTGACTTATCAAAAACACAGTAACAAAAAGTAAAATTAGAAAAAATGTTAATAAGTCAAGCAAATAGTCAAAAATATGTCAAACTTTGACATATTTTCTGAGATAAATTGGCATCATGTATGTTAGCATGATTCTTTTTTATAGAATTCAACTTATTTTTACTCACTTTAATTAGTTTTTGTGTGCAGATAAAATGAAAGGCAATGGAAATTTGGCTTGCAAAGTAGTTCTAAGATGATCTACATCCACAATCTGGTTGTAATACCATAAAAATATGTTTATTATGTGAGAATGGTAATTCAAGTTAGCATTCATCATAGACATAAAGCAATGAGCAATGCAAGTTAACTTCAGTTATTTATCCTGGGAACTTTTTTTTTTTTTTTTGCTAAAAAGGCCAGAATGCATGATAGCATTGGCTCATTCTTCCCAAAGCCTCCTGGAAAACATGTCTCTGAAATAAAAGCTTCTCAATGCTAAAAATTTTACTGCATTTGGGAGAAGCATAAAATTTGATAATAAAGAGTTGGGTCTTCATTTTTCTAATTCAGTATGGAGTCTGTTTTGAGGAAAACTGACTGTGGGCTGAATTTGCATCCTAGAAATATATTTAATTTGTATCATAGACTCAAAATCTGACTTCCAAAACTGGGCATCTATTTTCCCCCACCTCTTATATATCGCCCCCTCTCCCAGGTCATGACTTCAGTCCAAGCAAAGAAAAATAAATTTCCCTGAGGATATATGTAACCATAACTAAAATGACAATAATAATAATAATGAAGAGGTCTTAGAATTTAAATGTGTGGCTCTGCTTTTCCCCATTCATTTCCCACTCTACCCCATCTCTTTGTCCTCATGTTTTGTGAGCTATTATATTTGTCTTATCCATCTGTATCACCATCACTTTTTCTTAGGTTCAGCTAGACTTTGCACTTCTTGGTACCCTTCTTGGTACACTAAAGTTTTAGAAGCAAATGCTCTTAGTTTACCTCTTTTGGTCACAGAGTGCCTTGACAGTTTCTCCAAATGATATTAGGATGGGGAAGTAAATGTTCCCCATTTCTACTCAGTTTCTTTTTAGAGTATTGATTTCATTCCATGTCTGGCTTAATTTCTTTTGGGGATTGCTGGGTTGATTTTGAAGTTACCTTCAACATGGCCTAAACAGACAACCCGGGAGTAGTGGAGATGATATTTATGCTAATCTCATGCTCTTCAACTGGGCTATCAAGAATTAGAAGCCCCAAAATAGTTGGTCACATTGGATTGTGAGATCATAACAGAGGTATTCTTGACAAGTGAAATCATCAGTTAAACTTGATTCTAGGAATCATGTAGGTTAGCTTGATTCTCTTTTATGGACTTCAACTTAGTTGTACTGTATTCTAATTAGATTTGTAATGCAGCTGAAATGAAAAGACATGGTTCAATTTAGGAGAAAGTTCAAAGTTCAAAAGTCATGTAGTGTTTTGTAGACCTTACGTTCTGAGAGAAATTACTTGAAACTATGAAAGTACTATCCTAATTTACCAGATAAGGTCTACAACTTGAGACATTAAGTGAACAGGAAAATTACTTGTTCTTAAACAATTTTGCTGAGAATAAATAAAAACAAAACATCCCATTAAAGATCTGTTTCTTTTGAAAAATGTTTCATCTGAAGACTAAGGATAGAATATATAGCTTTGACATAAAAGCTCATCTTTTTATGAAACAACCGCTTCTGTCTCCAAGTTGCAAGGGAAGGATTCATCAATCTGATTGAATCTTCCCATTAGTTTTTCCCAACAGCTGTGTTCATATAATTCATGACTCCCATGTTTCCTGAGCCCTGGATAATTTCACAGACATGTCTAATATAGGCCTCTACATTTTCAGAAGAGTATGGAAATCTTGGAGGAGGTCCAGGGTAGACCAAGGAACATGATTAATGGATTGGAAGATGGAGTTTATGAAGAAAGATTGTGAGATCTGATTTCTCGCTATGAGAAAAGCTGAGAGGTGACTTAATAACACTTAGGAAGCAGCTGGTCTCTATCTTCACTAAGGTTGGATAAAATGAAATAAAATATAAATTGCAACAAGAACAAAAATATGTTACAAGTGGGAACTTCCAAGCACTATGATGACTGGATTGTTAGAAAAGTCGTTGGAGGAAGTATGTCTAGTCTGTTTTCCTGGTCTGTTGTGATAGGCCTATGAGTAGTGAGAAAGAGGAGATAATCTTGAAGGATCCCTTCTGAATCTATCTTTTTATAAGTCTGCATGTGTACATGCTAAATTGCTTCAGTGGTGTCTGATTTTGTGTGACTCTATGGACTGAAGCCTGCCAGACTCCTCTGTCCATGGGATTCTCCAGGAAAGAATACTGGAGCCAGTCACCCTGCCCTCCTCCAGGGGATTTTTCCAACCTAGGGTTCAAACCCTTGTGTCTCCTGCATTGGCAGGTGGGTTCTTTACCATTAGTGCCACCTGGGGAGCCCATTTTATAAGTCTACCTAATCATATTTAGAAAAATTATTTTCTCAAGCTATGTCTCATTTTCTCCCTATCACTAACTCTACCCTAATTTCTTATCCTTTGTCTGCCTTCTGTAAAACACTGCTAACCAAAGATGGCTAGGGTACTGATCAACCCTTGGGGCCCTCCCCAGCTGATAGCTTCGCTTTCAGCTTTGAGAGCAGGTTTCTTGTCCATCACTACTACCCCTTGACCACTAGGATCATGCTGATGGTCATCTTTCTACACAGTAAACCCAAGGCAAGGGAAAACAAAATAAAGCATAATTTCCTACTTTTAACTAACTCATATGTGGCCCAATGGATTAAAACACAAACCTTAGGTGTAGAATTTGAGCAGCTGAAGGGCTAAGATGTGTTTTACTCATATGCATGGATGCTAGTCCATAGATCATTGTCTGGCAGGAGGTGCTCAGCAAGTTTTCATCAATTGAATGAATGGAACTATGAAGCGAAGGTAGTAAACTGAAGTTAAGACAGTCAAGAATGTCAGAGGTTTCTAAATGATTCTGTATGTGACACAAATCTGAAACCTAATCCTTGCATGGGTACCACTGGGGACTTTATTCCTACCACATCTGGGTTACCCAGAGGATTTTGACAAGAGTGCTTGAGTCCTTCCTCCCAAAAAATATTCACCATAGACACTGTGTAGAATCATGGGAAAATAGGCCAAATTCTTGGTGTGACTTTTAAAATATGACTTTAGGAAGTTCAGTAATTATTTTTTCTAAATTATCTTTTTGCATACGTTGCGAACTTTCTCCGTGAAGAATATAAAATTTAGCAGTAGGAAATCTCTCACTCCCGTCATCACACAATCTAAATAGCTGGGTTTCAAAAATAAGGTACCCTGCTCCTTACAACCTGATTCAATGTCCTAAAATGCTTTGGTTTAAACTTGCTAAGGGTCTTCCTGGCTCTTCTCCCTGCAAAACCAGCAAACCATCAGCTGCCATTGTCAGTCCTAACTCTTGTCCTAAAGCCCATCGTCAGGTCCCTTCTGACCATCCTTGTAGAAACGTTGTAACAAATAAACCAATTTATTGCTCACTATTGGTTTTTAAATGTTCTGGGGGAAAATCTGGTAACTTGGAGGGCTACAAGTTGATGACTCTCATATGTTTGGGAGTTAGTTGTTTCATAATGGTTTTTATGCTTTTTTTTTTTTTTGATCTAGCTAAATATTATTCCCAGATGGGATCAGTTTTTGACCTTTTTGTGATACTCTCTTAATCTTGGCACTTCTAACATTTTCTTACTGTGCTTTTCTTTTGTTCATCACTAATGGCCATGCCTGGTTACATAATTTCTGTAACAGGTGTTGACCCATTTGGATGTATTTCAGTATGGCACACAGTTATGGTTCATGAAAAGCTTACCAGTAAGAAGTACACCTCATATTAAGGTACCATCTAGTGAATAGCGATATTATTTCTCCTGTAAGATTATTCTCAGGATGGCCTTGCTCAATAATTTGGAGGATTATGAGGGACAGTTTCTCACTGGATTGGCCCTTTGAAACCATACATCATGAATTTGAAAACATCTTTGCCATTCTGCTCAGCAGGAAAGTTTTCTGTTTACTTATTATTTCCATTATGCCAATTCTCAGCAGTTTTTGAGGTCAGTTGATTTGATCCTAGACATTTTTTTTTTTTTTTTTGGCAAGGAAGACTGAAGACAGGGGTAACTAGGAAACTTAAGTAAACATAATTAAACATTAAATGCTTATAGTGATAGTAGAATTGACCTCAGCCAATTAAAATTATTAATAGGAAAAATATGTCAATGTCACATCTGAGCTTACTGCCTCTGCTCCCACTTGGGTAATGAGGATTAGTTCATATTTCCTGACAAGAATAGATGGGAATTTCTCCCTGACCTTTGTCCTTCTAGAATATCGTGTTAGAAGGATTGATTAGATCCAACCAAAAATAGAGATTTTGATTAATCAAAATTAATTTTGTAGGTCCCACAAAAGTAGAATCGAGAGCATTTTCTTTTCAAGCAGTAAAATTTTTCCCCATTTTGGTGACTGAGAAAATATTCAGATTACAAACTTGGAATCTATGCTCCCACAGCAATCATGTCAGAGACCAATCTTTAAAAAGAATCAGAAATACGTGCTTATATTTTCAGCATCACCCTTGATCACAATAGAAAAATGATTTTTGTAAAGCATTTGATCTTAGACCTCTAACACTCTCTCTATATGCCTCTTGAATTAACCAAATAAAAAAATTATTCAGAATTCCAATCAAGACACTGGTACATCTCGGCATCATTGCTTTTAATGTAAGATGTATTTTTAAGGCAAATAGGCAAACATTTAAGTCTGGGTTTTTATTGTTTTGGTAACACCATTATCACAAATCAGAAAGTTGGGAAATGCTTATAAGTGTCCAGAGGTCTGATTCATCAGAAGGTTTATCTGAATTGGCATTTGATCTTCTTTTATTTCTAAATATTCTTGCCATTTCTGGCTCGTCTGTCTTTTCCTCAGTAAAACTGCACCACACACTGGAAAGTAAGGATATATCCATCTGTATAACATCGAGGGAGAGTAGGAATAAGAAGATTGGCTATACATACAACCAGAGTCTCAGAAATAAGAACACTCCTTCCTTCAGCAGAAGTGCTGACGTGGCAATGTAAATTTAGCAGGTAGATTTGCCATAACTTCTCATTTAGCAGTATTGAGAATGCTCAGATTCTTGATATTCACTGGTTAGGTACTTCTCCAGAAGGAACGCAATTACAAATGAGCTTAAAAACCTGGGGAAATAACTCATTTTCAAGCAAATTTAAAGTTGAAAAGTAAGCACTGGTTTGAAGTCATCATAAAGTCATAAATATATATATATATAGAGAGAGAGAGAGAGAGCTTAGGGTAGGCTCCTCCAGTATTTTATAAAGCAGTATAGTTTGTTTGTTTTTTTAATTTATAAACTAGCCTCTCAAATTGTTNTGTGGACTGGACAATGGACTAGAGAAACCAAAGGTTGAAGGATTGTTGAACGGAGGATATCAGAGAGTGGACTGGAAGGATAGATAGAATGGAGTGCTGGGAATCCAAAGGTTTGAAGAGGTGCAGTTACCTCAGCTTGTGGCTGAGGTCAGGTGGCAGAGAAGAGGACAAGGAACTGAGATGTTAGGCTGCTGGATGCATTATCTCAGAGGATGTCTCAGTTACATAAACAAGGACATGATTAATGATAGAGAAGTAAATATAAGCCAAATGAATAAACCTTTGATGAAACTGGTAGACGTTGCAAGATGATAGCCACAAGGCAGGGTGATGGCTGGTCTAGGCTGCTGGCAGGTGCTTCTGAGAGGCTGAGGTTTTGAAGGGAGGAGAAATTTTTTCAAAGCAAAAACAGATAAGGAAGACAACGGCCTCACCCCAGAATGTGTGGAATGTGGGAGGAAAAATACCTCTTCAAAGGGGGCTTTGGAGGATAACCAAACATCTGAGAACAAGAAGGCAAAGGGATTAGGGGTCCATCCAGCTTTGAGATTTTTGCCTTTTGAATTATAAGCATTTTACCATATGAATATGAGCATTTTAAACTTAAGTTTGATATCAACCTTTATTACATGATATACAATAAATCTTTGTGTTTGTATTGGTATTGCAGCTTCTATTAAGCAACAGTTCTCTTTGTGGAAAACAGTAAGCATAACAACTATATTATTTCCTGTGGAAAACTTGGCATTAATCTCCAGTAACCTCTATACCAATACTCACTAAAGATCTGTACATTATATTTTAAAAAAAAAAGAATGCAAAGAGAAAAACAAGAGAAGAGGTGGATGCTTTGGAGGTTCTTGTTGACCTTAAATCCCAGAGGGTCCAGTAAGAGAATCGGGGGCAGAAAAGGGAGGAGGTAAGAGACTGAACCCAAGAGGGGATGAACAGAGTTGTGTGGGGATAGGTCAACGAGTGTCTTAGCAAGTGTGGACTTCTGGCATGTTGCCAGGGAAAGTGTGTGACGTGGATTCCTGGGCTTTAGACGCTGTGCTGTCCTCTGTGGCTTTACAGCAGCTCTTTGGCTTCTGCTGTGGTTCCTGTCTTCTGTGCCTCAGATCTGAGTCCACGAAGCTAGCTTGGGACTAGCACCCTACACAGACGATGTTGTCTTCTCCATCCTGTGCATCAACCCCAGGCCCTGCAAACTGACTTCCTCCTTCATTGGCCAGAAACTCTACGTGAGTGTCTCAAGCATATCAATTTCCCCGCCCCCCAGGGAGGCTGAGACAGTCTTGTGGTCGATTTGATTCCCCGCTGGGACACTTCCTACATCCTCCTTCATTTATAATAGAGAAAAAAATTAAGAACAGCCTAAATGTCCCACTAGACTGTGTCACATTCATAAAGTAAATTAATGTACATCTGTTGCAGGAGGGGACCCCTTCCAGGGCCCAAAACTGGGCTCTTGTCTAACACTTGGAAACGACTTGTCTGAGGAGACACAAGTGTTGACAAAGCAAGAGATTTTATTGGGAAAGGGCACCCGGGTGGAGAGCAGTAGGGTAAGGGAACGCAGGAGAACTGCTCTGCTGCGTGACTCGCAGTCTCCAGTTTTATGGTGATGGGATTAATTTCCAGGTGGTCTTTGGCCAATCATTCTAATTCAGTGTCTTTCCTGGTGGTGCATGCATCGCTCGGCCAAGATGGATGCTAGAAAGTGGATGGACAGCCGGTGTCTCCTTTCTACCTTTCCCGAACTCTTGCAGTTGATGGTGGCTTATTAGTTCCGTATTCCTTATCCGGATCTCCTGTCATAAAACAATTCATGCAAATGGTTACTATGGTGCCTGGCCAGAGTGGGCAGTTTCAATCAATATGCTTCCCCTAACACATCCATCTATGAAAATAAACTGTCTAATGACATGTCATGTACAGAAGTGAGATTTGGACTATGAAGAAGGCTGAGCATCAAAGAATTGATGCTTTTGAACTGTGGTGCTGGAGAAGACTCTTGAGAGTCCCTTGGACTGCAAGGAAATCTAACCAGTCAATCCTAAAGGAAATCAACCCTAAATATTCATTGGAAGGACTGATGCTAAAGCTGAAGCTCCAATGCTTTGGCCACTTGATGCAAAGAGCATTCATTCGAAAAGACCCTGATGCTGGGAAAGATTGAGGGCAGGAGGAGAAGGGGGTGACAGGATGAGATGAGATGGTTGGATGGCATCACCAACTCAATGGACATGAGTTTGAGCAGACTCTGGGAGATAGTGAAGGACAAGGAAGCCTGGCATGCAGCAGTCCGTGGGTCAGAGTTGGACATGACCTAGAGGTTGAACAACAACAAGGACGTGAGAAGTAATTCATAATGTATTGGTTTCTTAAAAAAGCAAGCTAGTTAACGTGATGTACAATATGATTGAAGTTTGTGAAAATGTGTGTGTTCTGGCCCAGTGGCTAAGACTCTGTGCTCCCAAGGCAGGGGACCTAGGTTCAATCCCTGGTCAGGGAGCTAGATCCTGTATACCACAACTAAAAGATCGTACATGTAGCAGTGAAGACCCGCCAAAGCCAAATAATACACATTTTGATGAAAGGGACAGTGAACACACCGAAAAGGCGATGATGGTCATCTCTGGGTGTTGAGGTTGAGGGTCATTAAAGTTTTTTTTTCCGTGTTTTCTGTATCTTCTAAGTTGCCCGATTGTTGCTCCCAGTTCACCTCCATCTCACTATCTACCTTCTCAAGGCTGCCACCACTGGTCTGTTGAATACTCTCATGTCTTTGCTGTGAAGTACAGGGGACATTTCTTCAANAATACACATTTTGATGAAAGGGACAGTGAACACACCGAAAAGGCGATGATGGTCATCTCTGGGTGTTGAAGTTGAGGGTCATTAAAGTTTTTTTTCCGTGTTTTCTGTATCTTCTAAGTTGCCCGATTGTTGCTTCCAGTTCACCTCCATCTCACTATCTACCTTCTCAAGGCTGCCACCACTGGTCTTTTGAATACTCTCATGTCTTTGCTGTGAAGTACAGGGGACATTTCTTCACCTTGACATGACCTGGCCTCAGCAGTGTCTGGNTTCCAGTTCACCTCCATCTCACTATCTACCTTCTCAAGGCTGCCACCACTGGTCTTTTGAATACTCTCATGTCTTTGCTGTGAAGTACAGGGGACATTTCTTCACCTTGACATGACCTGGCCTCAGCAGTGTCTGGTACAACTGAGTACCATTTCTTTGTTTCTGAACCTTCCTGGTTTTCCTTTGCCCTCAGCACTTCTTTCTCTCAGGGCAGGCTCTTCTTCCTCTGACCGTCCTTCCCTCCACCAGGATTCTATTATGTGTGTATATATATATATATGTATGTATCAGTTCAGTTCAGTCGCTCGCTCAGTCGTGTCCAACTCTTTGCTACTTCATGAATCGCAGCACGCCAGGCCTCCCTGTTCCTCACCAACTCCTGGAGTTCACTCAGACTCAAGTCCATTGAGTCCGTGATGCCATCCAGCCATCTCATCCTTGGCCGTCCCCTTCTCCTCCTGCCCCCAATCNATTGATTAATAGCTGCCTCAGATTCTGACAGTGTGGACAATGAAGAAACTTTGTAATTACAAAAAAAAATTTTGCTGGCAGAGAGGCAGAAATTGGAGGAAATAAGTGTAATATTTTTGTTTTCGTGGTAGATATTATAAATGTCCTTCAGTTGGGTGAATTCTAAGGTTGCTTGTGCACAATTTGGTTCACTCATAAAGTTGTCATGTTTGGAACATATGAAATTAAGCCGATTTAGATAGTAGCAACTATAAACCTGTTGGTGAATTTTCACTTAATGTTTTCAATTTGAGATACTGGTGGAGATGCCGATCATTGTGCTTCAGGGAACAGAAAGCAGTGTATGTTAAGTGAGTGTCAATTTCTGGTAAGCAGATAACCAAAGGAAGTTATTATATTGTCTGTGCATTGTGTCATGCATAGTCAGGTGCAGAAAACTTCCAGAGAAAAATCTATATATCTCACACATACAGAGAAAGCGAGATGGGGGGTGGGGTGTGAGAGGGAGAGAGAAAAAGAAGGAAACTCATAGAGTAAAATTTCTGCCACATGGGATATAATCTAATCACTCTTGGTTCGGAGCTGTTACCATCAGCATTTGCTGCCTGTTCTGATACTTGCTTTCTGCTTTTGAAAACTGAACCTATGCCCAAACTGAAACAAGTTTCCCTGTCTTTTCACATGTTCATTTATTTCTTGAATTATGGGGAGTGTTTTTAAACACAGATAAATTTCTTTTACATCACACAGAATCTGAAGGTCGAGAAATTTGCTTCACGCTGCTGGCAGAGATGCTTGGCGAAGTCCCAGGCCACATTCCTAGACCAAACTGTTGAAGGTGTTCTCTCTTATGCAACATGGGGAAGGCACATTCAGCCTTCTCGCACCGGCTGATAATGTATCTGAAGGCACAGACGATGTGCTTATCATTTTGAAACATAAAGCCAGCAGGCATTCTGTTGAATGATAGAATCTGGATCAGCTAAATGTAAAATACTATGATTAGTTAGGTTCAAAGTCAACTGTATAAATAGAGAGAATATGGAGTTGGGACCAGATTTGGGGGACTGACTTAGACTGCACAAAGGAAACTCAGAGGTTTTAAACGGTCGCAGGCTATGAGTGTGAGACAGTGGTGTGTCTATATGGCGGTGGGGGTGGAGGAACTTGGATATAACTACTGCAGTTTAGGGCCTTCCAGGCACCTCAGTGGTAAAGAACCAGCCTGCCAATGCAGCAGACCCAGGAGACACAGCTCCAATCCCTGGGTCGGGAAGATCCCCTGGAGGAGGAAATGGCAACCCACTCCAGTATTCTTGCCTGGAAAATTTTGTTTACAGATGAGGCTGGTGGGCTACAGTCCATGGGGGTTGCAAAGAGTCAGATACGACTTAGCACACACATACACNTCCCTGGGTCGGGAAGATCCCCTGGAGGAGGAAATGGCAACCCACTCCAGTATTCTTGCCTGGAAAATTTTGTTTACAGATGAGGCTGGTGGGCTACAGTCCATGGGGGTTGCAAAGAGTCAGATACGACTTAGCACACACATACACACACACACTGCAGTTTTGGTTTGCAGTTTTAGTTTGGGGAAACTAATAATTTCCCCCCATTTCTCAAGTAGACTATACATAGAATAGCACAGGGAAGTCCGCTCAATGTTAAGTGGCAGTCTGGACAGGAGGGAAGTTTGGAAGAGAATGGATACATGTATAAGTATGGCTGAGTCCCTCTGCTGTCCACCTGAAACTGTTACTACATTAACTGGCTATGCTCCAATAAAAAAGAACAAGTTTCAGTTCAAGAAATGAAATAGGTTGCTTTCGGTACAACCCTGACGAAAGGGTATATATTGAGATCGGTGTGACCAGGATGCATGGGAAGTTGGAAACCATTGCAAGTAAGCAATGACTGAGGAAACTTGGAATGGGTGACGTGGGGACAGGAAGACTTAGGCTGGAATGGCAAATGTATTTTTGTCTTCTTTAGTCTAAATTCACATGATGGTAGCTCCCAGAAGTCTGGGTTAAGAAGAGTTCTGAACCCAACCCGGCTCAATAAGAAAGAATATCCTGTCGCTGCCCACCATGTCTGGGAGCTAAGGGGCAGTGTATCTGACTTGTTCGTGATGTCCAGTCTAGAGGACCGTCTTCACAATTGTGAAGAACTGGCATATGGAGGAAAGAGAGTTTACTTTATGTTGCCCCAGAGAACAGATCTAGAACCAGTGATATAAATTTAAGCACTGTACGTAGTATCTAGAAGAACTTTCAGTTCGATTTCATTAAGTAAATATCACAGGCTCACCACATACAAGGCATTGAATTGAGTGAATTTATGATTTAACAAAGAAAGAATATGGAATATGATCAGCTTCCTGTTATAAGCACAGACTGAAACCCTTTTAGAAAGGAGAGATATTAACATGAAAGCTTGGAGTTAGGTATATTCTGAAGTACCTTTGTACTCCTGTTTTTTCAGATATATTGGTCATATCATCAGTATGCTCCTTGTTTTAGTTCGCATACAATCCTGATGACAATCATGTATTTCTTTGGGTCTTCTGCCTGAGATAGGTGCAGCATCATGAACTGAGCATCAGAAATCCTTCNAAAGGAGAGATATTAACATGAAAGCTTGGAGTTAGGTATATTCTGAAGTACCTTTGTACTCCTAAGTTTTTTCAGATATATTGGTCATATCATCAGTATGCTCCTTGTTTTAGTTCGCATACAATCCTGATGACAATCATGTATTTCTTTGGGTCTTCTGCCTGAGATAGGTGCAGCATCATGAACTGAGCATCAGAAATCCTTCCCATTTCTTTGAAAAGTGCTGGACTTTTGCTTTTTTCATACTTTCATGTGGGTTCTCAAAAGTAGTTATTTTTCCTTTGGATCATACAGAATGGAATGGTTTAAAAAAAAAAAAAAAGAATCCTGATCAGGTTCAGACACCCAAATTGCTTAAGAAATTAGCTTTTGACATTAGATTTTTTTTTGAGTTCACTAACTGAACTCAAAAAANGTGTTTAGGGGTAGTGTTAAGTTATTTTTCCTTTGGATCATACAGAATGGAATGGTTTAAAAAAAAAAAAAAAGAGTCCTGATCAGGTTCAGACACCCAAATTGCTTAAGAAATTAGCTTTTGACATTAGATTTTTTTTTGAGTTCACTAACTGAACTCAAAAAAGCCCACAGCACTCACCTTCTTCACCTTCTTCCCCTTCTCAAAGTACGGCACCCTCGGCTATTAACAGTTTTCCAAAGAGTTTCCTTTTCTAAATGTAAACTGTCCAAGAATTGGCCCCTACCTCAACCTTTTCATGTTTCAACATGGATAGATTAACTTTTTTTTTTTAACAACTTATTTTGCTCTTCTGTTGAACAGTCAGAAATTAATTAACCCACATTTAATAGGCAAGTTTAGACCAGGGGTTTCACAGCCCACTCCTAGGAGTTGTGACCATTTTATTCTGTATGGTCTCTCATTACTGCTATCAAATATTCATATTTTCAGTCAGAAAAATTCATATTTTCAGTCAGCAAAGCAAGCAGTTTACTATTTACATACTCTTTAGAGCTTCACATATTTTATAGTTCATGTTGCTGCGTGTATGTTTTCTCCTGTTTCAAAGCTTTTCTTTAAAGAAAGTAAAGGTGTTATACATGGGGAATGATTCTTTTATTTATTAATTCATCTAGCATTCATTTAGTGCCCAGTGGGTGCCAGGCACTGGGCTAGATGGATCCATCCATCATCAGGTGCTCCCTAGTAAGGCACTCCATTGATTCTCCCAGGTAAGGCTTCCATTACTTCCTTATATACTCACTTCAAAAGAGTATTTTTAAAAGCGGTTGAACAAATTCTCTGAGTCATTTCAGAACTTCCTGCCTGTCCTCTATTTTCAGTTGTGGATTGTAATATTTTGGAAAAACTTATGTCACTCTTAAGAGAATAATTTCTTTTTTATATATAACAATTGAGTATCATTTCGTGTTCAAATTAAGGCAATGAAAATGCTTAGACATTGCCTTAAACATTTCGCTATTAACGATGCTGGTGGAAGCCACAGTAGAATTTCTGGACTAAAAATGCCATTCATTTCCACTGGTGTTATGATGGAGTTTTTTTCCTTACTTACAAGGACATGTTTGGGCCTTTTAGTATCCAGGAATGTGTCTTTTATTTGACAGTGTTTATAAATCCCATGTGTTTCCCCACTAAAGGAGCTAAAATGTGAGAATGCTTCCATTTACTAGAATCTGGTTTCATGATTCTGCTAAGTAAGAAAAAGAAGGAAAGATCAGTGTTGTGAATATTATCGTTAGTCAATAATATGTTTACGTTTAGTAATGGTATTTTTTAAAGAGTTTACTGAAAATCACTTTTCAATCCGTTGGGTGGTCTCCTTTCACCATGAAGTCAGGAGGTGTTTTGACTCAAATATATGGAATAAATAAGAATACCATGTGGTATTCATGATCGTGTAAATATGTTAATGGAACCAGAGCACAGTTTGGCACCATCAACTCAGAAATATTTAACCTCTTGATATACAACAAAAAACCCACAGGATTAAGAAGTGGTAAGAAATCCCATTTTCCTGCTAATACCAAACCTACAGCCGTGTTTCTAACCTTCTCTTTCACTCCTGAGCAAGGCAGTCAGATTAAACTGTAAATCCATAAATACATGAGAATAAGCCATAAATAAATAGTGACAGAGACCTTTGCGTTCTTTGAGACAAAACCAGAGGAGTAGACACAGATCTTCTAACCTCCAAATTAGTAGTATAGATGTAAATAAGTAAATTGTAGGACTGGATTTTTCTCCCTCTGACAAAATCTCCAGTAGAACCCCAATGTATAGAACAAAATAAACAGTGCTGGGCTAGTTGAACTGTAAGTGGGAACAGCAGAGTCCTGCCTCCTTGACCTTGACTTTGCCCCTTGCAAGAAACCTCTTGATACTCTTCTCTGCAAAACCCAGTTGGAAAATTGTTGTTCTTGAGAAAAGTCAATAAGTAGAAAGTCCTAAATCTTTCTTCCTTCCTCATGGAAATGACCGTACTGCCTATTCTTGCAGCCATTCTCTCGCATTCAGGATTGTGTTCATCCACTTGTTTAAATTATTCAGAAATGGAAACTCGGTAACGTAGATATGGATATGTGAAATTTTCCCTACTGGATAATTTTTGGTAATAATTGTAGACACGTAATGGCTGAGAAGCAATGCAGGGTGACCTTATCGTAAAGATTTTAATAATCATTTAAGTTTATCATCATTAATAAAATTTATCAGGAATTTCCTGGAGGGCCAGTGGTTAGGACTCTAGGCTTTCACTGCTGGGGCCAAGTTCAGTCCCTGGTCTGAGAACTAAGATCCCCAAAGCTACGTGACATGGCCAAAAAAATAAATAGAATTTGTTTTAAAATGTTCTTCCTAAAATACAAGTGTATTTTTCTGGTTTTCACATCCCTGGCAATGATTTTCTTAAAACTTGAAAGTGTCTATTATTCCAGAATATTTGATTGTTCTTCAAAACTAATCTCATGTTGAAATTTAACCCTCACCATCGCTGCTTCAAGCAGTATCAGAGTTCTTGATAGCTTGTCCTAGTGCCGCACCCCAGTAGACATTGGTACTGGGACCAAAATTTAATTGACTTGTCATCATTAACATTTCTACATGAATTTATTGTCATATGTAGGTAAGATTTTATGTACATGCTAAGTTGCTTCAGTTGTGTCTGACTCTGTGACCCCACAGAAGGTAGCATGCCAGGCTCGTCTGTCTATGGGATTCTCCAGGCAAGAATACTGGAGTGGGTTGCCATGTCCTCCTCTAGGGGATCTTCCCGATGCAGGGATCATAACTCACGTCTCTTACATCTCCTGCATTGGCAGGTGGGTTCTTTACCACTAGCACCAAGGTTGTACATTTCAGTAAAAGTCTTGTCCAATGGTATAGTGTTCCATACATTAAGAAAATGCATCCACATGTTCCACTTGATCCTATAAATAACCCTTTGAAAAAAACTTGGCATACCTTATTCCCATATAACAGTTGAAGAAACTGAAGCTTGGAGTAAATAATTTGATCTAAGTGGCACAGCTATAGAACCAGAGCAAGGATTACAGCTCTGTGATCCTAATCCAGCCCTCTTACCATCACACAGGCTATCTAAACCATGACCTGCAGAATTCAAGTAAGACATCATATTCCACCCTTGTTAATGTGAGTGCTTGGCACAGATGAAGACCATTGTCATCACTGTGACCTAGTCTCTGCACTCTAGAAAAGAGATTAGTAAAAAGTGATGGTGGGAAGTTTATTTTAAGGACTTTTTAAAGTTCCTTGTTTTAAGGAAATAAAATACTTGAAGAGAGAAAAAGGGCATGTCTTGTTCTTTGAGCTTTTTAGTAATAATTTTGCTTAAAGCTGAGGATCCTATAAGTGAACTATTGGAGAGCATAGCATGGAGCAGTGATTCTTAAAGATGGTGATCATCAGGGCCTTTCTTTGGTGGTCAAGTGGTTGGGAGTCCGCCTTGGACTGTAGGGGATGCTGGTTCAATCCCTGCTCCAGGAGCTAAGCCTATGTGCCACAACTACTGATCCGGTAGGCCCTAGAGCCTGTGCTCTCCCACCAGAGAAGCCACTATAATGAGATGCCCTTGCATTACAACAAATAGTAGCCCCTGCTTACAGCAACTAGAGAAAGTTGGCAAGCAGCAGTGAAGAGAGAGCACAGCCCAAACCAACTAACTACATAAAATTATTTATTTATTTTTTTAAAAGGTGATGATCATCAGAATTACCATTGAAACTTAAAAAAGAAAATTCACAGAGACTTTTCTGGTGGTCCAGTGGTTGACTCAGTACTTGCAATGTAGGGGGTGTGAGTTGAGTTTCTGGTTGGGGAACTAAGATCCCACATGCCACCCGGTGTGGCCAAAAAATAAACATTAAAAAAACAAACAAATATCAGGTTCTAGTCCCTGAGATTTGGCGGTTTGGGCTGCAGCTTGGGCATGTGTTGTGTTTGGAAACTCCCACAGGTGATTCAGACCTGCAGGAAGGTTGAAGTGTTGAGGCCTGATAAAAGCCAGAGCTAGCATCCCGGAAACAGCTGAGTCACTGCCCAGGCAGAGACGTGAGGACTCAGCCAATCTGTATACTCCCTGTAGCCTGGTTTGAGTTTATCAGGACGTAAAAGACATCCCCCTGCAGCCAATAAAGATTAGCCAATTAGTAACCCCTGTGGCCAATAAAGATTAGCCAATACCAGGAACCCCCTGCAGCCAATCAGCCCTTGCCAACTCCCTGTTTGTTCTAAACCTATAAATACTGCTGTAAATCTGGGCTCGGGGCTCTCTTGCCTCACTCCACTGTGTTGGATGTGGCAGAGCGCCCTAACTCGAGTTAGAAATAAAATTCCCTTCTTGCTTTTGCATGTTGTGGTGAGTTGATCTGTCCGTCTGTGTGGGGACCTGGACCTGGAGCATAACAGAAGAATTGCTGAGCTTGAACCCAAATACATTTTAAAAGACTCATCATTGACTTCATCGTCCAAATACTTGGATTTGAGCATGGTTAGAAGGGATTTGCAGCCTTGTAAATAATCGGAAACTCCAAAGCTTCGAAGTAGGAGGCCTGTTGAAGATAATCTCCTGACTTGAAAGATGTTTCCTAATCACAGACTTCCATGCGGCAGCAGAAGGCCTGGCCCAAGGATGGAGTAGGATTCCATGGCCACCACTTACAAGGTCTGGGACCTTGTACAAACTATGTCTAATCTCTGTGCCTCAGCCTCCTAACAGGGTTGCTGTAGGGATTGTTGTTGTTGTTTAGTCACTAAGTCGTTGACTCTGTGCGACCTCATGGACTGCAGCATGCCAGGCTTCCCAATCTTTCACCATCTTCCAGAGTTGCTCAAACTCATGTCCATTGAGTTCATGATGCCATCCAACCATCTTGTCCTCTGTCACCCCCTTCTCCTCCTGCCCTCAATCCTTCCCAGCAGCAGGGGCTTTTCCAGTGAGTTCCATCAGGTGGCCAAAGTATTGCAGTTTCAGCTTCAGCATCAGTCCTTCCAATAAGTATTCAGGGACATTTGACCCATGTCCTTTAGGACTGAATGATTTGATCTTTCTGTCCAAGGGACTCTCAAGAGTCTTCTCCAGCACCACAGTTTGAAAGCATCAATTCTTCAGTGCTAAGCCTTCTTTGTGGTCCAACTCTCACATCCATGCACGACTACTGGAAAAACCATAGCTCTGACTATACGGACCTTTGTTGGCAAAGTGATGTCTCTGCTTTTTAATAATCTTTTTATGTTTGTCATAACTTTTCTTTTAAGGAGCCAATGTCTTTTAATTTCATGGCTTCAGTCACCATCCACAGTGATTTTGGAGCCAAAGACTTATTGTTGAGACTATTAAAAAGTTTATCAGTGGGCTTTCACGATGGTCCAGTAGTAAGAATCCACCTTGCAATGCAGGGGGACATGGGCTTAATCCCTAGTCCAGGAAGATCCCATGTACCATGAACAACAGATCCCATGTGCCACAACTACTGAAGCCTGAGCACCTAGAGCCTGTGCTCTGCAACAAGAGAAGCCGCTGCAATGAGAGGCCTTCACAGCACAGCAAGCAGTAGCTCCCGCTCTTTGCAAGTAGAGAAAGCCTACACACAGCAACGAAGACCAGTACAGTTAAAAGAAAACTTTATTAGCATGCTCCCTGTCTAAATCTGCTTCACTTTGCTCCAGAGCCCTGTTGTTGTCATCTTTGGAGGCTAATTTGTTTACTCATTGACTTTCTCTTCCTTTCATCCATCTAAATCTGACTCATTGTTTAGACTCAGCTCAAATTTGACTTCTCTGGAAAGACTTTTGCCCAAGAGAAACCTACCCTATTTGGATTCCTGAATCATTCACAGTCTCTATCTCACAATAGTTAATTATATAAGCAATAATTGTGCAACTATTAAACACTGGGTACCTTCTCTGTATCAGGTTCTCTGCTTGGAGTGGTGGATGTGAAGTTTAGTCTAGAAAAACATTCTAGAATATCCTGCTTAGGATAGTCTGTGACTTTAAAGAAATATTTCTTTCTCTCTCTCTCTCTCTCTTTTTTTTTTCTTTTTTTTTTTTTTTTTGGTATACCTTAAGGTACATTGTGGTTTTATTTTTAATTTTTAAAATATTTATTTATTTATGGATTTTTGACTGCATAGAGTCTTAATNTTTCTCTCCCTTTTTTTTTTTTTTTTTTTTTTTTTTTTTTTTGGTATACCTTAAGGTACATTGTGGTTTTATTTTTAATTTTTAAAATATTTATTTATTTATGGATTTTTGACTGCATAGAGTCTTAATTGTGACATGCTGGGTCTTCCTGTAGCATGTGGGATCTTTCACTGATGCACAGTCTTAGTTGCTTCCTGGCTTGTGGGATCTTAGTTCCCCCACCAGGGATTGAAAGTTCATGAAATAGTCTCAGCCTGGGACCCTGCATCTCTGGAGCTGATGATCAAATTTCATTCCATTGCTCAACAGATTTGTGATCTTGGGCAAGTTACTTAAATTCCTTGTGTCTAAAATAATGAGGGAAATCCTCTTCCCCCTCCTGTGTTTCCATGAAGGGACTTGATCTGAGGTAGTAGGAAATAGGCCCCACAGCATTTTCTAACACAGCTTTCCTAACATGACTCTGACCCTGTATTATTCCCATTTGACATCTTATTTCTGTTCTGGTCTCAGCAGAAAATCCCAAGGGGAGGAGGTCTGGTTAACCCAAACATGTACTAGTGGGAAGTTAAAAAGAAGTGGTAATTTTTTCAAAGTTGAATGAGCTATATGTCCCAAGGAAGTTGTCTTTTAAGTTAGGTTTTTTCTTTTGTGTATTTTAATCAAAAACTTTTAAGCAAAAGCTTTATCTCCTACATTGTCTTTAGCCTCCATAGCACATAGCTGACTGATGTGTACATACAAGGTAGGGGGTTCCACAACTATTTGCTAAATAATTTAGCATGTCTTTTTCCCTGGAAAAGATAAAGATTCCAGCATTGTGATATCAGCTAAAAAAGCACTCTAAATGGGAAATTGATTCTATGTAAATATTCATAAATGAGCCTTTTGGTTTCCAGTTTATAAAGCTCATCAACTCTGGACTTTTTGTGGGTCCTTCATGGGTGGTAGATGCCAAGCAGGTAATACAATCTTTTAGTCTCTAAAACATGATCTATTTTAAACAAAAACATGTACCGACGATTTCCTCTCCTCTCTCACCTTCCCTTCCTTTACATTTTCTCTCTGGGGAATCCCCATGTGCAGCGTGTTCTACATTGAACCATAATTGTCTAATGTGTCTCACTTGTTCTTCACTCCTCACCCTCCCGCCCTACCCTTTAATAGTGAAGTCCTCAAAGGCAAGGATTCTGTCTCATTCCTTTTGGTGTTCCCAGTATCTGTGTTCAGAGAATGTCTATTAAATGAACAAAAGTTAAAATGTCGATTTCAGGAGAATGCTAAGCCATAGTCCTCCTAAGTTATAGTCACCCTAAGCTATAAATTTGACAAGTTGACATATCCAAATAGAAGATAACCCAGCCATAGAAAGAGGATGACCTTTGTAGCTACAAAGGGAGAAGAGGCCAAAATGTAGCTTTAAAAATATTTGTAGGTTTTTTCCCTCATGGAATAAATATGGAGTACAACTTAGTTTCCTTCTCATGAGGAAATGACAGAAACACAGCCTGTTATGACCTTCAATTTCAATCAAATGACCAGAGCTCTGCTGATGAAATATGAGCTTGTATCCTTGACCCTGACATATACCTTGGAGGTGTTAACGCAATGTCCCTGTGTTTCTGTGAACATTTTTTTTAAAGAATTGTTTTTGATCTAGTGAATCTCTAACTCAGTATTTAACCATATAATATTGACCATTTAGGTGTAACATTGAAACACCTCCCTTGAAAGCTATTGAGTTAGCTGGGAGTGCACCCAACCTCCATAACTAATTTTTTTGTTATATTTGAAAATCAGTGAGAATTTAAACTCAGGATTCAGTCACTTGAAGAATCTATTAAGAGTTACCAAGTTAATTATTCCTGCTTTACAAGAAACTTACTTGAAAACTATTTTCCTAAAGCAAAGTGCATTTAAACTTGGTAAGTTCTTAATAACCTGTGCTGAATGAATAAATGAATCCTGAACTAAAATAGAACACATTCTGATTCTTAATCAGAGGTGGTTTGAACCTTCTGTGCAAGAGGGGACTCTGACTTGAAATAATACAAGATAGTAAGCCTCCTAGAGAAATTTCTGTAAGGAAGCATGGTTGATTGTGAAACATGAAGCTGAAAGTGAGAGGACATGGCATTTGACCCCAAGGAGCCTGAGAACGTCTCAGCAGGGTTCATCAAAGTCATTAAGTGGTGGTCTCAGAATGCATGGTACTGTTTCAACTACCTAGACCCAACTGGAATCAGGAACCTTGCTCAAAGACCTTCCTTAATCAAAGCAGAAAGGAGTTCTTCACTTTCTTCTGAGTTCCAAAGAGGCTTTTGGTTTCCAGGCATCTAGATAGCAGTACCAAGTTAGGGTACCACCAGTGAACTTCCTCCCGTGGTTATTTCCTACTTCTTGGAATGTTTCACTTCAGGAAGGTGAGGAAAGCAACCTTGGGGTTTTCATGATGAGTTTAACATTGTGGTGCAGCTTTGGCCATTCATTTCATAGGAGATCTGCTTTCCAGATGATGTACAGATGTACATATGGAGATGAGTGGTTTTTTTTCCTTTCTTGCCTTTTTAAAGAGGTTTTTGTTTTCATTCTGTTTCTAAATTTGGGGTGTAAGGTCCTCCAGGGAGCATTTGTAAAAGTATCTGAAGTTTTCATCTGATTTTGGTGGAAAGTTGGAGGCCTACCTGCATGTGACAGGCACACGGCTCCAACTGCTAACACTGATTGCAAAGAGAAGGGCCATCCTTTTGGATCATTTGTTTGACGCTGATCGTGCATCTGTATTCAGGTCTGAATGTTTGCCCCATATATGTTTCCCTGATTTCCCTGTGAAGGCTTCTGGATTTTGCAGTATATTCCGTTGCAGATGACCACATATGGAGTCATTTAACCACATGGTTTCCTCTTCAAAGTCTTTCTTTGGCATTCTACTCTTATGTTCTGTTTATTTTAGGTTCCATCATTTAGAAGTCTTCTTTCTTCACCACCATCTGAGTGTCTCAGAGACTTTGGGGGATGGGTCTCATTCTCCTCCTATGTTTGGCCATCACCACTCAGCTTGGTGTTATGCTCTACTTGCAAAGGTTCTTTATAGGACTGCCCTTTGTTGATGACCCTTGGCGTGATGCTAGAACTCTGACCCTCTGCCTGTCACAGAGCTGAGGCAGCAGAGTCCTTGAATGGACTCACTCGGGAAGGTTCACCCACAAATTTGCCCAATTTGTTGGTTGAAAAAAAATGACCAGTTATCAGCCATTTCATAGGGTCAACTTAATAGCAAGTGGGAAAAGTAGGACCAGAACTCAGATCTTCAGCCCCTAGCCCCAGAGACTGTTTTCTGCATCCAACCATCCTGCTTTAAACTGGTTTCTTCCAGGAAAATGTCTCCAAAATTGAGATGGGTTGCCGCCAGCCACCCAGAGTTTTTCAGATCTTTCTTGAATTTGTTACAATATTGCTTATAGTTTTATGTTTTGGTTTTGGGCCAGAGGCACATGGGATCTTAACTCCCTAACCAGATGTTGAACCCCCTGCACTGGAAGGTGAAGTCTTAGCCACTGGACCACCAGGGAGGCCCCCCTTCCCCCAACACAGACTTTTTATTTTAGTTACCACCAGGTGCCAGAACTGTTCCGAATCTCTGGAGTGTCTTCTGCATCAGAGCAGTGTGAAGGATTCTTTGGTGCCAAAAGTGAAGCCTCTAGGTTAAACATTTTAATTGGTTATTTTTTAAAGTTTTTGATAATTTATTGACATGATTCAAAAATCAAAACAGTATTAAAATGTCTGCACTGAGAAGTCTTGTCCCACCTGGGCTATGTTCGCTTGTAACCCCACCTGAGACATACTTCCTGTGGGGTGGTTATTTGTTTCCATCTCATGTGAATCCTTTACAGTGTGTTTATATGGAAATACAGGTAAATATGGATATTATTTATATTATTCGATTTTAAAGCAATAGATTGTATGTATATGTATACATGGGCTGATCTGTATCTTGCTTTTATCACTTACCAATATATTTCAGAGAGCTTTGCATTTCAGTATATGGAAGCTAACTTGTTCCTTTCAATTGTGTGGATTTATTATGAATATGTACTATAGTTTATCTATTTTCCTTTAGCTAGAAATGGTGCTTCTTTTTAGTTGCTATTCTGTGCTTTATTGCAATTAATAACCTTGTGTATTCATCATTTTGTACATATGTACCTACCTGTTACTGTACATTTATTCTCAGGGAAATTCATTTAAAATTTTGATAAATATTGCCTTACTATACTGCAGAAAGATCTTGAACTGTTTGTATAGCCACCATCAGTAAGTGAGAGTGCTTGTTTCAGTACCAACCTTACCAACAGAGTGCATATTAGTCTGAAAGAGGAGGAACAGGAGGTGACCATGTAAGTGGGGCCTCAGTCTCTTCCCTGGCCCCTGGTTTGCAGTGGGGATGTTGCCCAGTTCCAAGAACTGGTGCCGGCATCAGTTCCAATGGAAGTACTGCCTCAGCGTGGCCGTGGGTGTGTGCCAGCTCTAGTGACACGCATGGAATGGACCCACGTTGCCACTTGCGGAATTTCTTGCAGTGGGAGGTTACACCTGCATTCGTTATTCACCTAATAGCAATACTGGGTCGAAAGAGCCCAGCAGTGTTTACTGGGGCAGAAAAGGCGATTGTCTCACTGCAGCGCACCGCGTACCAGTCTTTCAACACTTGTTTCCCAGCTGCTAACCTTATTTCTAGGGACTGAATTCGAGAGAGAGATCCCAAATCACAGTGGAAGTCTCCCTAAGCTTGAAACTTTCATTCCCATGGGCACGCTATTTTGAAAAATAATTTTGTACTTCCCCCAAGAATGGCAGTCCACTCCAGTATCATTGCCTGAAGAATCCCATGGACAGGAGAGCCTTGGACTACAGTTCATGCGGTTGCAAAGAGTTGGATACAACTGAGCAACTAACACTACTAGTACTAAGTCCTTTATAAGATAAATTTAAACTATAGGATAGAATGTTGCAGTATTGCTCAACTTCTCCAGCTGTAGGGAGTTTCCTGTGTGATGCCAATAGGCCGTCCTGTAAATGCAGATTTGTACCCTAGACAACATCTCCAACTGTTGAAGAGCATACATATATTCCATGCCATCTTTGCAGGACTCTGCCATTTTCACTGCTAAGATTGATTCTCCGTTACTTTTCTCTGTGAGTTCCTGAATTTAGGGAAAAAAAACTCCCTTTCATTCCACTGCGTAGAGAAGTGTGCCAAATGAGACTGTCAGGATGGTTAGTCAGTCCAAATGAAACTTCTTCTTTCTCATAATTTTTGATGGGGCCACTTTAAAGCAGAAAGCCACGCCTCTTCCCCTGTGAGGACCAGTTGCACTTGGGGAGTTGATTGATGAGTGTGTCTGGCCTACACAAGAAACACAAAATGATTCCTGGGCTTAAGGGTGGACTGCCAGAAGCTAGCTGACACACCACTGACAAATGTGGATACGCATTTTCTTTTGTTAATACCTGTCAAGGCTTCACAACAGGCATTTCCAGTTTTGTTCTCAGGCTCCTTACAGCTGCTTCTCTAGAAGCTTGCTGTCTTCTGAGAGCTGACTATTGCCAGAAGCAAGGTGTTGTTTTATGCCATCATCATCTGACCCACCACACACCTTCAGGACATCATCCCAGGTGTATGTTCTGCATCAGCTCTGTAGAGCCACGGGTCCGTTTTGCCTAGCCATTCACATGGAGGGCCTCAGGGTACCAGTTGGGTGGCAGAGAAGATGCATGAGGCCTGCATTCCATTACCCTTCTTCCTTTGGCTTTTTGGCACGATGGTTCCTATTAGCATAGTCTGAGAGTCTGCTGTTCTGTCTACACTGGACCATCTGGTCTGTCTTTGGGGCCCTAACTTGTCTGAACTGCTCCCCGAGAATAACTTTGACACTCTCTAGCCTTGCTTTCACTCCCGCCTCAGACCCTCAGCTCTGCTTTTTTTTTTTTGACTTCACCGGATCTTTGCTGTGGTGCTCAGGCGCTCTAGTTGTGGAGCATGGGCTTGGTTCCCTGCGGCATATGGCATCTTAGTTCCCGGACCAGGGATCAAACCCGTGTCCCCCTGCATTGAAAGACAGAGTCTCAACCACTGGACCACCAGGGAAGTCTGCCCACGGCCCTGTTCTTGAGTAACAGGACAAAGTGCATGGATCAGAAGCGGGGTAGCCTGGTTTGCCAGGTCTCTACACTTGGAAGGGATCAGGTTGAGATACTAAAAAGAAAGATTTTTATGTCACAAGTATTTTTTAAAGGCACTCGGGTGCTTCTTGATTGAAGTCATTCTTACTCATGTGGAGTTGACAGGCGTGTCCTTGGTTGTTGTGGCTCCTGGTCTGAAAAGCATGTGGTTCTTTTCCAGTGCCCGAAGAGACCTCAGGGGAAAATGTCCGGCCATGTCCAATAACTTCCTGCAGAGTTTTGACACTCTGCCCTGTTAAGTATGCGTGTATGGTTGGTACCTTGAGGGATAATTCAATATTGGGAAGAGGATAGTGAAGAGGAAAACTTAGGATTATATTCAACTTCTGTGGAATTAGCATGTAAACAAACTACTTACTAGGAATGATCACATGGGGCTTTGCTTAAATAAATAAGAAACTGGTGCAATGGATCTCCCTCAAAATGTAAGACATCACATCCACATCTGACCCCGTATGGATAAAAGCATGCGAGCCAGCCGGGTTCACATTCCATTTCCACCACATGCTGGGCATATGGTGTTAGGCAATATGATTTATAAATCTCTCCGAGTCTCAGTGTTCTCAGCTGTAAACTTACTATTCATAATTAGATTATTTACCTCCAGAACCAATAAATGTTAGCTATTATTTTAAATCACTTTCTAATTTGAAGAGAAGTTTGACATTACTTATTTAATGTAATGTCCCAGAGCATCTTCCCCAAATCCTCACTATATACACCACTACCAATACTGTATGTCTTTATGGTACTGTGTGGAAACAAGGCCTTCTTTACCTTGCTTAGATTAAATATATTAGTGTTAGGAGTTTGCATGTCTTATGTAGGAGTCAATGTTGAGTGAAAAGGATTGGAGGCAAGCAGATGTTCTCACAGTCCTCATACTCACGAAACCACTGAATTGAATGTTTCCTATAGGTACAGTCTGTGATGTGGGTATTTCCTGATCAACCATATGGATCTTCTGTCACCTGAGATGTTAGTATTTTCCTTGTATCTTATAGTAGCTCTGGAGCACAGCCAGTTTCTAGAATATGGTCCACCTGGTTCATTATGTTTAGGGCCCAGAAACCAGCTTCTTTGGGCTCTTCAAATGAACAGTGGCACACAGAAGAGTTAGGGGCTGGGGAGAGGGCAGTGGGCGGGGGACTGCAATTATTCTTGCTTCGGCATTAAGCTACAGATAATGAGCACTTTCCTGTGCTTTACAGTAAGCTATTAAAAGAAATTATAGAGTTGGATGCAAAAATAACCTGAAGGACAACTCTATATGTGGAGCCACCAGCTTTCTCCATGTGTGGAAAAGGTTAATCCTCGTGAATGCGCAGAACACTGTGTTGCTGCAGACAGGGTGGCGTGTCCACACATGTTTGGCCTCTACCCACACGCTTCTCTATGGTGTGACTGTGCATCCCAGAAGGAGGGCTGTGGCGTGTGTACTGGTGCTGCAGTGGAATTTAACAAACTGATTCCTGAAAATGGTCTCATAAAGGTGAGCTTTTCTTCTCTTGCTCACTTTATCTTTCCCCTAGGATTTCTTGGTAGTGGCTTCTAAAGGAATGTTATTCTTTTGATTCTAGAGGCAACTTATCCATCCACGTTCTTCCCCTACCTGTTTTCATCTCTCTTGCTTTGTTAAATATTAAAATTTTGTGTATTTCCGAGGATGGGGTCTAATCTAGAGAGAGGTCTCTTAATGCATCCCATTCTCTTTCCACCCCTTCTGACTTAATGACATTGAAGGCTTCCAGTTTGGAACTAAGATGGGTCTAATTATGTGCAGATATTCTTTCTATATGGAAATTGCTCAGATAACTAATTAACCACAGGCATACACTGGCTATGGAAAATTTCAGGAGCACCATCTGTGGAAACACTGAGAAGGGCATGCCTTTACCGCAGCTCTGGGGTCCATTAAGAGCGTGTTTGTGTGGCAACGGTGTCGAGTGGGTGTTGGCTCACAGCTGTCAAAGTCCGCACAGCATCTCCTGGCGGGAACTCCCGAGTGTGAGTCCAGCAGCACCCCAAGAGCAGCCAGTCGATGTGACATTGCCGCTTCTGAAGAAAGAGACTGAAATAGGACAGACGGGTCTTAACTTTATTCTCTGCTTTTTTTTTCCAATTGTAATTGTTCTGGCATGTTCCCAGACTCCACATTGTGGCAAACTTCTTAAAGGGGGCTTTTCTTTATCCTCTGCTTTGAGTCACTGCATGTTCTCCCCTTAGGGACAGAGAATGCAGTTGTATTACCTCTGCATTTTTTTTTTAGATAGAGCATGCTCCTTCCTGGATCCAGAAACCTGGAAGAAGATCCGGGTTCTGCTGTACTTTCACAACAGCCCCTGTCAGTAGGCGCGCCTTGTTTGGGGAGGCAGTCCCTAACAGCGCTGACATCTGTGTCAACTCTGTGGGGCTCAAGGTGTATCTGCCTGGGAAAACAGGATTCTGTGGCATCTCAGCCCCACCCATTCACTAGTGATTTAGCAGCCACGATATCAGGGTTCTCCGTGTGAGTCATTTGCATTTGTACCGGTGAACTTGGTGACTTCTTGGGGTTTGGAAATTAGCCATCTTTTCAGTCCTTTGTAAAAGCCTGAACAGTGGACCAGTCTCCAGTTCTGTTTATGAAACTACCCCATCAACTTCCTGCTAACGTCATTCAACTCAAATTTTTTACTTTTCTTTAGAAATCTTTTTTTTTTTTTTTAAGCATTTTTGGTGCTTCCATCTTGAAACAAATGATCCTAGATGTTGGAACTCAGTTGAGAAATTGGGTTGCTGCTGGGTACCTTATTGAAATAAAGACCTACTTGAGTTGTGGAGGGGATTTGGATGCTTTATACTTTCGAGTTTGACTATTTGCTGCTGCTGCTGTTGTTTTTGTTTGTTTGTTTTAGCCTCACCATTTGGCTTGCAGGATCTTAAATTCCTCAACCAGGGATTGAACCCTGAGGTTGAGCCTCAGCAGTGAAAGTGAGGAACCCTAACCACGGGATTGCCAGGGAATTCCATGTTGTAGTTTTCTTTTGTGAGTTTTTGTTTTAATTTCATAGTACTTGGTAGGAGAGAGCTGGATCTTTTTGTTTTAGGACAAGCCTAGAAATAAGAAATCTCCATTGAGTGGGTGAGTCTGTTCTTTCTGCTCTGTTCCATTATTTCAAGACAGAAGCACTCAGAAGGATCAGAGACATCTGGCCGAAAGTATTTGCCTGGAAATCTACTAGCTGCTATAACTAGTCATATCATTTCCGGTGTTAAGGTTGCAATGATTAGGGAAGCCAATTATGCTTGCCCTTGCCTTGTAGCATTGAGATAAAAATTAGTGACTGAGTGGAAGTCCGGATTTAGGTCAGTAGTACTCTATAAATTTTCATTCAGCCTGTCACATTTATAGGTATCCTGCACTTTATGGTATAAACACAATAGTGGAAAAGCCCGTTGATGTAAAGGGAACCCAGATTTTACTTAACATTACAGAAGCAAAACTACTTTCCCACCTAATAAATGTCCAAATAAAACAAGCTGAACCAAGGAAGATACTTAAGTTGATGTTAGCCCTATCATTTCTGTGTCTTATCACTTAGTCCAGTGCTTCTCGACTTTTAATAAGTATGTGAATCACCTTGCAGTTTATGAGCCTTGTTGAAATGCAGATTCTGACTGAGTGGATGTGTGGATGGGAGCAGGGGAAGCCGAGAATCTGCTTTTCTTATTAGCTCCCAGGTTTTGCTAATGGTATAGGCCTGTGGATTCCACTTTGGGAAGCAAGCCTTCATTTAATTTCAGCCCATAGAAACTAATCCCATACCTATATTTCCTAAAACTTATTTCAGGCTCCACAGGTTTTTCCTTCTGTTGTAACAGATTGGAATTGCATTTAATACACTTAGCTTATAAATGTAGCACCAAAAAAAATTATCTGAAGCTTGAGACTTTAGGTTGCATGAAATAAATTTTATAATTAAATTTTTTTTGTAAATTCAAAGCCTGTGTGATTAAATATAACTTAAATGCCTATGTTATAATGAGGTTTGTATCTCCTTATTTACTATTTCCAAGGTCATTTCCCTTTGTAGGATAATTTTCCCTATGATTTCACAGGGTTTGTAGAGATCAGCACTTGATATTCAGGCTCTTCCTTACACAGTGGATTACTAAAACTTCACAGCACCAGGTAGACAGTGGCTTCATAATTAATATTACTGTCTACCCTGTGTGGAAATTTGATAAATAATTCCTTGCTTTGGGCCACTTAATAGTCATAACATTATTAAACATGAACTTTATTTTAGTTCATTATGACAAATTCCACCAGAGATTCTAAGGAAAAAAAATCCTATTAATAATTAAAGAGGTTAGTTTTTTAATTGAATGTTAACTGCCGTTTGGTTTTTACAATCTAACAATTGGTAGTTTTTTTTAAAAAAGCATTTTTTAAACAGTCTACTTACTTGATTTGCACATGACTTGCATATGCTTGAGACTTCTTTATTAGGGGCTAGAGATGTGCCCTATGGGGCAGTGTTAGTGGCAGAGCATGGGTAAGACTGCCGGCTCTGGGCAGCTCTGGCTTTCAGGGATGCTCCCTTGGTTCTAGCAGAACAGCAGGTTTCCCAGGGCAGTAATGATGGAGGCCCTTGGAGACCTTCACACGGTGACAGCTGTGCCCAGGGTTAGACTGCCAGGTGGTATGTTCTCTGCTCAGACTCAGTTCATCTGCCAGGCATTTTCTGTCTCTTATTCCAAAATTCATTCCATCATTGTCGCTCACTTTAAGTCTTACTGCTCAGTCGCTTCAGTCCTGTCCAGCTCTTTGCGACGTTGTGGACTGCAGCCCACCAGGCTCCTCTGTTCATGGGATTTTCCAGGCAAGACTACTGGAGGAGTTGCCCTCCTCCAGGGGATCTTCCTGGCCCAGCGATAGAATCTGAGTCCCTTCCATCTTCTGCATTGCAGGCGGATTGTTTACCTGCTGAGCCACCAGGGACGCCCCTTACTATAACTGCACCTCCCTACTTTAATTGTGCCTCCCTAAAAACCACGCAAATATTGCCAGCACAAAGGGAACAGAGTTATTTAGCATGTGTGAGGACATAGTTTGTGCAAGGTACTGTACAAACTGCGTTAATTCAAAAAATGCCTAATCCTTAGCCTGATGGGGAATATGATCTAGTTTGACTCCTGGATAAGGTAGGTCTCCAACCAGTGGGAAAAAAATCATTTTTCAGAAATAGGGTGGGGAATAGAAAGAGTGAATAGAGGACCAGAGTTATATGGCTTTCTATCAAATAAGTATGTACATCTAGGTATTAAATTTATGCTTCAGGGAAATACACTTTCTTTCCATGGTACTCACTCTGGGTTTGAACTAAGAACCAACAGTTTCTCTGGCACTCCTGGTGAGGCTAAGTGATGTCTCCAGGTGTCACTCATCACCATGGGCATCCTCAGGGATCAGAGAGTAGTGTGAAGGACTGTGTTTTACAGGAAGTATAATCAGATGCTCTTGGACATAAACTACATTTTGGTTTAAAAAAAAAANTTCTCTTGCTCACTTTATCTTTCCCCTAGGATTTCTTGGTAGTGGCTTCTAAAGGAATGTTATTCTTTTGATTCTAGAGGCAACTTATCCATCCACGTTCTTCCCCTACCTGTTTTCATCTCTCTTGCTTTGTTAAATATTAAAATTTTGTGTATTTCCGAGGATGGGGTCTAATCTAGAGAGAGGTCTCTTAATGCATCCCATTCTCTTTCCACCCCTTCTGACTTAATGACATTGAAGGCTTCCAGTTTGGAACTAAGATGGGTCTAATTATGTGCAGATATTCTTTCTATATGGAAATTGCTCAGATAACTAATTAACCACAGGCATACACTGGCTATGGAAAATTTCAGGAGCACCATCTGTGGAAACACTGAGAAGGGCATGCCTTTACCGCAGCTCTGGGGTCCATTAAGAGCGTGTTTGTGTGGCAACGGTGTCGAGTGGGTGTTGGCTCACAGCTGTCAAAGTCCGCACAGCATCTCCTGGCGGGAACTCCCGAGTGTGAGTCCAGCAGCACCCCAAGAGCAGCCAGTCGATGTGACATTGCCGCTTCTGAAGAAAGAGACTGAAATAGGACAGACGGGTCTTAACTTTATTCTCTGCTTTTTTTTTCCAATTGTAATTGTTCTGGCATGTTCCCAGACTCCACATTGTGGCAAACTTCTTAAAGGGGGCTTTTCTTTATCCTCTGCTTTGAGTCACTGCATGTTCTCCCCTTAGGGACAGAGAATGCAGTTGTATTACCTCTGCATTTTTTTTTTAGATAGAGCATGCTCCTTCCTGGATCCAGAAACCTGGAAGAAGATGCGGGTTCTGCTGTACTTTCACAACAGCCCCTGTCAGTAGGCGCGCCTTGTTTGGGGAGGCAGTCCCTAACAGCGCTGACATCTGTGTCAACTCTGTGGGGCTCAAGGTGTATCTGCCTGGGAAAACAGGATTCTGTGGCATCTCAGCCCCACCCATTCACTAGTGATTTAGCAGCCACGATATCAGGGTTCTCCGTGTGAGTCATTTGCATTTGTACCGGTGAACTTGGTGACTTCTTGGGGTTTGGAAATTAGCCATCTTTTCAGTCCTTTGTAAAAGCCTGAACAGTGGACCAGTCTCCAGTTCTGTTTATGAAACTACCCCATCAACTTCCTGCTAACGTCATTCAACTCAAATTTTTTACTTTTCTTTAGAAATCTTTTTTTTTTTTTTTAAGCATTTTTGGTGCTTCCATCTTGAAACAAATGATCCTAGATGTTGGAACTCAGTTGAGAAATTGGGTTGCTGCTGGGTACCTTATTGAAATAAAGACCTACTTGAGTTGTGGAGGGGATTTGGATGCTTTATACTTTCGAGTTTGACTATTTGCTGCTGCTGCTGTTGTTTTTGTTTGTTTGTTTTAGCCTCACCATTTGGCTTGCAGGATCTTAAATTCCTCAACCAGGGATTGAACCCTGAGGTTGAGCCTCAGCAGTGAAAGTGAGGAACCCTAACCACGGGATTGCCAGGGAATTCCATGTTGTAGTTTTCTTTTGTGAGTTTTTGTTTTAATTTCATAGTACTTGGTAGGAGAGAGCTGGATCTTTTTGTTTTAGGACAAGCCTAGAAATAAGAAATCTCCATTGAGTGGGTGAGTCTGTTCTTTCTGCTCTGTTCCATTATTTCAAGACAGAAGCACTCAGAAGGATCAGAGACATCTGGCCGAAAGTATTTGCCTGGAAATCTACTAGCTGCTATAACTAGTCATATCATTTCCGGTGTTAAGGTTGCAATGATTAGGGAAGCCAATTATGCTTGCCCTTGCCTTGTAGCATTGAGATAAAAATTAGTGACTGAGTGGAAGTCCGGATTTAGGTCAGTAGTACTCTATAAATTTTCATTCAGCCTGTCACATTTATAGGTATCCTGCACTTTATGGTATAAACACAATAGTGGAAAAGCCCGTTGATGTAAAGGGAACCCAGATTTTACTTAACATTACAGAAGCAAAACTACTTTCCCACCTAATAAATGTCCAAATAAAACAAGCTGAACCAAGGAAGATACTTAAGTTGATGTTAGCCCTATCATTTCTGTGTCTTATCACTTAGTCCAGTGCTTCTCGACTTTTAATAAGTATGTGAATCACCTTGCAGTTTATGAGCCTTGTTGAAATGCAGATTCTGACTGAGTGGATGTGTGGATGGGAGCAGGGGAAGCCGAGAATCTGCTTTTCTTATTAGCTCCCAGGTTTTGCTAATGGTATAGGCCTGTGGATTCCACTTTGGGAAGCAAGCCTTCATTTAATTTCAGCCCATAGAAACTAATCCCATACCTATATTTCCTAAAACTTATTTCAGGCTCCACAGGTTTTTCCTTCTGTTGTAACAGATTGGAATTGCATTTAATACACTTAGCTTATAAATGTAGCACCAAAAAAAATTATCTGAAGCTTGAGACTTTAGGTTGCATGAAATAAATTTTATAATTAAATTTTTTTTGTAAATTCAAAGCCTGTGTGATTAAATATAACTTAAATGCCTATGTTATAATGAGGTTTGTATCTCCTTATTTACTATTTCCAAGGTCATTTCCCTTTGTAGGATAATTTTCCCTATGATTTCACAGGGTTTGTAGAGATCAGCACTTGATATTCAGGCTCTTCCTTACACAGTGGATTACTAAAACTTCACAGCACCAGGTAGACAGTGGCTTCATAATTAATATTACTGTCTACCCTGTGTGGAAATTTGATAAATAATTCCTTGCTTTGGGCCACTTAATAGTCATAACATTATTAAACATGAACTTTATTTTAGTTCATTATGACAAATTCCACCAGAGATTCTAAGGAAAAAAAATCCTATTAATAATTAAAGAGGTTAGTTTTTTAATTGAATGTTAACTGCCGTTTGGTTTTTACAATCTAACAATTGGTAGTTTTTTTTAAAAAAGCATTTTTTAAACAGTCTACTTACTTGATTTGCACATGACTTGCATATGCTTGAGACTTCTTTATTAGGGGCTAGAGATGTGCCCTATGGGGCAGTGTTAGTGGCAGAGCATGGGTAAGACTGCCGGCTCTGGACAGCTCTGGCTTTCAGGGATGCTCCCTTGGTTCTAGCAGAACAGCAGGTTTCCCAGGGCAGTAATGATGGAGGCCCTTGGAGACCTTCACACGGTGACAGCTGTGCCCAGGGTTAGACTGCCAGGTGGTATGTTCTCTGCTCAGACTCAGTTCATCTGCCAGGCATTTTCTGTCTCTTATTCCAAAATTCATTCCATCATTGTCGCTCACTTTAAGTCTTACTGCTCAGTCGCTTCAGTCCTGTCCAGCTCTTTGCGACGTTGTGGACTGCAGCCCACCAGGCTCCTCTGTTCATGGGATTTTCCAGGCAAGACTACTGGAGGAGTTGCCCTCCTCCAGGGGATCTTCCTGGCCCAGCGATAGAATCTGAGTCCCTTCCATCTTCTGCATTGCAGGCGGATTGTTTACCTGCTGAGCCACCAGGGACGCCCCTTACTATAACTGCACCTCCCTACTTTAATTGTGCCTCCCTAAAAACCACGCAAATATTGCCAGCACAAAGGGAACAGAGTTATTTAGCATGTGTGAGGACATAGTTTGTGCAAGGTACTGTACAAACTGCGTTAATTCAAAAAATGCCTAATCCTTAGCCTGATGGGGAATATGATCTAGTTTGACTCCTGGATAAGGTAGGTCTCCAACCAGTGGGAAAAAAATCATTTTTCAGAAATAGGGTGGGGAATAGAAAGAGTGAATAGAGGACCAGAGTTATATGGCTTTCTATCAAATAAGTATGTACATCTAGGTATTAAATTTATGCTTCAGGGAAATACACTTTCTTTCCATGGTACTCACTCTGGGTTTGAACTAAGAACCAACAGTTTCTCTGGCACTCCTGGTGAGGCTAAGTGATGTCTCCAGGTGTCACTCATCACCATGGGCATCCTCAGGGATCAGAGAGTAGTGTGAAGGACTGTGTTTTACAGGAAGTATAATCAGATGCTCTTGGACATAAACTACATTTTGGTTTAAAAAAAAAACTACATTTTTAAAGGTACTTTCTTCACAGCTTTGGAACGTATACATTATCAGATATCATTTACTGAAATATTTATTAGTTTCAATTGATTGGTCATTCAAGTGAGTAGGTGAACATCTGAGCCTTTCCCTCTCCATTTTATTTATGGATTCCAGCGACCCATTATTTTAGTTAAGGAACGAGAGCTATTTCTGTTTTTAAGTCTTCTTGGCTAAGCAACATACGTGTACCTAATGGCCAAACGATACAAAAATAATGCAGAGGGATGGAAGAATCTAGTCCCTGTAGGTTAAAGCCCGGTTTTCCTTTGGAATCTGAGATTCTGACTTTGTTCTATCAGGGGACCCACAGCGAGTGGATGAGTTGATTAAAAACTCTGGTTCTCTTTCCTCTTAGATGAAATGGGGATAATTATAGTTACCTGCACCTCTAGGGTACTATGAGTCTTAATTACTTAATATTTGCAAAGCGTTTAGAGATCTTTGAATTAAAAGTGCTGAGCAGTAGAACCCAAGTTCAGTGTAATCATAATTGGAATGAGGGTTTATATTCTTGCCTTCCCTCCATCTCCCTCTGTTCTGTTCTTTTGGCCAAGACAGACATGGCTTCTGGCTACCACCTAGCTCTGCATACTTCTCTCTAACCCCTTTGCTTTTGGCAACTTAAGCCTAAAAATACATACATAGAGTAAGTTAAAAGATATGTCCAGGCTCTTAACCCCTACTACATATGTACTCCTTAATATTTACTTTCAAAGCTCAATAGCCACTAAGAATAAAATCAATTAATTAACTTGTCTCTTCCAGTGTATCATTTCTTTCAGGTTCTCCTACACTTGGTGATAAACTGAACTTCTCGAAGCATTCCTCCCACTCAGAAACTCTGGTTGATTCTTCCATGCTTGTTTGGCCCGTTCCAGACTCTTTAGCATCACCCTAAAAGAGTCTTTCAAAACCTGTCAGTCATTTGCTCTATTCTTCACTATTCTAGAACTCTTTTCCCCAGAAATGTTGTTGTTCAGTTGCTAAGTAATGTCCAACTCTTTGCAGCCCCATGAACAGCAGCACACCAGGCTTCCCTGTCCTTCACTATTTCCCTGAGTTTGTTCAAACTCAGATCCATTGAGTCAGTGATACCAACCAACCATCTCATCCTCTGTTGCCTCCTTCTCTGGCCCTCAATTTTTCCCAGCATCAGGGTCTTTTCAAATGAGTCAGCTCTTTGGATCAGGTGGCCAAAGTATTGGAGCTTCAGCTTCAGCACCAGTCCTTCCAGTGAATATTCAGGGTTGATTGCCTTTAGGATTGACTGTTTTGATCTCCTTGCAGTCAAAGGTACTCACAAGAGTTTTCTCCAGCACCACAGTTTGAAAGCATTAATTCTTTGGCACAGAGACTTCTTTATGGTCCAATTCTCTCATCCATATATGACTACTGGCAAAACCGTAGCTTTGACCATACAGACCTTTGTCGGCAAAGTGATGTCTCTGCTTTTTAATACATTGTCTAGGTTTGTCACAGCTTTTCTTCCAAGGAGCAAGTATCTTTTAATTTTGTGGCTGCAGTCACCACCCACAGCGATTTTGGAGCTCAAGGAAACTGTTTCCACTGTGTTCCCATCTTTGTGCCATGAAGTGATGGAACCAGATGCCATGATCTTAGTTTTCTGAATGCTGAATTTTAAGCCAGCTTTTTCACTCCTCTTGCACCTTCATCAAGAACCTCTTTCATTCCTCTTCAGTTTCTTCCATAAGGATGGTAGCATCTGCATATCTGAGGTTGTTGATATTTCTCCCTGCAATCTTGATTCCAGCTTGTGAGTCATCCAGCCCAGCATTTTGTATGATGTACTCTGCATATAAGTTAAATAAGCAGGATGACAATATACAGCCTTGATGTACTCCTTTCCCGATTTTGAACCAGACTGTTGTTCCATGTCCAATTCTAACTGTTGCTTCTTGTCCTGCATACAGATTTCTCAGGAGGCAGGTAAGAAATGTACTCCATGCCACTAACCCAGCTGCTGTCCATCCAGTGGGGTCCTTTCTGGATACATTTAAATCCTTTCTATCCTTCGATATCTTGTTCACAAAGTATTCTTCATTCTCTAGCTAGAAGTAACCTCTTTCTTTTTATAGAATTGTGCCATGTAATTTCCTGGGTCATTTCTACCTTTATATCTTAGTTACTTTACATATATGTTCTACTTCCCTCCTAGACTATAAAGCTTGAAAACAGATCATGTCTGATGAATGAACAACAACAGTAAGCCTAATATATGCATGGAATGAAACTGGATACAAGTTAAAGATTATTGATATTGACTTGAAAGATTTTGTTAAGGTGGCTCTTAATTGATTTGCATCATGTATGTTAGAAATTAAACATTAATTGATAATTTTGCCCACATTACCATTATTCTTGTTGCTTATAGAACTAACATGAGCAAGTATATCTTTAAACTGTGTTTTCTTTGACTACATGCTCATAGGCAGAACTCAAAGGGATTGGGGAACAAACAGAGCTTTGTAGTTTTCTCCCTGTATTCCCAAATTATCCATATTATTGTTTGGTTCCCCTTCTTAGCTCTGGCATGAAAACTTGGCTCCAGCATGCGTAAATTTTTGCAAAGCTTTCTTTTAGAGGAAGACTGAATTGTCTGAAATTCCATCTGCTGAACTAATCAAGCCTTAAAATTTAAGGGTATTGAAGGTCAAAATATCATTTTAATGGTGCTGCCTTTAGAAAGTTGGACTCCAGAGAAAACTGTCCACACTTTATAAGCTTCTTCTTCTTTTTTTTTTTTTTAACTGTAGCTCACCAGGGTGATATATCCATGGAGTTTTCCAGACAGGACTACTGGAGTGGGTTGCCATTTCTTTCTCCAGGGGATCTTCCTGACCCAGGGATTGAAACTATCAGCTTCTTCTTTGACCACTTTTCATAGCACTGCCTCTCCTCCCTGCAGTTAAATATTTTAAATTTAAAAAAGATTTAGAACATATATTCTGATGGTAAAAATGTAGACAGTGAAACTGGTAACCTTTTATTAATAGCTTTATGATGTCTGATAGATTACTTGACCTCTCTGAACAGTAATTGTCTCATCTTTATAATATGGATAATAACACCTGTTCTATCTTCTTGTGACAGTCAAATGATGATTGTGAATGTTCTGTAGTCTTTTAGATAAATAAAAGCTATTACTACAGCATGCTGTCATGGATATTCATCTGGTTGAATGTTTAAAACTTGTGAGTAAGGCTTAAAAGCAAACCTCATTTCTATTTCATTAAGTTTCTTTTTAGCCCTGTGGACTGTGTTTAATTTTTCAAGAATGGGTCTAAAAACAACTTGCCTAGCATTTTATAGATGTGGTTGAGTTGATTGTTGTAAGGCTTGGGACAGAATTAGCAGCAATGAATTTTGTTGTATATAAATAGATATATAGACTAACAATCTACTTAGTAATTTTGCATAGCCTCTTTTATCTCCTGCATAATAAAGGCTCATCTGGAGAAATTGTCAGAGAAGAAAATTGTCATGGAAGCACTTACTTAACCTTTTATGATTTCCTAATATGGTATATAGAATTATTCATTAAAGAGGTAAATAGAAGAAAGGACATTAAAAGACTGAAAGTTCTAATTTTTGCTATAATTATTATTACTGCCCCCCTTTCAAATCTTCTCTTAAAAACAGCTACACAGGAAGTAGTGTTTCTCTTAGAAACAGCTGCACAGTTAGTGTGTTGTAGTATTATTTGTAGTATTATTTGTTTTTAAAAATTATTTGTAGTATTTTTAGTATTTGTAGTATTATTTGTTTTAAAAAATTATTTGTAGTATTATTTGTTTCTCTTAGAAACAGTGTGTTGTAGTATTGTTTGTTTTTAAAAATTATTACTCAAGTAAAATTTTATCCTATTAGAGAAACTCCATGGCTGATAATTACCATCTATCAAATACTTTAGAGCTTATAATTTGGGATTAGCACAGCCTGTACTTGGCCTAATAATTTCAGTGAGTTCACTGGTACGTGCCATGTGGAAAGACTTCCTATGAAAATGATGTCAGAACTATGTTTTCTCAAGATTTAATAAAATCGTCAGTAAGTTTTGACTGAGTACTACTATATTATTCAGTGTTAGCATTATGAGGGAATCACCTATGATTCAGCGAGCTTATCATCCAAGTGAAGACTGACCATAATTAACAAACACTGTTAACAGTTAACAAGTGAGTACGGAATGAAGTACTAAATGAGACGTCATGTGGAATTTTAGAGTCAAAGAAGGTCAGTGTGTGCTGGAGCAATTAGAGAAGGTGGCACGTGTGATTTGATGCTTGAAGTGGGTCATGAAAAATAAGCAAGATTTAGTCAGAGAAAAAAGAATTTGCCAGAAGAAAGGAACAAGTCACTTCCAGGTAATGATGTGTATGAGACTCCTGAGGGCACTGGCTTGATCAGAGCAGAAGTGATGGAACACTGAGTAACATAAGAAAGTCAGCTAAGTGGGATGACGCCTGGTTTTGGAAAGTGTTGAATACCAAGTAAAAAAAAAGGTTGGATTTGATCTGGTGAAATAAATAGTCATTGCATGTCTTCATATAAGAGCCTAAGATGAGAGGTTAGTCAGACAGTGGTCATCAGAGTTAAGTGGAGCAGAAAGGATGTCCTGTACATTGAAGGGGATGAAAGGATTATAGTCAAAATAAGACGGTGAGGGCTGTGCTGAGATAGTGGCAGTGGGATGGAGAAAATAGGATGGACAGGAGACATATTTTAGAAAAATGAGCAAAATTTCTTCATTGACTGGATTTAAAGGCTCTGAAAGAAATACATTATCAGAATTGATTCCAAGATTTCAAACCTGCATCCCGGGTGGTCCAAAGTATCAAGAAACCATTGTCAGAAACAGAAGAGTTAGAAAGGAACATTGTTCCTACAGGAAGTATTGACCTTATAAGCCAGCAGGCAGGCAGCATTGTAGAAATGGGCAGGGGGTGGGGTGGGTGCAGAGAGGGCGGTATCACCAGGTAGGTTAATTACTGAATGTCTGCAGATGTTCTGCTCTAAGGAAGGCCCATGTTTGGACTCAGGGTGAAAGCCAAATTATATCTACTCAGATGCCATTTGTTCCTCTGAAGCACTTGCATGTGGAACTGATGAGAAAGTGATATATGAAGTGCCAACTACTTTTATAAGCCAAAAGTTTTTAATAAGAAGACAAATGAGACAAGTGAAAAGCAGTGACTTCACAGTGTCAGCTTCTTTAAGCTAAGTATAGAAAAAAGGATCATTTAAAGAATCAGTATGATAGTGACAATAAAATAATTTTCCATCTGTATAGTTTAAGATATCTTAATACCTTGGGCCATTTTAAGCAGCAAGTGTGGGCAGTTAGTAAACACGTACTAAACTTACCCATTTTGTTAATTCAAAGATGCACCTTGTCTTATTCATTTTTTTAAACATCCCTGAATTGGCTCGTGCCTTACAGTTAATGTCATTTTATTGTCATGGGCTGTGCAGCAGTTGCAACATAGTTGTCATTGCCTTAACCAGGTTATTTTGCTTAATTTTCTTTTTTACATATGCACAAAAGTTATCTATGATAAAATGTCTAAATAAGTCTAAAAGAGCTCTTCTCCATTCTAAGTGGTAATGAAAGCAATAGTTTGCATTTTTTTTTTTTGTATCCTCAGTTCAGTTCAGTCGCTCCTAAAATGATGTGTTTTATAAGGATATTATCTTAGATTTCATGAAATATAGTATTAAAAGATAGCTGAGAGACTTTTCTGGTGGTCCAGTGGTTAAGACTCTACACTGTCATTTCAGGTGACCCAGGTTTGATCCTTGGTCAGAGAACTAGATCCCTTAAGCTGCAACTAGGACAGCTAGGCAACTAGGCAACTAGGCACAGCCAAAATAAAATTCTTTTTAAAAAGGTAGCTCATCACAGCAAACCTCAGCCAGTATGATATAGAGGGCAGGAGTAAAATATTCTAAATGTGTCTTTTTTCAGTGACCTGCATTTGGGGTGCCCCTTGGGTTGCTTTAATTTGGACAGGGAATGCTAGGAGAAAAGGTTTTCATTCAGTGTGTAAATACCGCCTGCCAGAAATAGAAATCTCCTTGGAGAATCCAGTTCTTTGATGATGTAGAACCCAGAACCTTTCTAGAAGTTCAGGTATTAGCAGAATGGATATCTGTGTTTTTTTCAAACCATTGTGTCTGTGCCAATCTGAGACTGTGCACTCCAAGTAGCTCCAAGCATGCTTGCTGTTTGCACAAAGCAAGAGTGAATCTGCAAGGAAATTGGTTGGTGTCTGGGGACAATAATTAAGTCTCAAAGAGGGCTTCCCTGGTGGCTCAGAGGTTAAAGCGTCTGCCTGCAATGCAGGAGACCTGGGTTCTATCCCTGGTTCGGGAAGATCCCCTGGAGAAGGTAATGGCAACCCACTCCAATACTCTTGCCTGGAGAGTCCCATGGACGGAGGAGCTTGGTGGGCTACAGTCCATGGGGTCACAAAGAGTCGGACATGACTGAGCGACTGACCCCCCATAGTAGTAGAAACTGTGATTTCAATAAAAGTGGAGGATAGACACCTTGGTTCCTTATGCTCAGAGTTTCAGTTCTTTCTGCAGTATGACCTACTGACGAGGTAGGTTACCTTCCCTGGCAAGTGACACTTCATGGGCAGACAGGCAGTCCCCTTTCCTACTGATTGACACAGTATAACAGCTATGGCACATGAGTGTCTTTTTGTAAGTCCTTGCACTAGAACTGAGGAGTAGGAGTAAGTTAGAGTGCCCAGGTGTGGGGGGCGGGGAGGATGCTTCTCGTTACTACTCAGGGACGCGATGCCTCAGGTAAGTGACCCTGACGTCCTCCATCATCCGACGGTAACCTTGTGTCTGTAGGTATGTTCTCACTTCACTTGTTTGCTCATTCTAATTGGCTTCCCAGAGCATGCTTGTAGAGAGAGAGAGTCAAATTTAGAGTATAGCTACCCTCTGGCAAATAGGAAAAGATTAACTTTGTGGTGTGCTCTTAAGGGACTTCCCAGAAAACTTCAAAAGCCCAGAAAGAATCACCAGCTGCCTGTACCAAAATGTATACAATGCTCCTCAGCCTTTTAAAGGTACGATCAGCTCAGGGCTTGCATGCATCCACACGTGCACACAGGCCACATTCCAATAAAAAAAGAGGCTACGCTCTCTTAGATGGGTCTGCATCTGAGCCAGAAAAGCAAGGGGCAAGGGGCCAGGGGAGTTAGTGGAGATACATGGATGCGCATATGGCAGGCATTGGAAATTGCCTTCCAAGCTTTTCGATGCCTCCTTCTTCAGCTCTCTCTTAAGCAGACACGTTGCTTTCATGATATCAGCCCCAGGCATAGACATGTCATTAAAATCAACATGTAGAAAATGATTTCTGTTTGGGAATAAGCAAAACTTATATTCATTACGGCCACCCAAAGTGTAGTAAGGAAAATAAGTAGAAAGACACTGGAGCCTGACTTGGGAGCCCTGAGTTCTAACAGAAACTTTCTTCATGATGGGAGGCAAGTCCTCCATGGCCTTTGGTTTTTTAACAGTAAAACTGGATGGCTTGATGAAATGATCTCTGTTTGTTTTTTTTTGGGCCATGCCACACAGCTTTGGGGATCTCGGTTTCCTGACCAGGGACTAAACCCAGGCCACAGCAGTGAAAGTGCCAAATCCTAACTACTAGACCACCAAGGAAGTCCCTCCTTTCTTCTAATGTATTATCTCCATGGGAGGAAAGCGTCAATGGGAAGACTCCTTGTAGCTTCTCATTCATGCCTGGATGGTCCATAGCTAGAAAGGCCCACCCCCCACAGGCCACTACTGGTCCCATCACACATTCCTGCCTTAGAGCCATGTTGCCAAGTTGAGGGGAAAAAATTACTATTACCCCTGCAGTTGTTGCTTGGTAACATTTTTGATGTTGTGTTTCTTGTGACAGCCTGAGCAGAGATCATTAAAAATTAAACTTACAAAGCTGCTCAAATGGGAGGAAGAAAGCACACTCAAAGCCTAGGTTGTTTTTTTTTTTTTTAGTTTTTAGATGCTCGGGAGCCATCTAATTTAGGGTTTACATGCTCAACCTTGGGACCAGGGCTGCACAGCTCTGGTTTATATTAAAGCCTACTGCACACACTACTGACATTAACCCGTGCCTGGTGCAACTGCCGGAGAAGGCGATGGCACCCCACTCCAGTACTCTTGCCTGGAAAATCCCATAGACGGAGAAGCCTGGTAGGCTGCAGTGGGTTCGCAAAGAGTCAGACATGACTGAGCGACTTCACTTTTCACTTTCATGCATTGGAGAAGGAAATGGCAACCCACTCCAGTGTTCTTGTCTGGGGAATCCCAGGGACGGGGGAGCCTGGTGGGCTGCCGTCACTGGGGTCGCAGAGTCGGACACGACCGAAGCGACTAAGCAGCAGCTGCAGCTGCAAGTTTATCGCCAATACAGCAGAAACCTTGACCTTGCAGAATGGACTGGAATTGCAATCGGAGGGCTGCCTTGCATCCCAGCAAAAGAAATCCCTAAACCGTCTCTTGTGTCCTGTCTCTGCTCTCTCCCTACAGTTCCACCAGGTGAGAAGAGTGATGACCATCCTTTTCCTTACTATGGTTATTTCATACTTCGGTTGCATGAAGGCTGCCCCCATGAAAGAAGCCAACCTCCGAGCACAAGGCAGCTTGGCCTACCCAGGTGTGCGGACCCATGGGACTCTGGAGAGCATGAATGGGCCCAAGGTGGGTTCAAGAGGCCTGACGTCCTCGTCGTCGTTGGCTGACACTTTTGAACACGTGATCGAAGAGCTGTTGGACGAGGACCAGAAAGTTCGGCCCAGCGAGGAAAACAATAAAGACGCGGACATGTACACGTCCCGGGTGATGCTCAGCAGTCAAGTGCCTTTGGAGCCCCCTCTCCTCTTCCTGCTTGAGGAATACAAAAATTACCTGGATGCCGCGAACATGTCCATGAGGGTCCGGCGCCACTCGGACCCTGCCCGCCGCGGGGAGCTGAGTGTGTGTGACAGCATCAGCGAGTGGGTGACCGCAGCGGATAAAAAGACCGCAGTGGACATGTCGGGTGGGACGGTCACGGTCCTTGAAAAAGTCCCCGTCTCGAAAGGCCAGCTGAAGCAGTACTTCTACGAGACCAAGTGCAATCCCATGGGTTACACGAAGGAGGGCTGCAGGGGCATAGACAAGAGGCACTGGAACTCCCAGTGCCGAACTACCCAGTCGTACGTGCGGGCCCTCACCATGGATAGCAAAAAGCGTATTGGCTGGCGGTTCATACGGATAGACACTTCTTGTGTATGTACACTGACCATTAAGAGGGGAAGATAGTGGCTTTATGTTGTATAGATTATATTGAGACAAAAAGGATCTATTTGTATATATACATAACAGGGTAAATTATTCAGTTAAGAAAAAAAATAATTTTATGAACTGCATGTATAAATGAAGTTTATACAGTACAGTGGTTCTACAATCTATTTATTGGACATTTCCATGACCAGAAGGGAAACAGTCATTTTTTGCGCACAACTTTAAAAAGTCTGCTTTACATTCCTCAATGTTGTGGTTTGTTGCCGTTGCCAAGAATTGAAAAACGTTTAAAAAAAAAAGAAGTTTAAAAAATACTACTAATAAATTGCATGCTGCTTTAATTGTGAATTGATAACAAACTGTCCTCTTTCAGAAAACAGACAAAAAAAGAAAGAAAAAAAAGTCTAACAAAAATTTGAACCAAAACATTCCGTTTACATTTTAGACAGTAAGTATCTTCGTTCTTGTTAGTACTCTATCTGCTTTACTGCTTTTAACTTCTGATAGCGTTGGAATTAAAACAATGTCAAGGTGCTGTTGTCATCGCTTTACTGGCTTAGGGGATCGGGGATGGGAGGGGTATATTTTTGTTTGTTTTGTGTTTATTTTTTTGTTTGTTTTGTTTTTTAGTTCCCATAGGGTGTAGGGATGGGGAAAGAATTCCTTCCATCTATATTCTGGTTGATAAAAAGATTGATAAGAAGATTCGTCTGTTGCAGAGATGTTGGCAGTATCAATCAGATGATTGGAAAGTGAATAAAATTATGACAAATAAATGAAGTGCTCACTCCACTTCCCATGGCACCACTTAGGCGCCCNTGAGCACATTCTTTCCCCCCCACCCCTTCTGGTCCCCTCCTTGTTTTGTTTTCTCTTAAGGGAGAAAAACCAGTTGCAAGCTCTGAAGTAGTTTACCACTGCTGCAAATGAGTAGACACGTTTTGTCACACCGTGGCACTCATAAGCCTAGAGAATAGTGATTTCTTTCTTTTCTTTCTTTCTTTTTTCTTCTTTTTTTTTTTTTAGAGGAGAGGAAAAACAACAAAAAATAACTCGAAAATGAAAATTCTTTTAGATGAAGGGTAAACATTTGGGTCAATCATTATAAGGATTAAAGAAAATCATGGTAAAGTTTAAAACTGCCTTGGAAGCAAAAGGTAGAGTTCTATCCAGACCCAGAAACACCTAGATAGAGCAGGAGTCCACACTGCCAGTGAAATGAGACTAAACAGCCATCTGGAGGCTGTGTGGAGCGGATGTATCCTTTCCAGGTGGTGCAGGAAAAATTTGAGTGGTCATGCTGAGGTCTAGGTGTGGGTGGGGAAGGGTACTTGAGACATTCCAGAAGGGAGACCTCTAAAGGACTCATCAGGGGTGGCTCTGGCATGACACGTTGCTTGGACCTCGAGCTTTAAGTGCCTACATTATCTAACAGTGCTAAGAGGTTCTCGCTGGAGGACCCCCGCTCAAGCTGATTATACCCTCCGCCCCTGAATAATTTTGCATAAAGCTGGATTAGCCCAGAGCATTTTTGGAACCACATGGGTGGCATTGTGATCATGAAATGGATTCAATGAGTTGGGAGATGTTTGCTACATGAACATTGATTGCTTTGAAATTAGACGTGAGGAAACCAGGGTTTTGTTTTTTGAGAACTTCAGTAAAGGGGAAGCAAAAACAGGAAAAGGTCCCCCCAAAACTCAGGTTGGATGACCACAGTTACCAATAAAAAATCTTGTCCAGGGACAAGACTTTGGAACAGTGTCTGCCCATCCAAGATACCAAAGGCTTAAACGCACCTTGCTCGGTGGGAGAGACCAGGACAAGCTGACAAAATGTTGCTCCCTGGTGAGATGATGCTCCCCACCTCCTGACCATCCTGTCTGTTCATGGAGAGGATCCCTACCTTCCCTCTGCCATCTTGGGTTAGGAGAAATAGAGTTGGGAGCTGGAATAGTGGTCCTGGTCAAAACGGATCCCAGTGACAATTAGTGCTAAGGCCCGTTTAGCCCATCGTGTAAACTTGAAAATCTCCTGGGCCAGTTCTGGAGTATCAGAAAGCCTCAAGAAATTTGCTGCATCTTAGGGTAAGGGATAAACAAAAGAGGCTGTCTACTACAACCCAGGGAATGAAGATACCATCAGCAAATAATGTGTAACTTGTTCAGTCTTTCATTGAGAACAAGCCTATCTTTTATCATACCATCCAAATACCTGTCTTTAAAAGAAGGGATAACTTTATGTAGTATAGGTATGTTTTGTGCTGTTTGAAATTATTATCTTTGTAATTATCTTTAACATGTAATGAATTCTCAAAATATCTGCTGTCAATTTTTCCCAGCCTCTTTTCGAGGGACAAAATTCTAAAACCAGAAAAAAGTCCCCATCACAGTTTCAAAGTGTATTGCAAAGGCCGAATCTGTGGCCAAGTAGGAGACATTTCAGCAACCATGCGGTCAGTAGCCGTCTCTTACTCAATACCCTACATCACAGTCACATGCTTGGTGGTTTACATTGACCTAAGGTTGATTTTGTTAAAATCTTTCTCTGTTGCTGTTCATTTGTGTTCCGTTTTGTTTGGTTTTGTTTTTTTTTAAAAGTCTTGCTGTGGTCTCTTTGTGGCAGAAGTGTTTCATGCATGGCAGCAGACCTGTTGCTTTTTTTATGGTGATTCCCATTGACAATGTAAGTAAATGTCTGTGGCCTTGTTCTCTCTATGGTAAAGATATTATTCACCATGTAAAACAAACCAACAAAAAAATATTTATTGTATTTTAGTATATTTATATAATTATGTTCTTGAAAAAATTGGCATTAAAACTTAATCGCATCAGAAGCCTATTGTAAATACAAGTTCTATTTAAGTGTACTAATTAACATATAATATATGTTTTAAATATAGAATTTTTAATGTTTTTAAATATATTTTCAAAGTACATAAAATCTGGGGGTTCTGGGTTTTTTTCTCTTTACTGTAAAACAAACATGAAAACGTGTTTTGTTAAATACGTGTGTTCCTTGCTTTAAGATCAACCTGACTAGTTTCAGCTATTGCACAGCCCTCCAGAAAGGTTGCTTATTTCAAAGCATGGGAGGCCAATCCTGCAGTCTGCAAGCTTTCAAGAAGCTCTAGGATTGGGCCTGTCTTCCACAGTTTAAGACGGGGGAGTGTCATTTTCTAGGACACTTGAAAGTTTTCCCCTTTGAAGTGATATACTTTCATCAAATACCAAGCCATGTATCCTAGCAACACCAGGATCCATGAATCAGGGCTGGCTGGCTCTATTTGATTATAAAATAACTGTTTAAAAAATCAAAGTAGGTTTACTTAGGGATAATGAGGATAAATTGGCCCAAATTTAGAAAGTCAGTGACTGAAAAAAAACATAGAAATTCAATATTTAGAGGCAGGTCATGTACCCTTGGTTTAGAAATGGTGCCATTTGCATTATGTGCTCACATCCATTGCACTGATTTAATTTTTCTACGTGGAACACGCAGATTTTATATCACAGTACCCACAGTCTAACAGATTGCTAGGATTTCTAAAAAGATTTTGCCTCATTCATGGCTGCCAAGCCACTGGGTAATTTAGTTAAAGTGTTTAAAGTTATCACTAAATCTTAGGGAAATAAATGAAAGGATTTTACATGAGAGAAAGGCCCATTAAGGGAAAAAAGCATCTGTTCCTACTCTTTAGACTCCCCGTTTGAACACTGACAACCCACCCCAGAACGTGGTGAACTATATCTGTGCAATGTATCATTTCTATTTCAAACATATACACACATGGTTTCCTCTTGTATTGTCTTATAAATAAGGATCAAGGAAGTCATAACAAACCTGTGCCAAAGACAGAATTCCTCAATCCTAAATGGTCCAGTGAGTTTGCAAAATACTCTTTAATTCTAGAAGTCCCAATAGCCATTTAAGACAGGAGCCCAGCCATGGAGTTAGAACTTAGGGAAACTTTGAATCTTGAGTAAAAAGAAGTGAGAATTCAGCGTGACATTCAAACTTCTTAAAGGAGTTTGGTAAACATGATGGGAAGTTTTCATCAGAATAAGAGGTCCAAGGAACGAACAAACAACAAAAGATCAAAATTATCCAACTTGAACATAACAGGAGTAGTCAATAGGTACTCAAGTCACTGGATAAGAAGGTAAACCTCGTTCATCACGAAGATGCCTGGAAATAATCCAGACCGTTGTTATTGTTTATCACCTTATTGATAAGCCTCTCTGGTCATAAGCAGTGTCCATGAAGTCTTTTTTATTAGCTGTACTAATTCTGAATACTGAATTCTGTCACAGTTCTGAGTTGGAATCTGAGTTCTTAGCATGGATCAGTGTTAAGTTTTCCCTGTTTCAGTGGTTATTAGACTCTGGATAAAATGTCAACACCTTATGAACTGTAACAGAAGCCTTTAAGCCTGGCCTCAGCTCAGCCAGTACCCCAGCAGCATTAGGGCTCAGGCTTAATTAAAACATACATGTCTTCTCCATGTTCATCAAGCCTGTCCTGTAAGTCAGCTAAAGTGGAAGTGGCTGCATGTTTTGGTAAGCCATGGTTAAATAAAGGAGGTTGATAACTCGGATAAGAAGCAATTTACGTACATAATGTAGGTAGATAAATTATTTAGCTTGGAAACAGTGATCCACAGATTTGCTCTAACCTTAAAATGTTGAACAGCAAAATTAGTGATGGAATCTGGGCTTTTTCTTTCTTAAGCTGTGGGTTGTTTTAACTTGTTTTAAAGATTAGGTGATTGGTTTGGGGGAGAAATAATTGGAAAACTGACTGCTATTGGTTACAATAAGCTAACTGGTGGTTGGGGCTATGAACTCCCCATCTGAGAACCAAACTCTGGCTAGAGTAGATGCAGCCATTCCAAACCAGCCAGCCTTTATGTACATTTCAGCTAATAAATACCTGACCCACACCTCTATCCCTTGTTCCTTCAGTTCTAGCCACTTTTTGATTTGTGAGTAGATGCAGTAAATTGCCTGAAGAATATGTTTAAATTTTACAAAAATATGTGGCCTTACCCATGATGTTCCTCATTAAGAAAAAAAGCCATTTATGTGGCTCTGTAGGATTTCCATAGGCCTTTGCCTCAATCCCTCAAATTATTTGCTAGGCACAAAATCCTAGATCAGGAGCTGTGCAACCTGACATGTGCTTTTCTGACAATCCAGTGTGCTTAGTAATGTCAGTAGCATAGACTTGCAAAAGCTGGTCTTCCAGTTCATTAAATCTTATCCCACCCATCACACACATCCAAAATAAACAAATAGGACCTTTGCATTCATTGTATATTTAACTGTGAGCTGCTAATTTTTGTATCTGGCAAAACAAAAGTACTTCTCCTTTGCAAAAATAAGCCCTTCTGTCCTAAAACACCACAAACAGAACACTGTAGTTAATGACAGGGTATTAATAATCATAAGCCTGTAAGTGACAAGAAAAAAATGTTGGTTGAAAGACTGAGATTGGGGTACATGTTCTGCATTTAGAAATCATCACAGGGATGCTTCTGCAGCATTGCATTGTGGTGCTGTATGCTGTTCAGATGGTTCCTTAGGAACCAGGAGCTGGTCTGTATAGAATGGCTGAACTCAGGGGAAATATTTTTGTCCAGCTTAAGTGCTCATATTTTGGAAAAACCCATATCACGTACTGAGGTACACAGTCAAATTAATTTAGTCTACAGTCTCCATTGAGCCTTAACATTAAAAAAATAATCACAATCGTTTCTAAACTCTAACTTGGTGCTTAGTGACAGGGGAAAAGCGAAAGACACAAAACAAAATAAAAACCCTCAGACAGTAAAGAGTCTGCCTGCAATGCGGGAGACCTGAATTTGATCACTGGGTTGGGGACATCCCCTGGAGAAGGGCATGGCAATGCATTCCAGTGTTCTTGCTTGGAGAGTCCCATGGACAGAGGAGTCTGGCCAGCTCCTCTGTCCCAGAGTCGGACACTACTGAGCGACGAACATCAGAGACCTTCAAAAAGCACCGAGATGTGTTTACCTGAAGATCGTTCTACCTGTTGTAAAGTCACTCGGTCGCCCCACTCTCTGCGATCCTGTCTATGTGCCTCTCATTCAACTAAGCAATGGTTCTCAAGGTGTACTTTCCAATCAGCGGCAACAGCACCCCCAGAGACTTGTTAGAAATGCACGTTCTCAGGCCCTACCCTAGACTTATTGAATCAGATGCTCTAGGGGCAGGGCCAGAAATCAGAGTTTTTAACAAGCTCTCCAGGCAATGCTCATGAATCCCTGGCCTGAAGGGAGTAAACACCCGGCTACATATGCTAGACAATAGGAAGACTGCACAGCCCAAGAAGTTGGAACTGTGAGTTTCAATCCCAGCCACACCTCGACCTCTTTCCAGGGCCCTGAAAACATCATTCAAACCATCTAGATTGTCGTTTCCTAAAAAACACCAGAGCAATGGCTGCTTCCAGCTGGATCAGTGTTCAGTGATGGGAGATGGCAATGTTGATTTAAAAATCGAGCATGAAAATAAGTGCTAGGAAAGCTCACTGCAGCTGACAGTCAATATTTTTTTTTTCCTTTTTTCCCCAAAGCTATAGCAATAGTGGATTCAGGACCCAGAGCATGTAGTCGTTTGTAACACATTTGGAGTGACTGCGAGAAATGAGAAGCAACATACAGCAAATTAATAAGAAAAAGATTATTCCATCTGGGGAGCTGGTCTCTGCATCTGCCAACACAGCCCTCTCTTTGCAAAACAGAGCTATATTGGTCACAAATTAAATAAGCTTTCTGAATTAATCAGCTATTAACGTCCAGCTGAAGAGTCCTAGGTTCACCCCTCCAGAATGACCAGATTGCAAATGCAAAGGGCTTCTCCAGTCTCCGTGGCAAACCTTTGCCTAATCGTAGGAACTATTTCTGGAAAGGAGGACAGGAGAATAATGTATTCTCACCCTCACCCCATCTGTGTGCGTGTGTCTGTGTGTGCATATTCCTGCACATTTAAGACACTGCAAACTGCATTTGAAAAGTCTCCATTTATGGGCTGGGGTGGAGGGTGTCCACATAGGTATGTTACCTATATATTAAACAACATGGAAACCTGAGCACTGACAAGCCTACCTTAGGAGCCAGGAATCCTGGTAGTCCAGTCTTTAACTAGACTGGCCAAAGCCATTTCTGATCTCTAAAACTTCAAGCCCTCATCTGTTGCAGAAGAGACTGAATTGTATGGTCTTGGAGGTAAATCCCACCCTGAGTCTATCATTCTGACCTGGGTTCAATCCCTGGGTCAAAAAGATCCCCTGGAGAAGGAAATGGCAACCCATTCCAGTATTCTTGCCTGGAGAATCCCATGGACAGAGGAGCCTGGTGGGCTACAGTCTATGGGGTTGCAAGAGTCGGACATGACTGAGCGACTGGACACACGGCGCAGCATGTATCATGAGATTGAAATCAGGAGGCCCTGTCAAAATAAGAGTTGAGGAAGTGGGGGAGATGCCTCCGAAAGTTTTCCCTTCATACATAACTATGCAACTGTTACCAACTCTTTGACAATTGGGCAGGAAATTCCTTGGCAAAGATACCCATATATTCTTCAAGGAGCAAACATTTTCTGCCTGGCTCTAAACTTGCTTTCAAAGCCAGACAATGATATGTGCCTATGTTGTATGTCACTCCATGACAGAAATGGTTCCTAGGAAAGAGAGATCTGGTGTGTTTTGCTGAATTATGGTCAGGAAACCCCGGATCAAACTGCAGGATTTGCATCCTGTGAAGTCAGGATGCAAGAACCTCCAAAACAGAAGAGACTTGCCTTTTGATTCCTTTGGGTTTATAACTTCACCAAGGTCATGCAGCTCTCAACCTGCTTCTCCCCAGGCTCCCCCCNACCCAGAGGGATGGTATGGGGAGGGAGGGGGGAGGGGGTTCAAGATGGGGAACACGTGTACACCCGTGGTGGATTCATGTTGATGTATGGCAAAACCAATACAATATTGTAATTAGCCTCCAATTAAAATAAATAAATTTATATTAAAAAATATGCTGTTATAGTGTTGCACTCAATATGCCAGGAAATTTGGGAAACTCAGCAGTGGCCACAGGACTGGAAATGGTCAGTTTTCATTCCAACCCCAAAGAAAGGCAATACCAAACAATGCTCAAAATACTGCAAAATTTCTCTCATCTCACACTCTAGAAAAGAAATGCTCAAAATTCTCAAAATCAGGCTTCAACAGTATGTGAACTTCCAGATGTTCAAGCTGGATTTAGCAAAGGCAGAGGAACCAGAGATCAAATTGCCAACATCTGTTGGATCATGCGAAAAGCAAGACAGTTCCAGAAAAACATTTACTTTTGCTTTATTGACAATGCCAAAGCCTTTGACTGTGTGGATCACAATGAACTGGAAAATTCTGCAAGAGATGGGAATGCCAAACCACCTGACCTGCCTCCTGAAAAATCTGTATGCAGGTTAAGAAGCAACAGTTAGAACTAGACATGGAACAACAGATTGGTTCCAAATGGGGAAAGAAGTACATCAAGGCTGCATATTGTCATCCTGCTTATTTAGTGTATACGCAGATACATCATGCAAAATGCCAGGCTGGATGAAGCACAAGCTGGAATCAAGATTGCTGGGAGAAATATCAACAATCTCAGATATGCAGATGACACCACCCTTATGGCAGAAAGCGAAGAAGAACAAAAGAGCTTCTTGATGAAAGTGAAAGAGGAGAATGAAAAAGTTGGCTTAAAGCTAAACATTCAGAAAACTAAGATCATGGCATCTGGTCCCATCACTTCATGGCAAATAAAAGGGGAAACAATGGAGTCAGTGACAGACTTTATTTTTGGCGGTTCCAGAATCACTACATACATTGCAGCCATGAAATTGAAAATGCTTGCTCCTTGGAAGAAAAGTTATGACCAAACTAGACAGCATATTAAACAGCAAAGACATTAAATTTCCAACAACAGTCAGTCTAGTCAAAGCTATAGTTTTCCCAGTGGTCATGTATGGATGTGAGATTTGGACTATAAAGAAAGCTATAAAGAGCCAAATTTTGATACTTTTGAACTGTGGTGTTGGAAAAGACTCTTGAGAGTCCCTTGGACCACAAGCAGATCCAACCAGTCTATTCTAAAGGAAATCAGTCCTGAATATTCATTGGAAGGACTGATGCTGAAGCTGAAACTCCAATGGTTTGACCACCTGATGCAAAGAACTGACTCATTGGAAAAGATCCTGATGCTGGGAAAGATTGAATGCAGGAGGAGAAGGGGACGACCAGAGGTCGGATCGTATTACCAACTCCATACACATGCGTTTGAATAAGTTCTGGGCGTTGATGATGGACAGGGAAGCCTGGCATTCTGCACTCCATGGGGTCTCAAAAAGTCAGAGATGATAAAGTGACTGAACTGAATTGAATGAACAATATATGTTTGGAAATGTTTATTAGATAATAAATACTAAATAGAAGTCTAGTTTTCCAGAGGATACTACAGTGTTGATGTCACATTATAGAAATAAATAATATGTTCCTTGGTTCATTGTCAGTTGTAATAAATTTTCTTTCCTTCTTTTTTTTCCAAAATTTTGTGATGGTTTTGCTGTACAGGAACATGAGTCGGCCATAGGCATACATATGTTCCCTTGCTCTTGAACCCACCTCCCTCCCCACCCTATCCCTTCAGGACTTCACAGACCAGTGGCTCTCAGTGCCCTTTGTCATACATCAAACTCCCGCTGGCTATTTAACATATGGTAATATGCATGTTCCAGTGTTATTCTCTCAAATCATGCCACCCTATTTCTTTTTCTTTTTTTTCAATAGTTTTTCCTTCAGTTCAGTCACTCAGTCATGTCCAACTCTTTGTGATCCCATGAATTGCAGCACACCAGGACTCCCTGTCGATCACCAACTGCTGGAGACTACCCAAACCCATGTNCACCCTTATGGCAGAAAGTGAAGAAGAACTAAAAAGCCTCTTGATGAAAATGAAAGAGGAGAGTGAAAATTTTTTCCTTACCTTTCTTTTTTCTCTCCACATGCTATTGAGAGAGTCAGTTCCTAGGCAGGTTGATAAGAAGTCTGGGGTCCACGAGGAGAAAGGGATCTGGGGTTCTCAACAAGGATCTAGGAGTCTGGAATTCTCAAGGAGGAGGAAGGGACAATTTTTTTTTTCCTCTCTGCTTTCCCCAGTCTTAGTCACATAAAACAGTTTTTCCCCCCCCTTTCTTCTTCTTCTTCAAGTCTGGAACTGATGATCATACAACTCAGTTTAAACTCTGTACTAGGGATTATACAACAACAAAGTATCCTGCTTGAGGACAGTTTCTTCTTCCTGAAAGCCTTCTGACTAATCTTGATATCTTAGAATATATATTGTGCGAGTGGGTCTGGTAGGATCTTTCTATTGTTAAGTTCTAATCCTATTATCCTAAAATGTAAATTGTGGATGTGGGTCTGGTGAAATTTTCAAAATTTGGTTTTTGATTTATTGTAATAACTAATTAAAAACACCCAGTTTCCCTCTCAGTCATTGTCTCCCATCAGGAATATTCCATAAGCCTCTTATCCTTCGTCATCAGAAGGCAGACAGACTGAAAACCACAATCACAGAAAACTAACCAATGTGATCACATGGACCACAGCCTTGTCTAACTCAATGAAACTGTGAGCTATCCTGTGTAGGGCCACCCATGATGGACAGGTCATGGTGGAGAGTTCTGACAAAACGTGGTCCTATGGATAAAGNAAACCACAATCACAGAAAACTAACCAATGTGATCACATGGACCACAGCCTTGTCTAACTCAATGAAACTGTGAGCTATCCTGTGTAGGGCCACCCATGATGGACAGGTCATGGTGGAGAGTTCTGACAAAACGTGGTCCTATGGATAAAGGAATGGCAAACCACTTCAGTATTCTTGCCTTGAGAACCCCATGAACAGTATGAAAAGGCCAAAAGATAGGGCACTGAAAGTCGAACTCCCCAGGTAAGTAGGTACACAATAGGCCACTAGAGATCAGTGGAGAACTAACTCCAGAAAGAATGAAGAATGGAACCAAAGCAAATACAACACCAAGTTGTGGATGTGACTGGGGATGGAAGTAAAGTCCGAGGCTATAAAGAGCAATATTGCCAGAAACCTGGAATGAATCAAGGAATGAACCTGCAATGAGTCCATGAATCAAGGAAAATTGGAAGTGGTCAAATGGGAGATGGCAAGAGTGAGCATCGATATTTTAGGTATCAGTGAACTAAAATAGACTGGGCTGGGTGAAATTAACTCAGATGACCATTATATCTACTACTGTGTGCAGGAATCCCTTAGAAGAAATGGGGTAGCCATCATAGTCAACAAAAGACTCCAAAATGCAGTCTCAAAAAAGACATAATGATCTCTGTTCGTTCCTAAGGCAACCCCTCAATATCACAGTAATCCAAGTCTGTGGCCTGACGAATAATGTTGAAGAAGCTGAAGATGAACAGTTCTATGAAGACCTAAAAGACCTTCTAGAACTAACACCCAAAAAAGATATCCTTTTCATTATAGGGGACTGGAATGCAAAAGTAGGAAGTCAAGAAATACCTGGAGTAACAGGCAAATTTGGCCTTGGAGTACAGAATGAAGCAGGACAAAGGGTAACAGACTTTTGCCAAGAGAACACACTGATAATAGCAAACACCCTCTTCTAAAAACACAAGAGAAGACTCTAGACATGAACATCACCAGATGGTCAATACCAAAATCAGATTGATTATATTCTTGCACAGCCAAAGAGGGAGAAGCTCTATACAGTCAGCAAAAACAAGAACAGAAGCTGACTGTGGCTCAGATTAAGAATTCCTTGTTGCCAAATTCAGACTCAAATTGAAAAAAGTAGGGAAAACCATTAGAGCCTTCAGGTATGACCTAAATAAAATCCCTTAGATTATACAGTGAAAGTGAGAAATAGTTTTAAGGGACTAGATCTAATAGAGTGCCTGAAGAATTATGGATGGAGGTTCATGACATTGAACTGGAGGCAGGTATCAGGACCATCTCCAAGAGAAAGAAATGCAAAAAGCCAAAATGGTTGTCTGAGGAAGCCTTACAAACAGCTATTAAAAGAAAAGAAGCAAAAGGCAAAGGAGAAAAGGAAAGATATATCCATCTGAATGCAGAGTTTGAAAGAATAACAAGATAAGGAAGCCATCCTCAGTGATCAACGCAAAGAAATAGAGGAAAACAGCAGAATGGGAAAGACTAGAGATCTTTTCAAGAAAATTAGAGATACCAAGGAATATTTTCATGCAAAGATGGGCACTATAAAGACAGAGATGAAATGGACCTAACAGAAGCAGAAGATATTAAGAAGTGGCAAGAATACACAGAAGTATACAAAAAAGACCTTCATGACCCAGATAACCACGATGGTGTGATGACTAACCTAGAGCCAGACATCCTGGAATGTAAATTCACATGGGCTTTAGGAAGCATCACTACGAACAAAGCTAGTGGAGGTGATGGAATTCCAGTTGAGCTATTTCAAGTTCTAAAAGACGATACTGTGAAAGTGCTGCACTCAATATGCCAGCAAATATGGAAAACTCAGTGAGGCCACAGGACNTGGGCTTTAGGAAGCATCACTACGAACAAAGCTAGTGGAGGTGATGGAATTCCAGTTGAGCTATTTCAAGTTCTAAAAGACGATACTGTGAAAGTGCTGCACTCAATATGCCAGCAAATATGGAAAACTCAGTGAGGCCACAGGACTGGAAAAGATCCGTTCTCATTCCAATCCCAAAGAAAGGCAATGCCAAAGAATGCTCAAAACTACCACACAATTTATTTCATCTCACATGCTAGCAAAGTAATGTTCAAAATTCTCCTAACCAGGTTTCAACAGTATGCAAACCATGAACTTCCAGATGTTCAACCTGGATTTAGAAAAGGCAGAGGAACCAGAGGTCAAATTGCCAACATCTGTTGGATCATGGAAAAAGCAAGACAGTTCCAGAAAACATCTACTTTTGCTTTATTAACAATGCCAAGGCCTTTGACTGTGTGGATCACAACAAACTGGAAAATTCTTCAAGAGATGGGAATACCAAACCACCTGACCTACCTCTTGAGAAACCTGTATGCAGGTCAAGAAGCAACAGTTAGAACTGGACATGGAACAAAAGACTGTTCCAAATTGGGGAAGGAGTACATCGAGGCTGCATATGTCACCCTGGTCATTTAACATATGTGCCGAATACATCATGTGAAATGCCAGGCTGGATGAAGCACAAGCTGAAATCAAGGTTGCTAGGAGAAATATCAATACCCTCAGACATGCAGATAACACCACCCTTATGGCAAAAATTGAAGAAGAACTAAAGAGTCTCTTGATGAAAGTGAAAGAGGAGAGTGAAAAAGTTGGCTTAAAGCTCAACATTCAGAAAACTAAGATCATGGCATCCAGTCCCATCACTTCATCTCAAATACATGGGGAAACAATGGAATTAGTGACAGACTTTATGTTTTGGGGCTCCAAAATCACTGCAGATGGTGACTGCAGCCAATAAATTAAAAGACGCTTGCTCCTTGAATGAAAAGCTATGACCAAACTAGACAGCTTATTAAAAAGCAGAGACATTATTTTGCCAACAAAAGTCTGTCTAGTCAAAGCTAAGGTTTTTCCAGTAGTCATGTATGGATGTGAAAGTTGGACTATAAAGAAAGCTGAATGTCAAAGAATTGATGGTTTTGAACTGTGGTGTTGGAGAAGCCTCTTAAGATTCCCTTGGACTGTAAGGAGATCCAACCAGTCCATCCTAAAGGAAATCAGTCTTGAATATTCATTGGAAGGACTGATGCTGAAGCTGAAACTCCAATACTTTGGCCACCTGGTGCGAATAACTGACTCATTGGAGAATACCCTAATGATCATAAAGATTGAAGGCGGGAGGAGAAGGGGATGACAGAGGATGAATTTGTTGGATGGAATCACCGACTTGGTGCACATGAGTTTGGGTAAGCTCCAGGAGTTGGTGACGGACAGGGAAGCCTGGCGTTCTGCAGTCCACGGGGTTGCAAAGAGTTGGACACAACTGAGTGACTGAACTGTACTGAATAAGTAAATAATTTCCTTGCTAAAGACTATCAAGGGGGACACTCTCCACCCCCTTCCGATGTCTATGTCAGAGGCTTTCTCTGTCCCTGTTTATACTTTAATAAAACTCTGATGCACAAAAGCTCTTGAGTGAATAAGCCTGGTCCCTGTTCTCAAAGTTAAATCTTCAGAGATCAAGAATCCGACACCGTTCACAGTAAGCTATCATCCTGCAGGCTCGTCCGGGATCTTCAGGACAAGGTAAGAAGGCTCAGAGCTTTAGCCTCTCTTCTTAATATACACATTTTCTGCCTTACATTACTAACTCTACGGTGTGCTTGTGTGAATGAATGACACACCCTGCGGGAAGCAAGTGATGAGCCCTGCTCTGTGGTTTTGCGGTGCCTCATAATGACTGAAGGCAGCCCGCAAAAGGGAAGCCTTTTCAGGGGTCTGTACCGACCTGCCAATGCCAAGAGACACCCAACATCCCTGGGAGGGGAGAGGCCAGAGATGGTCAAAGCGTGTGGACTGAACTTTCCTTTCTTGGTCTTTTCCTGATCTCTTTGTAATTGTATGGGGAATTAGAATGACTGTCGGATCATAGACTTTCAAGGGACTTGTGATCCATGCTGTTACTGTGTACTTTTACTTAGATCCCCAAGTATGGAAGAGCCTAGCTTTGCTAAGAGCCGAAAATTACTAGAAGCACGGACGGAGCAAAGTGGAACTCTGGCTCCAGGAATGTCTCTCAGGCTAGAAGTCACCCTCTTGCCTGCATGCCTAAGGGGCCAGCGACCTGAAAATGAGTCTTTGTCATGGCTGTGCCTCCTATCTATATGGATAGAAGCACTGCTCAAGGTCACTGCTGGTGACCGTAAGGTTTTTGAGGACGCAGATCAGTAATTGCAGGATCTGAACAGATTGGAAGTACAGTGGGCTTCTTCCTTTGGTAATGGTAACTGTCAGTGGATCAGAGGAGGCTCTCTGATGACTTTTGTCTCAACTCCCTAGATATTCCTTTTGTGGAATCTGGGAATGAACTGGAAGGACTGGCCCTAGTAGCTTGAGGACAAAAATCACTTTTTCCTCACCCACAAACCCTCCACCACCTCTTGCTATCAAATATACTGGCGCGGTGACACTCAGAAGGGACATCTTGGTTGTCGTTCATCCCTTTATGACTCGTGGCTTCTTCTGCGGTCAGGACTCTACTCAGGAATGTGCCTGGGCACACGTAAAATGGATGCTCTTCCTAGTAGTCCTAGCTTGGGAAACATTCTGGGAAACTACTCTGGCAAATCAAAGAAAGGTCTTGGTGGTAAGGAACTGAAAATCAATCTGGGATGCCAACAGGTCTACCCCTGGTGAATCTCCAGTCCACCTCGGTGGTAGAACTGGGAGGGAGGAATAAGATGACTGCATCAGTAAGGGACAGACTAAGTCCGACCAGGGAAGGAAAGCTTCAGTGGAGAGTCTGTCTACACCCCCATCTAGAGCAGGGAGGGTCTCTTCTGGTGGAAAGAAGCCATGGCTGTGGATGCTGCTTTTTTCTCTCTCACAGATGGGAGCTAACAGTTCCATAACGACTCATTTAAAATGTATTTCTAAAAGTGGGACAAGTTTGATCCCCAGAGTTTGAATAAAGATGCCTGATCTTCTATGATACTGAATGGTCACGGTATCCTTTGGAAGACTGGGGACGCTGGCCTGTTGAAGGGTCTCTTAATTACAAAACTGTTTTACTAGACTGGTTCTGTGAAAAACAAGAGAAATGGGTAGAAGTGCCATATGTGTTGCTCTTTATTTTTCTGCGAGACATTCCAGACTTGTGTCCTAAGGGTGCAGATTTGGGTGTAAAACCTTCAGATACCTCCTATCCTCTTAATTTGCTCCTGGATCTAGGATTCCCAACTTAACAGGCTGAGTCAGGGCACCCTTCCAGGAGGTGTTGCCTCAGTCTCAGTAGAAATTCAAATAGTATCAATTGCAATTGAGACCATCGAGAGGGTCCAAAAACTACACAGAAGACTTTAAGGGACTAACTTTACTTTATGAGCTTACTTGGGGAGATGTGGCAGCTGCAACTGGCTCACTAAGCAAGGGCGGCTGCGACCATTGCACTAAGTGAGGCCGAGAGGAGCTACCCTATGTCCGAGGTCAGGGGCAAAGACAGGAGGACCCCATGCCCGAAGGGCAGCAGCCAAGAGGAGTAACCTCAAGTCCGAGGTCAGGAGCAGCAGCTGAGACTGCCAGGCTGCGATGGAGCAGGAACAGCCGAGAGGAATACCCAAGTCAGAGGTCGAGGCGGCGGCCAGGAGGAGCCACCCTGGTGCCTGAGGCCAGGGGCAGTGGCCAGGAGGAGCAACCCCATGCCCTAGGCCAGGGGTGGCCAGGAGGAGCAACCCCACGTCCAAAGAGAGGTGGCTGTGTGGGCGCAGGAGGGCCTAGAGGAGCTATCCCACGTTGAAGGTCAGGAAGGGTGGCGGTGAGGAGATACCCCTCATCCAAGGTAAGAGAAACCCAAGTAAGATGGTAAGTGTTGCAAGAGGGCATCAGAGGGCAGACACGCTGAAACCATACTCACAGAAAACTAGTCAATCTAATCACACTAAGACCACAGCCTTATCTAACTCAATGAAACTAAGCCATGTCCGCAGGGCAACCCAAGACAGGTGGGTCATGGTGGAGAGGTCTGACAGAACGTGGTCCACTGGAGAAGGAAATGGCAAACCAGGTCAATATTCTTTCTTTGAGAACCCCATGAACAGTATGAAAAGGCAAAATGATAGGATACTGAAAGAGGAACTCCACAGGTCAGTAGGTGCCCAATATACTACTGGAGATCAGNTCCCCAGGTCTCAGTCTGTAAAGACCATAACAGATAAGGAAGATAAAAGTGTTCCTGTGTATTTCCCCTTTTAAAATTTCTTTATATGTAGTTTCAGTGTGTGATGTGTTCATTCTACTATGCACTATGCTTGTGGATTATAAGGAATAACTGTAATATGTTTAATAGAAAATGATTGTAAAAATTGTTTGAATGGCCTAGAAATATAGGTAGGGCCATTGTCTGCTTTAATAGAACTAGGTGTTCCCGTTATTGTAAAGCAAGTTAATAGATGGGTATAACATGCGTAGCTTCACCTCGGGGAGGTGTGACCCATGTAAAAGAAGAATTTGTATCGATTGAGATATGTAAGAAGGAAGAGAGAGAAAGTTCAGAGCAATGAGTTACATGCATTTGCCATAGTTCATTGGGTTGTAATCCTCGAGGATTGATACTTTGTGCAAAGGGTCGAAGATGTAGGGGCCTTCAAGTAGAGATATTATTAATGATTTCTTTAGCATGTTGGTATGGAATTTTCCAAATTTGATGTAATGAGCCAGCATTATTGTATAATAGAGCATAATGCTCTTCAGGGGTAACAAAAGAGACAAGTTTATCAGCTTGTTCATTGCCATGAGCCATCGGGCCAGGAAGACAAGAATGTGCTTGAATATGGGTCCTTTGAATAAAAGTTATGACCAACCTAGATAGCATATTCAAAAACAGAGACATTACTTTGCTGAGTAAGGTCCGTCTAGTCAAGGTTATGGTTTTTCCTGTAGTCATGTATGGATGTGAGAGTTGGACTGTGAAGAAGGCTTAGTGCCAAAGAATTGATGATTTTGAACTGTGGTGTTGGAGAAGACTCTTGAGGGTCCCTTGGACTGCAAGGACATCCAACCAGTCCATTCTAAAGGAGATCAGCCCTTGGATTTCTTTGGAAGGAATGGTGCAAAAGCTGAAACTCCAATACTTTGGCCACCTCATGTGAAGAATTGACTCATTGTAAAAGACTCTGATGCTGGGAGGGNCCAGTCCATCCTAAAGGAGATCAGCCCTTGGATTTCTTTGGAAGGAATGGTGCAAAAGCTGAAACTCCAGTATTGGAGTATTGGCCACCTCATGTGAAGAATTGACTCATTGTAAAAGACTCTGATGCTGGGAGGGATTGGTGGCAGGTGGAGATGGGGACGACAGAGAATGAGATGGCTAGATAGCATCACGGACTCGATGGATGTGAGTCTGAGTGAACTCTGAGAGTTGGTGATGGACAGGGAGGCCTGGCGTGCTGTGANGGCGGCGGCGGTGGCGCCGTACGTATCGGAACCAGGGGAGAAAGGAGGTCCTGAAAACCTGGGGTCATGGCTGGGAGAGGAGACCTGGAGGGCGCACTGGGACGCAGTAGATCGGGGTGGGTGGCAGGGGCCGGGGCCGGTTTAAAGCAGTGCCCGCTCGTGCGCACGCGCCCCCTTTCTGAGGTCCCGCGTGACGGCCTACGATCCCCGCACTGACCCTNAGACCTGGAGGGCGCACTGGGACGCAGTAGATCGGGGTGGGTGGCAGGGGCCGGGGCCGGTTTAAAGCAGTGCCCGCTCGTGCGCACGCGCCCCCTTTCTGAGGTCCCGCGTGACGGCCTACGATCCCCGCACTGACCCTCGGCGCGGTCCCTGCGTGCTCTTTGTAAAGGTGATTCTGTTTTCTGCGTCTGAGGGCCGAACTTCCGGAATGGTGTTAAGGATCCTTAAGTCCATTTGAGTTGAACTCGTTTCCTCACTAGCTCGTAGGACTGTCTTTAGTAGGGATCGTTTCCAGTGCTTCCCCGCGCTGGGGCTTTGGATGTATGTGGATGTTGCCCTTGGGCCAATATTTCTCCTCCCTGAGCCTCTTGCTTTGTGTACAGTGAGTCTAAACTTTTTACAGCTGCAACAATCAGCTCATGTTAAAATATTCCGGACCAAATTCTGGGAAATCTAAGGTCAAACACGCTCTCTGCTTTGGCAGAAGGGAGCCCGGGTTAACTTTTTATCGTGTGCCGGTGGTCTGCCTTACCTAGGTCGTTTAATCACCCTGGTGCGCGAGGCAGAGTTGTTAAAAAGCAGTAGCATCGGGTATGTACCATTTTGGGAGAAGGTAACGTTTTATCTGAGTAAGGAAAGATGGAGGGTGATTTCCTGAGCCCTGTGATGGCGGGTTAAAAAAAATGAGGCAGCAGGCCTTCCCCGCCCTGCCCTGCCCTGCCCAGGTGTAATGAAAGTGCAAGGCTCTTGAGAATGAGGGAGTGTGCTCCAGGGAGGAAGAAAAGGTAAAACTGGGAAAATAATTCTGCGCCATGTTGTGATCTGCTTTTTATGATTCGTTCAGGGGTTTTGCTCTCAGAAGGGATGTATGTGTGTTTAAGTAGGATAGTGATGTAATAGTGCAAGTTGGTTTGGGAAGGCTCACTCACGTATCTATAAAGTTATTAAAAATACATCCACAGAAGCTGTGGGATGTATATATGGATTATATATCCAGGGTTTTCTAGGAGTAGTCTAATTTAAAATATTCTGTCTCATTTTCTCTGTAAGCCAATAATTTTTTAATCCTGGGTACTTTTAAAACTTAAAAGGGAGCGGGGGAGTGGGTGGAATGCTATTCAAATCCTGCTTGCAGAAACTCCTACTCAAGAGGTCTTGAACCAGGCTTGGGGTTCTGAAGTGTTGAACCATCCCTAGGTAATTCCGCAACCA